>OX578150.1:91021004-91343504 GCA_951213105.1 Amaurobius ferox
TTTTCCTTGTCCTGGCCTCTCCGTGCTCTACTTTTTCGGCCCTTCCTCGTTGCTTTTTGCTTTTCACAACACGCTTTATTTTGCTCGCGGTTTGATACTGTGGTTACTGATTCACACTCTTGCACTTTAGTTTTTGTTATTTTAATTTAATATATATATATATATATATATAAAGGAAGATTTTTTTAAGCTGTTGCCTGTGCTTAACCTTTATTACACTCCATGGCTATTTGATGGAGCTAACTAGCAATAAGAATAAACTGTAATTAGATACTATTAATAACTATGTCCCCATATTTTCAAATCAAGTGGATATTGCTAATTACGCATTAAAAAGAATTACAGGAACTCTTTTCTTTTAATGACACAACAGAACTTTTGATAGGTCTAGCATCCTCCTGTTTCGAGCATTGCAACAGTGAATCTACGATCTCATTTTCCAGTCGAACGGAAAAGCTCTCAAAAGAGGGGGAATGTTAACAAAGTTGGACCAAGTTTAGCATGAACAAGAATAATTCCATGTGTCATGCTAAAACTCCTGTTCTCCCTCTCTGAAGTTATGAATAATTTGCATAAAATATGTCCTGTCTGATGACAAAGAAGGGGCTGAACGACGCAGATTTTGAGAAGTAATAGTTGTGTGGGAGCAACAGTTACTTCGTTTCTCAATAAAATGTACAGAATTTGTTTTTTGAAGGAGTTGGAAAGCGGACATTTTGTGAAATATAAGGAGAAAATACTTTCAGCCTTTGATCATCTGTTGCAAAATATACGTAATTTCTATTTTACTCAGTTATTTTTGACACTGAAAAAATTCTTATTTCTTTATTTTAGAGAATAAGTTAGGAAATACTATTAGTGATGGGTGAATTACATTTTTCTCGATTTCGAATATTGAATTCGAATATTGAACGTAGCTCAAATACCTCAAATAGTAATTTCAAATTGTCAATGAATGATATTTACATTTATTAAATATTATTAATTATTAGTAAGTGAATTAAAGTACATTTAAAAAAGTAAAATGTGTCAAACTACATTAGTTTCGAACAAATTGTAATTAGTTTACAGTAAATTTTATTTTATTTTAAGTCATCTTAACTAAGATAATTGATTCATTGTAGATGTATTTCACATACTGCAGATTTTTATTCAAGAAAACAAGTATTCGAGCAAATTCAAGATCTTCTCTTTTCCTTGCTTCTCTTTTCGTCGCAAATTATATCTGAGGTGCTGATAGGATCTGACTGACGCAGTGCCATGCGGGACAATTGCCCCGGACCTAAGCGTTAGAGGGGCCCCAAATTAAGCAATTTCTATATTAAAAAATTAACGACTTCTTAT
The DNA here is from genome assembly GCA_951213105.1 of Amaurobius ferox. Lineage (NCBI taxonomy): Eukaryota > Metazoa > Arthropoda > Arachnida > Araneae > Amaurobiidae > Amaurobius > Amaurobius ferox. The sequence goes on from OX578150.1 coordinate 91,022,349, forward strand.
TGAAAAAAATATATTCCATCGTTACAGGTTTGCTCAGCCAAAAGATTCAGTTTAGAGATATATAAGAACGTACTAATAATACAAGATGTAGTGTGTATTGGCTTCTTAGCTATGATGAGAAAATTACTGTTAATTTTAATTCCATTAAAATATGCAAGAGCTTCATTTTTATACCTTTCTCTAGAATGCAATTATGTAAAAAAAAATCCTTTTGAAAAAATATTTATGCCAATTTCATATATGTCAAGAGGTGGAGGGGGCTCCGAAGAAATGTCTGCACCGGGACCCAGATTGTATAAGTCGGGCCCTGGGTGCTAAAGAATCGCTCTTTAAAAAAACTCTTGACATCGGCGTGATTATATACTTAAAAACAACTCCTTCGAGCTAGGATAAAAAATGTTCTTTTTCCAGTAGTCGAAAAAAAATGTTCATTTAGTGCAAGCAAGTATTTATTCTTCAATGTACTTTTGAATTTGTTCTTCTATAAAGTATCCTGACTTTATATTCCAGAACCTGATGTTAATCATTGCGATGTATTCAAGGCATTCTAATGTATTCTAGTTACATTATATTCTAGATCTCGACTCTAGAATACATTCTAGTATTTGAGGATAGTATTCGCCCACCTCAAGAAAAGGCATTTGTGTTTTTAAGAAACTAAAGATGGAATGGTAGGAAACCAACCATTCTATCCGAGAAAAAATTTTTCCTATGAGATTGCCTGAATTCGCTAACACTGAACATTCTACGAGCTGCATGGCCATCCTGTGTTAGTAGTTAGAAAACACCGGTCCCAGTCCAAAGAGGGGAGGCGGTGCCAGAGGAGAGGCCCTCTTTGGGAGGAGGGTCCCTCTTTGAGAGGATCCTCTTTGGGAGGATGCCTCTCTTGAGCCGCCTCCCCTCTTTGGAGTGTCTTCCCTCTTTGGAGTGGACCCTCTCAGAGGGTCTTGAGACCCCCAGGAGGGAGGATGCCTCTCACTGCCCCCCTCCCCTCTTTTGGAAGTTTGGTGAGGCGCAGCACCGGATGCCTCTCTTGGGAGGATGCCTCTTTCCTAGTATTGCGAAGTCTTTCACGGAGGCATGATGACTCATACGGAGTGAGTTTCACTCCGAGTCTTGAGAGGGAATGTCACAATCGCTGACTGACCCTTGACCTGAGGAAGTGGTTTCAAGGGATGTCGCAATCAGCGACTGACCTTTGACCTGAGGAAGAAATTTCAAGGGATGTCGCAATCGCACAATCTGGAAATGACGTGTCGCGCCTTGGAGCTCCTTAGCACACGCCCTCCCTCTCTGCTGGTCAGCGACAGAGTGAAAGATCTTATCAGCGTGACGTAGTTAAAGCGCCCTCTGGCGAATTTTGATGAAGTGCTGCCATCTATCGGCATTTTTTTTCCAAAAGAATTTAATGTTTCACTGGTCAGGAGCTGGATTCGAACTTGGGCCCAACTGATTAGAAGCCGCGCGTCTTACCATCGTGCCAAAGCACCCGTGCTTTATAAGAAGTTATCTTCGAAGTGTACCTTATCAGTGGAAGCTAGATTATTTTTCAAAGTTCATTCGAATCGCTCGGTGAATAGCGATGCACTTTATAAAGGGTGCGTTTTAAAACAGAATGCTACGGAGTGAATATAAAATTGCGTATTATAACATTATGATTTTTTTTAAAACAAATGTATACACAAACTTTAAAAACACGAATGTAATAATTAGCTAAAATTGTATTCAGTGGATTTTTTTTTTTTTTTTTAAATAAATCTAACTATCAATACGATTTTTATAATAATAACGAAATGATTTCGAATGTTTAAAAACAAATTGATTACGGAGTTCCAATGAACACACAAATTGTGTTCAGTGAATACCATTCGACCATTTTAAGTGTTGTGTATCTAAAAACAAATGTATACACAAACTTTAAAAACACGAATGTAATAATTAGCTAAAATTGTATTCAGTGGATTTTTTTTTTTTTTTCAATAAATCTAACTATCAATACGATTTTTATAATAATAACGAAATGATTTCGAATGTTTAAAAACAAATTGATTACGGAGTTCCAATGAACACACAAATTGTGTTCAATGAATACGATTCGACCATTTTAAGTGTTGTGTATCTAAAAACAAATGTATACACAAACTTTAAAAACATGAATGTAATACATAGCTTAAATTATGTTTTGTGAACAGGATTCGACCATTCTAAGTGTGTGTGTGATTTTTGAAAAATAAATCTAAGAGTATATAAAAATAATAATGAAAATTAGAACTCACAGAACGACCTCTTCACTACCCGCTGGTCAAACTCCAAATGAGTGAGACACTCTCATTACGCTATTAAAAATTAGATATTATCTATAATGACATCAACAGTATAAGGTGTTGCCACCTATTTTTTCTAATAATATATTTTTAATAGTTGGATACTTCAAGGGTCTGATTTGGTACACGTAATCTGAAATACATCATTTTAATGATATTACGCATTGAATATGATTCGGCCATTTTTAAAATGGTGGATGTAATTGAAATATCGAAGTTTAGAATTTAACAAACTAACGAATTTTCACCCCCAAAAATTTTAGCATTCAGTCTAAATAAAACCCAATGAATATGATATCACCATTTTAACATCGTAATTTTACTACCATTATAGAACTTAGAAGTGAGTGTACATTATTTTTTTCAGGACACCAACACATTTTAAAATCTATTGAATAGGAATAGACCATTTTGCACATACATGTACCTAGATTTCAACACCCGGTATTAAAACCTGCTAAACATGAAACGAGTAAGTATTGTGTGAGATTTTATCACACTAACTTTCAAACTTTTTAAATTTTTAAAAATGTCCGAAATAGTTGTATTTCATCGGTAGACATAAATTGTATGGAACACATTTTTATGAAAAAAATATCTGTTTCGACAGCTTTTAAAAATAGATTTCTACAGTTGTACACTACGGTTCTAGAATTTTCTAAATACGAATCGACTGTTTGAACTACCAATGGTGGTTTTACCGATGCAAATATTTACAGGACAAATATTTCAATGAAACCGAACTTAGTTGAAGCTTCTAAGTTTGAATATTTAGAATCATTTCATATAATTTTTATATTCACATTGAAAATAGTTAACAAAATTGGAACTCACGGAGCGACAACTTACTGTCCACACTCCAAATGAGTGATACACTCTTATTACATTATTAAAAATTAGATCTTATCTATAATAATGTCATTATGTTGCCGTATTGCCACCACACAATTATTCTTTCCAAACTATGCATTTTTTTTTCTTTTTTCTTTTTAATAACTTGCTACTGTCTTATGCTATCCATTTTTTTTTTTTCATATAAGCAGATATTCCATATACCTTCTAAATGTTAAGTTGTAATTTAAAAAAAAAAAAAGCATTAGAGGTGTATTTTACGTCTGAATTCGTCCAAGTGGAAATCCGACGATTGCAAATGCATGATTGCATCCTTACATTTCAATAGACACCACTAAAATGCGTGGATCTTATTTTGAAAAAGCTGCTCTCAGAAAGAATATGTATATGAATACATATTTTCCATAAATATACCCCCTCCCCCCACAATACACACATCATGCAGGCCAAAGACTCACCCAGAATACATTCCAAATCGGCTCTATAGCTTATCGCGCTTATCAGTGTAACAGATAGTGACCCAAAGTTCATGTTCGCAAAGCGAGTTAATTGCAATGTTATTGTTTTAAGCAGTTCCCATATTTAAATGAAAAATTTATCAAATTATACAATACATACAAGAGCTGGAAGATCTTAGCATTTCAATATTATAGAATACTCACGAATGTTTTTTTTTCTCCCCATTTAAAATTATCAAATTTTAATGCAATTTGACAAAAATTGCACAATACTTAGTGTATGACTATCAAATAAGAGCTAGGTTTTATTGTTACAACAACGTTTAAGATCATTAAACGAGTATATATATATATATATTTTTTTTAAAGAAGAATAGTATATAACTTACTGTTTTTAAGGATAGGTGATTGTTAACATTGAATTTAAATGAATGAGTGACCCTCTGAGACAAGTACAGTACATTGCAATAACATTAAAAAATATGAAAGATATGCAATTAACACCTTAAAAGAAACATGTAATGAGTTTTGATATCTTAATACGAGACATTATTGACATGCACATAGAAATGTCACAATTTTGTGGCTGTAGGTGCTCCATAAGACCCCTCTGCTCTTAATAAATGATCCCATTTGAATGTACATATTTAACAACACACAGAAAATGACAGGACCACAACAAAATTTTACACCTATTACAGAATAACTCCCAACTTCGTAGATTTTTAAGAAACTACAGTCGAATTTTCACCGATTCTTAGAGATTGAAACACAGCATTGTTTATGAATCTTCATACTTTAGAGAATGGAACATAAATTAGCATTTATTTTGAATGAATTCAGAATTTTGACATTGATTATAAATTTATGATTTAAACTCTGTAAAGTGTAAATATCTTTTGTCATGAAACTCACACTGTAGACATTTGATATGATTCGAATAAATCTATTTTTAATTTTTTATATTTTATTTTAAAAAGTGAGATTAGTAAACCTGTTACACTTGAATGCATAGATACATAACTCACAACAATATAACATTTCTTAAATGGAACATGCTAAAAAAAAAAAAAAAAATTAGCTAATGAGTATAAATAAGGAATTCAATTTGAAAGATAAAAACCATTTAATGAATCTATTATTAATGAAATACACATTAACCATTATCACTTGTACATTTAAACAAATAAGTTAAAATAATTTCCTTATCGCACTTTCATAGTCCTCTGATTTGAATGACTCGAAAAAATGTCTATCATAGCAGTAAAAGACTTCTTCACCACGCAACAAAACTTTCTTAGCAATGTTATTAATGTCAAGATTTAGAAGTACTTGTTCAGACACTCTGTCAAACATTTGTAATGGAGTGCTGTAAAGACATTCATGGTAACTTAAATCTTCAACTTGACCAACACAGCCAACACATTTGAAAAGTTTTCTTACATGACACATGATGTTGTCATGAATACAAGAGATTAATTGTTCGAATGCAAAATTTTTGTCACAAATAAGTGATGGTAGAAAGGTTATAGTGTTCTTTATTTTTAATATTTGAGCAGGAAGCCACTCTATAAATATACTTTCTCGAAGATGTATACTAATGTTGTTAACACTATTCTGTAAACATGCTATTTGATTTTTATCTAAGGTAATATGACACTGTGTTAGACAAAATTTTGAATCATATAATTGAATTATTTTCTGCAGATGCAATTTTCCGTTGTCATTGAAACAGAACAACTCATTGCGACTGACGAAAGAGGTATCTACATATAGAATATTGAACGACCACAATTTTTGAGAAAATTCACTCCATGTAGCCGGTGACAGTGTAACACCTTCACGCGTAGGCTGTAATTCATTTCGATCGTTAGAGAGATATTTCCATATATACACTTTTAACTTCCCATGACGAAGTTTCAAATACACATACACATTAGAACCTAAATGCCAACGACGGAGTGCATCTTGCATAAAATCTGAAGAAGTAGATTCAGTCGAAACTGATTCTGCATTGGAAGATAACAGTCCACTATGTGTTAGAGCACAAGAAAGCAGATCATGAGTTGAGTTTTGAACCTCGGTGAGAACTTGTGAATTGACAACGGTAGATGTTTCTGCTGGGGTTTTGGAAGACATAAGATAGGTTTCTAGCCAATCCACAGCAAATTTTTGTGAGGGTGAATTAATCACATCTGAGACAATGTCCACAGATTTTGTTTCTTCTAGGGCAGGAACAGTCAACTCCGCACTATTTACACTAGAAATTATTTGCTCGAGTGATGGCATACTTTGAATTTTAGACATTCTTTTTAGATAGTAACATCCAACTACGACATTCACAGTATAAGATTTATTTTTAAAACACTAACATCTTAAAACATTATAATTCTGTCACAGCTATGAGCGAAGCAAACCTATCCACACAACGTCCAAAGTTGAAATGACTTATCAAACAACTTCATAAGTATAATCACGTAACCTAAATCGAGTGTCGTGTGCAAACAGATCACATAAGATATGAAGTGATTAGAACTTATAATTTTTAATGAATCGTACAACATTAGATTGTGGTAAATACAATTGTTATCTACATGAGAAAATTTCTATATTATTTCATTCAGCTTCGAAATCATAGAGTGAAAATATGTACCAAACTTACTTAAAGTTCTAAAACTTACTAAAAATTTTTTTAATTACTATCGATTTTTAATTACTTCTTAATTTTAAAAGGCTAAATGGCTATCTTGTGAACCTTGGACCAATGACGTCATCTTGTGAACTTTGGAGTGATGACGTCATTTTATGTGGAATCTTAGATAAGATGAGAACTGATAAGCTCTCATCTAATTGTTGCAATTAGTGTGTTTATCGTTCATTTCTAGTTTGGATGCCGACTTGTGAAGGCCTCATACTGTTAGTTATTTTCGTGTTTTTGGTAGTTATTCTTGTATATTCCGCGTGATACATATCACCTAAAGTTATAAAAATATATATAAAATTTTTCTAAGTATATAATGTTAATGTGATTTAAAATTCGGAACTTTAAGTAAGTTTGGTACATATTTTCACTCTATGATTTCGAAGCTGAATGAAATAATATAGAAATTTTCTCATGTAGATAACAATTGTATTTACCACAATCTAATGTTGTACGATTCATTAAAAATTATAAGTTCTAATCACTTCATATCTTATGTGATCTGTTTGCACACGACACTCGATTTAGGTTACGTGATTATACTTATGAAGTTGTTTGATAAGTCATTTCAACTTTGGACGTTGTGTGGATAGGTTTGCTTCGCTCATAGCTGTGACAGAATTATAATGTTTTAAGATGTTAGTGTTTTAAAAATAAATCTTATACTGTGAATGTCGTAGTTGGATGTTACTATCTAAAAAGAATGTCTAAAATTCAAAGTATGCCATCACTCGAGCAAATAATTTCTAGTGTAAATAGTGCGGAGTTGACTGTTCCTGCCCTAGAAGAAACAAAATCTGTGGACATTGTCTCAGATGTGATTAATTCACCCTCACAAAAATTTGCTGTGGATTGGCTAGAAACCTATCTTATGTCTTCCAAAACCCCAGCAGAAACATCTACCGTTGTCAATTCACAAGTTCTCACCGAGGTTCAAAACTCAACTCATGATCTGCTTTCTTGTGCTCTAACACATAGTGGACTGTTATCTTCCAATGCAGAATCAGTTTCGACTGAATCTACTTCTTCAGATTTTATGCAAGATGCACTCCGTCGTTGGCATTTAGGTTCTAATGTGTATGTGTATTTGAAACTTCGTCATGGGAAGTTAAAAGTGTATATATGGAAATATCTCTCTAACGATCGAAATGAATTACAGCCTACGCGTGAAGGTGTTACACTGTCACCGGCTACATGGAGTGAATTTTCTCAAAAATTGTGGTCGTTCAATATTCTATATGTAGATACCTCTTTCGTCAGTCGCAATGAGTTATTCTGTTTCAATGACAACGGAAAATTGCATCTGCAGAAAATAATTCAATTATATGATTCAAAATTTTGTCTAACACAGTGTCATATTACCTTAGATAAAAATCAAATAGCATGTTTACAGAATAGTGTTAACAACATTAGTATACATCTTCGAGAAAGTATATTTATAGAGTGGCTTCCTGCTCAAATATTAAAAATAAAGAACACTATAACCTTTCTACCATCACTTATTTGTGACAAAAATTTTGCATTCGAACAATTAATCTCTTGTATTCATGACAACATCATGTGTCATGTAAGAAAACTTTTCAAATGTGTTGGCTGTGTTGGTCAAGTTGAAGATTTAAGTTACCATGAATGTCTTTACAGCACTCCATTACAAATGTTTGACAGAGTGTCTGAACAAGTACTTCTAAATCTTGACATTAATAACATTGCTAAGAAAGTTTTGTTGCGTGGTGAAGAAGTCTTTTACTGCTATGATAGACATTTTTTCGAGTCATTCAAATCAGAGGACTATGAAAGTGCGATAAGGAAATTATTTTAACTTATTTGTTTAAATGTACAAGTGATAATGGTTAATGTGTATTTCATTAATAATAGATTCATTAAATGGTTTTTATCTTTCAAATTGAATTCCTTATTTATACTCATTAGCTAATTTTTTTTTTTTTTTTAGCATGTTCCATTTAAGAAATGTTATATTGTTGTGAGTTATGTATCTATGCATTCAAGTGTAACAGGTTTACTAATCTCACTTTTTAAAATAAAATATAAAAAATTAAAAATAGATTTATTCGAATCATATCAAATGTCTACAGTGTGAGTTTCATGACAAAAGATATTTACACTTTACAGAGTTTAAATCATAAATTTATAATCAATGTCAAAATTCTGAATTCATTCAAAATAAATGCTAATTTATGTTCCATTCTCTAAAGTATGAAGATTCATAAACAATGCTGTGTTTCAATCTCTAAGAATCGGTGAAAATTCGACTGTAGTTTCTTAAAAATCTACGAAGTTGGGAGTTATTCTGTAATAGGTGTAAAATTTTGTTGTGGTCCTGTCATTTTCTGTGTGTTGTTAAATATGTACATTCAAATGGGATCATTTATTAAGAGCAGAGGGGTCTTATGGAGCACCTACAGCCACAAAATTGTGACATTTCTATGTGCATGTCAATAATGTCTCGTATTAAGATATCAAAACTCATTATATGTTTCTTTTAAGGTGTTAATTGCATATCTTTCATATTTTTTAATGTTATTGCAATGTACTGTACTTGTCTCAGAGGGTCACTCATTCATTTAAATTCAATGTTAACAATCACCTATCCTTAAAAACAGTAAGTTATATACTATTCTTCTTTTAAAAAAAAAATATAGATATATATACTCGTTTAATGATCTTAAACGTTGTTGTAACAATAAAACCTAGCTCTTATTTGATAGTCATACACTAAGTATTGTGCAATTTTTGTCAAATTGCATTAAAATTTGATAATTTTAAATGGGGAGAAAAAAAAACATTCGTGAGTATTCTATAATATTGAAATGCTAAGATCTTCCAGCTCTTGTATGTATTGTATAATTTGATAAATTTTTCATTTAAATATGGGAACTGCTTAAAACAATAACATTGCAATTAACTCGCTTTGCGAACATGAACTTTGGGTCACTATCTGTTACACTGATAAGCGCGATAAGCTATAGAGCCGATTTGGAATGTATTCTGGGTGAGTCTTTGGCCTGCATGATGTGTGTATTGTGGGGGGAGGGGGTATATTTATGGAAAATATGTATTCATATACATATTCTTTCTGAGAGCAGCTTTTTCAAAATAAGATCCACACATTTTAGTGGTGTCTATTGAAATGTAAGGATGCAATCATGCATTTGCAATCGTCGGATTTCCACTTGGACGAATTCAGACGTAAAATACACCTCTAATGCTTTTTTTTTTTTAAATTACAACTTAACATTTAGAAGGTATATGGAATATCTGCTTATATGAAAAAAAAAAAAAAATGGATAGCATAAGACAGTAGCAAGTTATTAAAAAGAAAAAAGAAAAAAAAATGCATAGTTTGGAAAGAATAATTGTGTGGTGGCAATACGGCAACATAATGACATCATTATAGATAAGATCTAATTTTTAATAATGTAATAAGAGTGTATCACTCATTTGGAGTGTGGACAGTAAGTTGTCGCTCCGTGAGTTCCAATTTTGTTAACTATTTTCAATGTGAATATAAAAATTATATGAAATGATTCTAAATATTCAAACTTAGAAGCTTCAACTAAGTTCGGTTTCATTGAAATATTTGTCCTGTAAATATTTGCATCGGTAAAACCACCATTGGTAGTTCAAACAGTCGATTCGTATTTAGAAAATTCTAGAACCGTAGTGTACAACTGTAGAAATCTATTTTTAAAAGCTGTCGAAACAGATATTTTTTTCATAAAAATGTGTTCCATACAATTTATGTCTACCGATGAAATACAACTATTTCGGACATTTTTAAAAATTTAAAAAGTTTGAAAGTTAGTGTGATAAAATCTCACACAATACTTACTCGTTTCATGTTTAGCAGGTTTTAATACCGGGTGTTGAAATCTAGGTACATGTATGTGCAAAATGGTCTATTCCTATTCAATAGATTTTAAAATGTGTTGGTGTCCTGAAAAAAATAATGTACACTCACTTCTAAGTTCTATAATGGTAGTAAAATTACGATGTTAAAATGGTGATATCATATTCATTGGGTTTTATTTAAACTGAATGCTAAAATTTTTGGGGGTGAAAATTCGTTAGTTTGTTAAATTCTAAACTTCGATATTTCAATTACATCCACCATTTTAAAAATGGCCGAATCATATTCAATGCGTAATATCATTAAAATGATGTATTTCAGATTACGTGTACCAAATCAGACCCTTGAAGTATCCAACTATTAAAAATATATTATTAGAAAAAATAGGTGGCAACACCTTATACTGTTGATGTCATTATAGATAATATCTATATTTTAATAGCGTAATGAGAGTGTCTCACTCATTTGGAGTTTGACCAGCGGGTAGTGAAGAGGTCGTTCTGTGAGTTCTAATTTTCATTATTATTTTTATATACTTTTAGATTTATTTTTCAAAAATCACACACACACTTAGAATGGTCGAATCCTGTTCACAAAACATAATTTCAGCTATGTATTACATTCATGTTTTTAAAGTTTGTGTATACATTTGTTTTTAGATACACAACACTTAAAATGGTCGAATCGTATTCATTGAACACAATTTGTGTGTTCATTGGAACTCCGTAATCAATTTGTTTTTAAACATTCGAAATCATTTCGTTATTATTATAAAAATCGTATTGATAGTTAGATTTATTTAAAAAAAAAAAAAAAAAAAAAATCCACTGAATACAATTTTAGCTAATTATTACATTCGTGTTTTTAAAGTTTGTGTATACATTTGTTTTTAGATACACAACACTTAAAATGGTCGAATGGTATTCACTGAACACAATTTGTGTGTTCATTGGAACTCCGTAATCAATTTGTTTTTAAACATTCGAAATCATTTCGTTATTATTATAAAAATCGTATTGATAGTTAGATTTATTTAAAAAAAAAAAAAAAAAATCCACTGAATACAATTTTAGCTAATTATTACATTCGTGTTTTTAAAGTTTGTGTATACATTTGTTTTAAAAAAAATCATAATGTTATAATACGCAATTTTATATTCACTCCGTAGCATTCTGTTTTAAAACGCACCCTTTATAAAGTGCATCGCTATTCACCGAGCGATTCGAATGAACTTTGAAAAATAATCTAGCTTCCACTGATAAGGTACACTTCGAAGATAACTTCTTATAAAGCACGGGTGCTTTGGCACGATGGTAAGACGCGCGGCTTCTAATCAGCTGGGCCCAAGTTCGAATCCAGCTCCTGACCAGTGAAACATTAAATTCTTTTGGAAAAAAAATGCCGATAGATGGCAGCACTTCATCAAAATTCGCCAGAGGGCGCTTTAACTACGTCACGCTGATAAGATCTTTCACTCTGTCGCTGTCCAGCAGAGAGGGAGGGCGTGTGCTAAGGAGCTCCAAGGCGCGACACGTCATTTCCAGATTGTGCGATTGCGACATCCCTTGAAATTTCTTCCTCAGGTCAAAGGTCAGTCGCTGATTGCGACATCCCTTGAAACCACTTCCTCAGGTCAAGGGTCAGTCAGCGATTGTGACATTCCCTCTCAAGACTCGGAGTGAAACTCACTCCGTATGAGTCATCATGCCTCCGTGAAAGACTTCGCAATACTAGGAAAGAGGCATCCGGTGCTGCGCCTCACCAAACTTCCAAAAGAGGGGAGGGGGGCAGTGAGAGGGTCCACTCCAAAGAGGGGAGGCGGCTCAAGAGAGGCATCCTCCCAAAGAGGATCCTCTCAAAGAGGGACCCTCCTCCCAAAGAGGGACCCTCCTCCCAAAGAGGGCCTCTCCTCTGGCACCGCACGGCACCGCCTCCCCTCTTTGGACTGGGACCGGCGTTTTCTAACTACTTGTGTTCCTTCTCTGGTCTTTAGATTTATAATAACCAAATTTGAATCTGGAGTGCAATTGGGGGCGCACTGTGTATTTTTATATGTTTAGCGTTTTAGAATTCACATCACTCTGTAGCTTCCAGAGTACATCTTGTGTGCATACACATAGTACAGATGAAGAACCCCGTGTATTCTAACATGCTTATAGTACATTTTAAGCTGTGCTCTCTAAAAAAGTTTTTCTTTTGTGCACAAAGATAAAAGAATAGCTCAGGTGGAGAGCACGTTGCATTCTTATATGCTCATGTTGTTTCGTAATCCACTTTAAGCTGTAACTCTCTACCAAAGTAGATCTTGTGTTCACAGAAGAAAAATATCTGATGTGGGCAGCACTTTCCCTGCAGACTTATATCCACGTTCTCTTTATTTTAATTAAATTGTATACACTTTTGATTGAATTTCCGTTCTCATTTGGTAACTGGACCTATTTCCAAAGGTGGCGTAGAGAAAATACGAAAAAACTAAAATATCTCGAGAACGGCTAGTCCAAGTGTAATGGAGTTGGTCTTATTTTTTCTTCGATAAAAATTACATATAAAACAAGCATTTAATGGATATATTTGAGCATACGTAGTTTTTATTTTAAATTTTGACGATTTTTGAGGGCCATTTCGAAAAAAAAAAAAGCAGGTTATTTTTTTTCCGAATCGTACCAAAATCGAATCAGCACCAGGGTGACCCATAAGCCACTTATCTACCGAATTTTGCGAAATTCGGACCATTCGTTTTCAACTAGAGTGGATACAGACAATTTTTGAGGACCATTTCGCAAGAAATGGCGGGTTCTTTTATCCCGAATCGTATTCAAAACTAATCAACACCAGATTCGCCCACAAATGACTTACCTACCAAATTTTATGAAATTCGGTCAATTAGTTTTTTAGTTAGAGTGTATACAAAATCTGCACAGACACGCACATAGACGTCACGCTAAAAATAATTTTATCGTACTCTAGAGGCCCCGAAATGTGTAATCCGAAAAATAAAATCCGCCCCGAAAAATAAAAAAGAATAGTGCAGATAGCATTCTTACTGCGTATTCTTACACGCTCATAGTGTATCATAATACACTTTAAACAATAACTCCCCATTAAGGTAGATCTTTTGTGCACATAAAAGAAAATTAAATCTTTAAAATAATCCAATCCTGTTTAATCTAAAAGTATTAAGCAACGGGCGAAAAAGTTTTCGCCCAATTCATTAACAAGAGAACATTCTGCTTCTTACAAGGAATCTGTATTTCTTCATTCTACAGGACATCTGAGGTATATTTTGTACAATGAATTATACGTTTGTACATTTGGATGTAGTCAAACAATCAACTATAGAATAAGGAATGATATGAATAAGCTGTTTTAGATATATCTATGTCTGTTTATTAATTAGTCATTGGGCAGTATGTTTTTCGAAATAATCTAGCAATACCAATGCAATATTATTTCAATCAGTCAATACATGTGTTACGTTTATTTTTTTCGAGTTTTGAGAACATTAAAAAATCTGATGTGGGCAGCACATGCCTTTCCCTGCAAACTTATATCCACGTACTCTTTATTTTAATTAAATTTATTTCACTTTTAATTCAATTTTCGTTCTCATTCGGTAACCGGACTTATTTTCAAAGGTGGCGTAGAGAAAATACGAAAATCTAATATCTCGAGAACGGCTAGTCCTAGTGTAATGGGGTTGGTCTTCTTCTTTTTTTCGTTAAAAATTACGTTTTAAACAAGCATTTAATGGATATATTTGACCATACGTAGTTCTTTAGTTTAGATTTTGACGATTTTTGCGGGCCATTTTACAAAAAAAGGCAGGTCATTTTTTTCAGAATTGTACCAAAATCTAATCAGCACCAGAATGACTTACAAGTGACTCATCTACCGGATTTTGTGAAATTCGGTCTATTAGTTTTTCAGTTAGAGTGGAAACAAGCTATTGCGGGCCATTTTGCAAAAAAAAGGCGGGTTCTTTTATCTCAAATCGTACCAAAATTAATCAGCACCAGATTCGCCCACAAGTGACTTACCTACCAAATTTTGTAAAATTCGGTCCATTAGTTTTTGAGTTGAGTGGATACAAAATCTGCCCAGACAGACAGACACGCACACAGACGTCACGCTAAAAATGGTTTTTTCCGTATTCTAGCGGTCTTGAAACGTGTAGAAACTCCGTCGAAAACTCGAGTTGCGATTTTCGACATGATTCCAATACTTTCCCTATACATTACCATGTATTGCAGGGAAAGTAAACAAAAATAAAACCTATAAATAAATGGTTTCAACAAAACACATTCAATGCACAAATTGTTTATACACGACTCGACGTCATAAAACTACTGAAATCACTTTGAGGCTAAATTTTGTAAATTAAAATATCTTTCAAATCACAATTGCACGTCCTTGCATTGTACCGCAATCTTGCATCGAACTTGGTAGATCGTTTTTGGCCCCATCCTGTAAAATCTAGTTGGCATAGACTCTAGTTGACATAGTAACCTGACTCGGCAGAAATCATCCTGGAGTTATCAAGAATCATTATCAAAATATACATTATTTAAAGTATGGCTGAATTGCTAATCTCACAAATATTTGCAAAATGTAGATACATAGCTAATTTTTTTCCATCAATGGATAACCACTCTGGATTAACCTTAATGTAAGCAACCTGTCAGGCGACTATTTGATTTACTAATCAAAACAGCTAATGTGCAAAAAAAATTATGTCCCCACAGTTGATTAAAAACATCGAATTTCCTCTTGGCCATTCGAGCTACTAAAGCAACGTTCTTATATTTCATAGTAGAAGTTTCATTACAAAACTTCCTCTCATAACATGTATTCCTTCCCCAAATTTCCAGAGTTCCGTGTATTTCAGCTTTAAACCTTTTAGACTCTTGTAAGACCAAGTGTCTCTTTATCCTCATTAGAGGTCGTTCTTGAGGATGGATCTTCGATATGCCCAAAGTGGCTTAACTTAAACTTAAATTCGTTGATATTCAGACCGTTCGGTCCAAGAGTAATAACCCATGACTACACTGAGTAATTCAAACTACATTTGTTGTGCACTTCACAGAAATAACAGCATCTGGCTGTTTAAAGTAATTGATGACATAGACAATAATTATTATTGCACACGCCGAGAATAATTTACAATATATACAAGATACTACCATTAACTATCCTGGTAATAATTCTTAAATGGATAGGATTATAAAAATTTTATGGTTACCACTGGCATTCTCCTATCTTGCCTCATATTGGGGCCCAACCCTGACTACTACATCTTGTGGTGAGGTGAATTTTACCTATAAATACAATAAATACTTAAACACATAAATACATTAAAGATACTCACCAAATAGTTCCACCAGGCTCAACCGCGTTAAAGTATAGTGGGGTCCGATTGGACCAAAGTACATTGCGTTTACTACAACAAAATAATCACTCCCATTTTTGTGGCCAACTACAATTTATTTATAGAACACATGAAATCTCAATTTTAAACATTAATATACAAAATACACAATTACAAAAGAGTTCCCAAATTACCTAAAACTTGACCTCGGGATGTACAATTTATTTTGCATGAATTTGCATATTTATAAAATCCAAATTTGTAATTAATTACTTTTTGTTAAGAACACAATATGTATATTCAATTTTGCTAAAACTCCCATTTATCATAACCCTGCCCTTACACTATTGGATTACATCAGTTACTTAAACATTCATGTACACATTTTAAAATCAATATATAATTTCCATACCTTCATACATAGGACTCTCACTGAGTGCTGTAGCTGACCTCTGCACGTAGGAAAGGGTGGCACAATTAATTGAATGTTTATTAGTTCATTTATTCCGATGGTTCGTGGAAAACACTATCAGTCCGGGAAACACTAGGTTGCATATCATAAGGTCATAAGTTATTGAAAAGTATTATTTTGGAGATGGGCACACTGTCCACTTTCCTTCTCCTCCTCTTAAACGATGGCTTGTCCCAGCGGCTCTTGAGTGAGCATGCGTACAGGTTTTGCCAAATATATATATACGTTTTCGTAGAGGCTTGTCTGCTGCTTAGGATCCCGGAATTGCGGCTCCGCAAACAGTCCTTACACGCAGTGTTACAGTTACCACGGCTTAATGCAGCTAAAGGAGCAAGGTCCTACACCGCGCCGTTTTAGTGGTAGAGCTGTGTTGCACTGCAACTAACAAAAACAAATGACGATGGGCATACTGCGCACTTTCCTTCTCCTCCTCTTAATGCGGCTTAGACCCAGCGGCTCTTGAGTGAGCATGCGTACAGGTCCTTGCCTAAAGAGTGGAGATCAGATACTTTATTTGTAGAGATTGACTGCTGCTTAGGAGCCCTGGATTGATGCTCCGCAATATTCCGTGCACACAGTATTTACGTAACCACGGCTTAAATGCAGCTAAAGGAGCAAAGGTCCTACACTGCGCCGTTTTGGTGGTAGAGCTGTGTGTACTGCAACCAATTAACACATGACGACCTTCTTCCATTTTCTGGTCGAACTGCCCGAAGAAAATGCGCCCTCGCGCTGAGTTAGGCTGGGCTCGATTTGGCTACGAGTCGCCTTCTATACCGGACCCACCACATCGGCTCCTCGGCAAAGGCATTGCCGCCCGAGATAGGAATCGCGGATGCCGGCTCAGAGAGGCATCAAAAATACATGCCGGGTCGGGCTACACCGAAATACAAGTGCCCCGCACTTGGAGTGCTCTCTACTCGAGCTCAGAAAAGCAACTAACTATTTTTTACATTTTCTAAAACATCCAAACTTTAAAAACAAGGGGAACGACAAAAACAGGGAGGAAATCCCCCCAACTCTCATTCGCTGTTCCCAAACGCTATAAAAAAAGAGGAGCTCCAAAAATGCTTCACCATTGGTCTAGAAGCGACGCTAATTTTTTATGCGTTCCACTAAAATACAAGAACCAGAGGGCATACAAAACCAGGGTGGTCCAAAATACCGGACACCGACGCGCGCCACACCTGACAGGGCTATAAATTTTCAAAGATTTGTGGCTCAACTTTGACATTTTGCTGCAATTAAATCTCTGAATATTTACAATCCATGTCAGTGCGCACACAACCCAACGGCGCCAAAAAATCCCAATTCCGTCTGTGCAAAGGCCTAGCTATAAACATAAATCACCAAAACATAGTATACATTTCAATATATTTACACCATTCCCTTTTTTCCCAGGGTTATGTATCAAAATATGTGAAAATATTGTCACACATCTTTCTTAGTCATCGTTGGGTTTTCTTTCTACGCGCTTTCTCAAGACAAGACCAGCCCACGACAAGAACGAAGAATTGAACTCTCTCGATCCGAACTCATTCTTATTCTCCCGTAGGAACGCAGACAATGCTGATTATGTCAGTGATTCACCTTATAACCGAACCAGTTAGGATCATTAGTTTCAGTCAACATAAATTATAATAATAACTGAGGGAAATAATAATCGAACGTTTATCTAGACCTCGCTCTCTTTTTAAGAACAAAATTTCACGCCCTTTCAGAATTATAAAATTCTTTATCCCGAAATCCCGAGATTAAAAAACATCCAGGGCAATCCCTAAATACATTTAATTACACCAGTACAATAAAATCATATAAACATAACAAAACTTTTAAAATTCATAAAGTCACTAGCACTGTAAACATGGAACTCTTGTCTCATTTTCCAGTTGAAAACCTTGCAATTTTACAAAAGTTGGACTAAGTTTAGCATGAACAAACATAATTTCAAATACCATGTTAAAACTCCTTTCTCTTTCCCTCTCTGAAGATATGAATAATCTACATGAAATATATCCCCTCTTTTGCGACAAGGAAAGGCGAAAACAACTCAGATTTTTGGAGGTGATAGTTTCAAACGAAAATAACTGTTACCGCGTTTGCAATACAATGGAAAAAGTTTATTTTTTGGTTGAATGAGAAAACAAACAATAAGATATAAGCAAGAAATTTATAAAGGACCTTTCATATGGTAGCAAATAGTGTGTACGCTCCATTTTTGGCTAAGATATTAAACATTTTCATTCTTTTTCGCATCCTTAGTTTGCACATTTATTTCCTGAAGTGAGATCTTCAGAACCGGAAATGAATATCCCTAGTGAACTACCCCAGCCCCTTTGGATTTCGATGGATTCAAGGATTCAAGGATCTCCAAATTACGGAGTCCCCAGGCAGTCTTTAAACTTCAATCTAAAGGTGGTTGGGAAATTGTGGAAAAAAGATAAATTACAGAAGAGAAATTTCAAAAAACGTGCGATGCTCTTCGATCCCGATTTTGATGAATAGCAATATAGATAAAACGCGGGGATTGTGGGCTTATCTAGGTAGGCCAATCAGGTGACAGGAATTCAATTCTGAACAGAGAGATCACTAAGACTCTTGTACAGAATGTGAATTCTGTCAATATCGGTGGGGACTGCTTTGATTTCCTCAAGAACACTGGTGAAACTTTTAAATATTATCTTAGGGTTATATCGGTCCTCAAAGGCTAATAAAATAGAAATGAATTATCTGCTGAATTCAGTATTTTTACTGTCTTTGGGTTTAGGAGTCTTTTTGAGGAGTTCTTGGAAAATCTTCGGGGTTGTTTGAAAAGAGTTTAGCAAAGGTTTGATTTTGATTTGTAATGTTGGAGTTGAATTTATTTGAATTTGAGTTGGTATTTATATCTCTAGGGGCTCTGGGCTTGGGTTTAGGGAATTTTGGGACTCTATAACTGGTTGGATGCGCGCCACTGCAGTTAGCACCAGTGCAGGGGGTTAATTTTCAAACAATCAATAGTTTTGTGAGGGGCTGCGTATTTTACGCATTTAGGGGGGGAGATAACATTGACGGGCTGAGTGGTGGAACGTCTGACAAGACAAATATTAGCTTGTTTGATTCCTACCGCGGTATCTTCCAATTTTTACTTGGATTCCAAGCATTTCCTTAATTTGGTATATGGCTATGTTATCAGGGGTTTGGGGACATTGAATGCAGAAGAGGGGCGTTACAATATTATTTGTTCTGGGACCTTTATACAGGTAGTGATTGGATTTCGATGCTGAAATCATATCAATCAGAATCAAAGTCCAATCTATATCCAATCTTCAGAAATAGATGTTTCCAGAAAGACATTTATCCTAAAGTGGAAATCTTTAGTGAACAGATCTCTTTCGGAATTTGATTTTGAATCTGGGCAGTTTATTACTTTCCCTACATGCATTGAAAATCTGGACAGTTTATTACTTTCCCTACATGCATTGAAAATCCGGACAGTTTATTACTTTCCCTACATACATTGAAAATCTGGACAGTTTATTACTTTCCCTACATGCCTTGAACATCCGGACCGTTTATTACTTTCCCTACATGCATTGAAAATCTGGACAGTTTATTACTTTCCCTACATGCATTGAAAATCTGGATAGTTTATTACTTTCCCTACATGCATTGAAAATCTGGATAGTTTATTGCTTTCCCTACATGCCTTGAAAATCCGGACAGTTTATTACTTTCCCTACATGCATTGAAAATCCGGACAGTTTATTACTTTTCCTACATGCATTGAAAATCTGGACAGTTTATTACTTTCCCTACATGCATTGAAAATCTGGACAGTTTATTACTTTCCCTACATGCATTGAAAATCTGGACAGTTTATTACTTTCCTACATTCATTGAAAATCTGGACAGTTTATTACTTTCCCAACATGCATTAAAAATCTGAACAGTTTATTACTTTCCTTAAATGCGTAGTATAATGTATAAGAAAAGTAATATGAGGTCAAAAATTCGAATTCGACTTAAGAGCAGCATGTTTTAAGCATCCCTGAACTGGAATCGAACATTTTTAGGTGATGTCTATGAGTTTATGCGTATAATTTGAATCCTTTATATTTCACAGATGTCTGTAATTTGGTAAAAGTTCTATTATTATTTTCCCATCTCCAGACTTTAGCAATTCCGCTCGGCAATGACACTTTATGTCCCCGCCTTTTTAAAGCCCCCCTCCTCTTTAATGTCGCCGATTTCATTCCAAGAAACATTCTTTAGTGTTTTTTGCGTATAATTTGGATCTTTTATATTTCACAGATGTCTTTATTTTGGTAAAATGTCTATTACTATTTTTCCATCTCCGGAATTTAGCAATTCCGCCCGAAAATGATACCGTAGGCTCCCCGCCTTTCTAACTAGCCCCTCCTCTTTAATGTCGATGATTTCATTCTAAGTATTCTTTAGTGTTTGCTGCTTATAATTTAATCCCTTATATTTCACAGATGTCTGTAATTTGGTAAAAGTTCTATTATTATTTTTCCATCTCTAGACTTTAGCAATTCCGCCCGGCAATGAAACTATAGCGCCCCGCCTTTTTAACGCCCCCCTCCTCTTTAATGTCGCCGATTTCATTCCAAGAAACATTCTTCAGTGTTTTTTGCGCATAATTTGGATCTTTCATATTTCACAGAAGTTTGTAATTTGGTAAAAGTTATATTTATTTTTCCATCTCCAGACTTTAGCAATTCCGGTTGGTAATGATACTTCAGGACCCCGCCTTTTTTACGCCCCCTCCTCTTTAATGTCGCCGATTTCATGCTAAGAAACATTCTTTAGTGTTTTTTGCGTATAATTTGGATCTTTTATATTTCACAGATGTCTGTAATTTGGTAAAAGTTCTATTATTATTTTTCCATCGCCACACGACAGTATTTGGCACAACAAAACCGTTCGCAAGACCGATCACTCAACAAATCTAGCCTCAACATTTAAGGTTCAAACCTAAAATGTTGTGGTTGAGGAAATTGTTGTGCGAAAATCGACCAATCAGAAGTGCGTAAACCCTAACGTCACAGGTGACGTGCCTTTAATGGCGACCAAGATGGCCGATAGACTGCTTTGGAATGAGTTAGAATCTCGAGATGGAGAAAATAATAGAACTTCTACTAAATTACAGACACCGGTGGGATATAAAAGAGCCAAATTATATGAAAAATACACAGTAAAGAATGCTTTCTGATATCGTCGGCATTAGACAGGACCTGCATTAGACAGGACCTGTTAGAAAGGGGGGGGCTTAAAGTATCATTGCCTAGCGGAAATGCTGATGTTCGGCGATGGAAAAATAATAATAGAACTTTTACCAAGTTACAGACATCTGTGAAATATAAAAGATCCAAATTATGCGCAAAAACCACTAAAGAATGTTTCTTGGCATGAAATCGGCGACATTAGAAGAGGAGGGGGGCGTTAAAAAGGCGGGGACCTTAAGTATCATTACCCGGCGGAGTTGCTAAAGTCTGGAGATGGAAAAATAATAATAGAACTTTTACCAAATTACAGACATCTGTGAAATATGAGGGATTCGAATTATAAGCAACACACACTAAAGAATGTTTCTTAGAATGAAATCATCGGCATTAAAGAGGAGGGGCTAGTTAGAAAGGCGGGGGAGCCTACGGTATCATTTTCGGGTGGAATTGCTAAAGTCCGGAGATGGAAAAATAATAATAGACCTTTTACCAAAATAAAGACATCTGTGAAATATAAAAGATCCAAATTATACGCAAGAAACACTAAAGAATGTTTCGTGGAATGAAATCGGCGACATTAAAGAGGAGTGGGGCTTTAAAAAGGCGGGGACCTAAAGTGTCATTGCCGAGCGCAGTTGCTAAAGTCTGGAGATGGGACAATAATAATAGAACTTTTACCAAATTACATACATCTGTGAAATATAAAGGATTCAAATTATACGCTAAAAACACTAAAGAATGTTTCTTGGAATGAAATCCTCGGCATTAAAGAGGCGGGGAGCTTTAGAAAGGCCGGAACCTAAAGTATCATTGTCGGGCGGAATTGCTGAAGTCTGAAAATGCAGATGGGAAAAAGAAAATATTTTTTACCAAATTGCAGACATTTTCGAGATATTAAAGATTTATATCATTCGAAAAACACACTGAAGAATGGTTTCTGGAATGAAATCACCGACATTAGAGAAAATGGACCTGTTAAAGAGGAGGAGTCTAAAGTATGATTGACGGGCGGAATCTTCAGAAGTTCGGTAATAAAAATTGCCCTGTGTAATAACACCATTATTCAATCCAAACGGAACCTTTGTGTTGTTAAAATCTATCTTTACAGTATGAGAACTCTAAAACGGTATTCCTATGAGGAAATTACGAAACGAATGCAAGGAGGAAAGAGCTTCCCCCACTTGTTGAGTGAAGTGACGTCACGTTCGCTCTGTGCTGCGTGAAGTGACGTCACAAACGTTCCAAAGCTGTTGTGCGAACGGTATGTTGTACCAAATTGCTGTCGTGTAATAAGGCCTTTAAGTAGGTAGGTATATAAATGACTTCCGAGGCGCTGACTCGTCACCTCCGAAAGCAGAGGCCGGAGCACTAATTTTTGACGTCTTGGCTTGTAGGCCCACTGCGAGTAGGTCTTCCAGATCGCGATCGAAGCTTTTGCTATTTGTTTCCCTTTTAATTCTCTGTTCGATGTAAAGGAATCATAATTTATCAGTAAATCAAATAATATTCATGAAATTTGGAAGTATTTTCGATAATGTTCATTAAAATGGGTGATTTAAAATCTTAATATTGCTGTACATTTATTTAAAATAAAATATTTATAATGACTCATTCACTGTAGGAGCAAAGATGAAAGGATTCCATTCAGTTAGTGTTTTAATAAAAGTTTGAAAAAGAACCCTGTATATTTATTACTTAATCAGGCATTTTATTTGAATAATTCTTCAGTACATTCAGCTAAAGTATGCAGAAACTAAAATGATTACTGAATACTATATCTTTAAATATCATAAGATAATCATTAAAAAGAAACTCAGAATTTAACTTTTAATATGCTTACGTGTTTATTTATTTTTATTTCATTTTATTTTATTCATTATTTGTTGTTGTTATAAATTGTAAAATGATTTAGAATTAAGATAAAATACTAGTTGAATGTCATTCATTAACCTATGCACTATAAATTGTAGAAGTTCAGGTTTTCTAATATAGCACATCTTATATTCCCTTTTTTACTACCAGACATTAACAAATTGTAAACAATTTTGCTTAATTACAGAGTTTGAAATACCTCAGGGGCTTTGAAAATTTAATAAAGCTGTATAATAAAACTTTTTGGTATTAATATTTCATTTACAATTCCATTGAAGTGAAAATGTAAGAAAGATTAAATTAGCTTTGTATTATTAAAATAACATTAACTATAATATAATGAAATATACAATGGTAACTTGAAATTGTAAGTTAGTTACTTTGCTTTTTTCCAAGTTATTTTAACAATTTTCAATAACATAATTAATAACTCGCTACATAAAAAATAAAATGTGCCCAACCTAAACACAAATGACTTCCTAACCTATTCTTCTAAAATTTCAGCATGCCATAACAAATAATAAAAAATATACGTGCAATATATTAAGATACTATATCTTTTATATGCAATTACTTACTTATCAAACAGTTAAAATATGTTATTTGATGTGTGAAATATTCCATTTTACATTATTTTACTTTCATAACTTTAGTGTAGCATTTTTATTGCTACGATTTCTTACTATTGACAATATCTTAAAAAGATAATGACATTTTTTTATCTATATAAATAAAATTGAAAATACATGTATCTGTCTGTGTGTTTATCTATCTCATCATCACGGTAGAACTGCTGCATCGAATTTCATGAACATTCTGTGGGTAGCTTTGAAATAGCCCTACTTAAAATTTAGTCCATGTTTCGAGTTTCTAGGACCAGGGATTGTCGAGATATGAATAAAAATCCCACAATTAAACCTTCCATAAAAATAGAATTATGCAGATGATATATTTTCCACAAATTTATTAAGAAAATTATATCATGATGCTTAGCAACGCAATTAAATCAAATGTGTTTATTAGGCAGACGATTATTAAATTTTTTAAGATTTAAATAATAAAGAAATCAATATAAAACAAAATTTTATAACCATTTTTATACAATTTTAGCGCTTTTATTTTAGTTTATATTGATCCAATTTCATATATATTTTATAATTTGTTTTCAAACGAGGATGTTTTATTCAGATCTGCTTGAAGATAATTTTGTATAGAAAACACAGAAAGGAGAATTAAATGAAATATTTTAATAGAATGTTTTGAGTAAGAATGTCATTTAGAATACTGCAGGAATTTGCACATATATTAAATCATGGGCAATGTCGGGTATATCTGCTATTAACAGTATACATAAAATTGTATGTTGTACATCTATCTGTCTGTTTATTATCTCAGCACGGTAGAGATCACCTATTTTCATTTCATTAGAATTATTATAAAATTTCAAAAATTGAGACTCTAAATATTAAAACTTCACATCAAATTCTGAATTTTAGGTTTCTTGTATTATATGGTCAGTATGAAGAACGGACATACTGCTAGTCTATTAAAAAATATCACACAACTAACAACATTATTAAAATAATTTTAAAATATTTACAGGAAACTGAATAATTTATGACAACATATTAAGTATACTAGGTAAATGAAATGAATCACACAAGCTAAACCTAATAAAAGATACATTTTAAACATTGAATGATTTTAAATACTTCACAATTACTTAACAAAGCTTAATTTTACAAATGTCTAGGCAGTTTTCTTAATTAATGTGACAACAATAAAATTTTAAAACAAACTAAGAAAACTCTAAAAGGTTTGTTGACGTTATAATTAGCAACAAAACAATTTAGAATCCAGTTAGCGTTAATTGAATAGCAATAATTTGATTGCCATATATTTAAAATTCTATGTAATTTTAAATGACATGATAATAAGCAAAAAATGGTAAGCACTTACTTCTAAATGGCATTTTCAGTTTTTCACATTACATTAATAAGGTAATTAGTAATCCAATGTTATAAGGTATGTAGTCGAAGGTATGCTGGTCAAAATGTTTATAAAATCATGAACTAACATATAAGACATTCAAAAATACGATAAAAAGACCGTTATGCATCCACACGCGCGAGCCCACGTACTGCACTGCACATCGATACTTCTTTGTGTGGGCTACTCTACTAGGGGAGAACTTTCCAGAAAAGTTGAGACGGAGGAATTCGGATTCGAAGGTCAGAATTGGGCCTACACCTCATACGTCACGAGGTACAGGGGGGGAAAGCAGTTCGGCCTTTTCTACCGGGGGTGACGGCTGACTGCTTCAGACTCGACGCGGTTCGACGTGCCTCTTTTCTGCCTCTAAGAGTGCAATGCGACCCTATGTTCCATGATAATTATTGCTCGTCTGGTGGGGTACTATTACCCCTCCTCTGCTTTTGTAAAAACAATTCCGACTCACCCTGTATTGTGAAACATCTGTATCATATTTTAATTAATTTCATTTAAATTATAAACGCTTTTTCACTGGTGCATTTTTAATTATAACTACAAATATTCAAGACTAAGTCACGTCATTTACCCACTAATAAATATTAAAATTCTCTGATAAATTTATTTTAAGTTCGATTATTAATTGCTTCTATAAAAGCAATATTCAACAAGAAAGAGCAATCATACATACAGCATTGATTATGAAACACTATCCAACTCTAATTTTATTTAAACATCTCTAAAATGCGATACATTCAGCGGTAATATTTTTAAAGTTATCACAAGACTGCAATAATTCATTATATTTAAAAACTTAAAACTTCATCGAAAAAAATGAATTTGATTCAAATGACGTCATCGAAATATAAATCGCCCGGTTCTCTATGTAAAAGCAGTAAATATTTCATTCATACATTTTTATTTCATTCATCACAGTACTACAATAGTTTATTCTACTTAAAAACATAAAACCATGGCGGTAAAAGTAATTTAAATCTATGCATAAAACTTCATCGAAAACGTTTGCCATAAAATCATCTGCTTCTCTATTTAAAATCAATGAATGTTTCATTCATATCATCTACATTGCAGACTCCAGGGCAAAATAATTTTGCGTTAAAGAAATGCAGCAATTCTTCTAAAACTCATTCTATATCTTTTGGTGTTTACATCCTCCATAAAGGAAAATTAGGCTTCGTTGTAGAAGTTATCAAAGTTGAATGACCATTTAACCTCAAATATATTGTAATTGCGTTGTTTCGGAATGTAGATGGGCAGAATTTAAACAAAAATAAAGTGATTTTAGGACGGATACAACACTACATATAAATTAAAAGGAACTTTAAAAATCACGATTCTTAAACAGTTCATCTTACAGCCTAAACTGTTTATATTCTCCATAAGAGAAAATTAGGTTTCGTTGTGAGAAAAAATAAAAGTTTGATGATCATTTAAACTCAAATATATTGTAATTGTGTTGTTTCAGAATACAGATGCACAGAAATTAAGCAAAATTAAAACGGCTTTAGGACGGATACAACATTATATATAAATTAAAAAGGATTTTAAAAATCACAATTTTGATACAAGATGGATGCCATATTTTGTTTTGAAGTGGGTAACATGATCTCTTCATATAAAAGGTGTAATTATTATTTCAATTTTTATTTAAAAAACTGCTGAATATTATTTGCTGAAATTTTTTTCGTGTTTTTATGGGGTATTTTGAATATTTCCTGAAACTTTCGAAGCAATTTGTGAATTTTAAATTTGCTTAAAAAATGTTTGAAAAATTAGGTCTCATAGTGTTCAATGTGTTTCATTTTTTAACCCAAGTTCAATCCAATTGGGTGCTATTATTCATTTGCATTCCCATAGGTCCCACAGACCGTCTGAACAACATACTGAAATTTCATTTTGATAAAGTCATTTTTACGGCAGTTATCGTGCGAACGGACAGACAGACAGAGAGAATGAACAAAGTCATAAACACTTTTTAACTATGTTGTAAAGTGTTAAAAATAGATTATCAAAATTTTATTTCGAATCAACACAATTTCACAGAAAATTTCGTCTTTTTCTTTTTTAAATACTTAAAAACATTTTTAGATTTCGAAACAGCTACAAGATTTAAGAACGATTTATTAACATACGATTTCCTAAATTACAGTCTTCTAGCCAAATTTTCACGCCATATTGAAATAAATTTCAACCACATAAAGTATACTAGAAATTTCAGTAATGTAATGTAACTGAAGCCAAAAATTTAACTATCTCCCTGAGACACTGTTTAAATATAAATTTATAATAAAATGGTTTATGAACGTACCAGTAATAATTTTATAAAATATTATATATAAAATTAATTTCGTTTAATCATAAACAATTGTATTTGGTCATCGAAAAATCAAGCACGTAAGTTGGTCCGAGTAAGGCCGACTTACAAATCGAAATTAAAGTTCTTATAATTAAGGTTGAATGATTCAACCAACAACCTATCATAAGTTGTGCGTTCGTAACGCTTGTAATGGGAGAGTTAGCTAAGAGAAATCAAGGGAAGGAGATACCAATGGGATTCACAGAGTGTTTTCATATATATCGAATAAAAATAATTTATTTACTTGCAGTAATTCAACATATACTTGTTCTATTATTTGTGATAATGCTAAAGCTTCTATTCTCAACTAATAGACAGAAAACGATATTATTTTTTGCATTTCGGTAATATAAGGGTTTTTTTTTAACGTACAATACAGCGCAATTTGTGCATTACGAAATAATTTTGTGTAGTGCGAAACTGGAATTTATGCAGTGTGAAAAAAAAAAGACTTTTTCATTAAAAAAAATTTCACTGTTGCTGTTTGAATTTAGTGGATATATTTTTTATAATTACTCGTAAAACCGGGCGTTGAAGAAACTCACGCATATGAAGCATGCGAGCCGTGAAAGATTAAAAATTAAAACATAATTTAACAAATAATTATGAAATTTGAAGTACAAAAATTAATTTCAATATTAGAGAATACTAATACAAAAGAGCATATACATTTTTAAGAATTTGAATATTAAATTAAACAGATTAGAATACAGGAAAACAATGAAATCAAAGTAACACATTTAAATCACAAAAACGTGTTTAATATACAGGAGCGCGTTTAAATCACAATGAATGCAAGTGTATAATACTCTTTGATTAGCTGTTTAAAAGTTGCTGTTTACACGCAATTTGTAGGAAGCGTAGTAAAGATGCGCAGTTTAAAAATGTTCGTTTCGCCCTGCTGCAATTCGTTTTAATAATTGAAATTGTGATTCTACAAACTTGCGTGCAATTTCACGTATATATGCAAATTTTCACCTTCCTATCTATTGTAGTTTTCGAGCAAAAGAAGATAACAAAATTCAGGCAATTAGTGATTTTGCTTAGTTTTGAATGAAGAATGGGCTTTGCTTCACTCGTCCATAATTACATTTTTTTATTGTAATAAAAAATTTAAAAAATAAAAGAATACAGCAATGACATAAACCCATACTTAACAATTTTCTCAATCTAATTTTTTACATTTGACAGCTCTTTTCATAAATATGCAGTGTAAAATTTTCGATCAAAATAATTTTGCGGCAGTTGAAAATTATTTCAGCAATATTTATGCATCTCATTTTATCACAGTTAATATGCATCCTTATTTGTTCGTTTCTTAAATAAATGTTAATAATTTAGTTAATTTTAAATATGTTCTCCAAGCATCATTATTTTTCGGTGGACGTCGCAGACAATGCAATAGATCTTTCGTGTCCAAGTTATCTAAGGACGGGCAGTACTATCGCTCCCCACTCCCCGAGATGCAAAATTTAGGATACTTCTGAAATTGCTAATAAAAATAGCCACATTTTGAAATTTGAAATTTCCAAAATTGACCGAGAAAAATTCGACTCCCCCCCCCCTCCTTGCAATTTATATAATTGCTGATAATGTCCACTTGCAAATGCTGATAGTGTCCACTTGCAATTGCTAATAGTGTCCACTTGCAAATGCTGATAGTGTCCACTTGCAATTGCTAATAGTGTCCACTTGCAAATGCTGATAGTGTCCACTTGCAATTGCTAATAGTGTCCACTTGCAATTGCTAAATGTGTCCATTTGCAAATGCTGATAGTGTCCACTTGCAATTGCTAATAATGTCCACTTACAATTGCTAATTGTGTCTATTTGCAAATACTGATAGTGTCCACTTGCAATTGCTGATAGTGTCCACTTGCAATTGCTAATAGTGTCCATTTGCAAATGCTGATAGTGTCCACTTGCAATTGCTAATAGTGTCCACTTGCAAATGCTGATAGTGTCCACTTGCAATTGCTAATAGTGTCCACTTGCAAATGCTGATAGTGTCCACTTGCAATTGCTAATAGTGTCCACTTGCAATTGCTAAATGTGTCCATTTGCAAATGCTGATAGTGTCCACTTGCAATTGCTAATAATGTCCACTTACAATTGCTAATTGTGTCCACTTGCAAATGCTGATAGTGTCCACTTGCAATTGCTAATAGTGTCCATTTGCAAATGCTGATAGTGTCCACTTGCAATTGCTAATAGTGTCCACTTGCAAATGCTGATAGTGTCCACTTGCAATTGCTAATAGTGTCCACTTGCAAATGCTGATAGTGTCCACTTGCAATTGCTAATAGTGTCCACTTGCAATTGCTAAATGTGTCCATTTGCAAATGCTGATAGTGTCCACTTGCAATTGCTAATAATGTCCACTTACAATTGCTAATTGTGTCCACTTGCAAATGTTGATAGTGTCCACTTGCAGTTGCTAATAGTGTCCATTTGCAAATACTGATAGTGTCCACTTGCAATTGCTGATAGTGTCCACTTGCAATTGCTATCTTCAGAGCTCAATGTATTCATGCCCATCTTCTGCGCTCATTGTACTCAATCCCGTGTTCAGTGCTCAATGTACTTTCTTTTACACTTAATCAAGTTTCTTCCAATAAAAGTGGATTTATGAAATATAAAGCTAAAATAAAAAATATCATACTATTTTTCACAAATATCTTAAATGAGCTGGTGTCAAAAACGAAAATTCCTGTATAGAAGGGCGCTATCAAAAAATGCATTCTTGTATACATTTTATATTTTAAAATGAACGATGAAATTTGGTATTGAACTTTAAAACGTACATTTTATTGAAATAAACTTCATAAACATGAAATTTAAGTAAAATACGATCGATGCATTAAAGAAATGCAGCATTAAGGAAATGTGCAAGGGAAGACAGGCGTTGCCAATCCGAAAAATAATAATTAGGCGTAAATCCAAAGAGGCATGAAACAGAATGAAATTAATAGCAAATTGCAAAAATTTCGCTTAAAACACTATAAAATTAAATACGAATATAAAATATTACGAAAGTTAATAGAACCTATCAAGAAAAGGAAAACGACTGGTTTCGGTAATAAAATTTTTCTTTTAACAGAAAATAAAATAAAAGAGAAATTGTAAAAAAGTTAACAACCAATTTCAGAAACTGAAAACGTTATCATCAACCGAAAACCGACGAGTAGCAAATTACGAAAAATGACCTGTTTTGAAATTAAATTAGTTAATTGCATCAAGAAAGGCTAAACAGAACCGTAAATGTTGAGGAAACAACCGGTTACAGAAAAAAGATTAGTTAAATGCATTAGGATAAAGAAGAAATTATAAATAAAGGACACAATCTGTAATGAAATAAAAACCAATATCCAGAATAAAAATAAGAGAACACAGCAAATTTCGATATTCAATAAAAAAGGAAATGAAAGCTCTAGCAAAAAATGAAAAGAAACTCAGGTTCAGAAATCAAGAAAATTTAATTTCCTAATTTAATTTTTGAATTGGACTTTTTAAAAAGTTTCTTTATTGTTCCTTAATCAAAATATCTTGTGAAAGATCATTGCTCCTTCTACTTTTCCGATTGGAAATTTCTGGTTTAATTTTTTCCATTCCGGTCTGCTTCTTTCCTTTTTTTAATATTTGTCATCCTTTTCTAGATTTTAGTTATTTTCCGCAATTTTATTTGACGAAGTTAGCACATATAGCCATCAAAAGCAATTGGTTCCTTCATATTTTTTCTTCTAATTGTTTTGTCGTCATTTTCAAGTATTATCTACTTATTTTATTCTTTGTATTTTTTACCGCTGGTTTAGACGTCTAATGTTTTTCAGTTATCATTTCCTTATGAAGTTATCTTTACGGCGATGGCACCTTTTGTTCCTACCTGTGTTATTCTACTCAGATGCCGAACTTGATTGCATATGTGTGGTTGCACTTCTTGTTTGTCTTAAAAAAGAATGCCGTCTTTTGCCTTCGAAACCAATTAATACATGATATATTTTAACAGTTTAAATATTATTGACTTTTAATACTGCAGTTTTTGAGCATTTTTTGTACACCATAATACAGTGGAGCCCGCATATAGCGAAGTCGCTAAAACAGGGAAAATATTCGTTATAACCGACATTCTCAGAAACCGAAGTTTAAGTATGAGATTAACAATAAGAATGATGTATCTGCCTGCATATTGTGAAACAAAACATCATTATACTAAGGTTGAAATGCATTGCTCTTTTATTTACGTTGAAAATAAAATTGAAATTTTATTTTTCATTTGATTTTACAACACATTGCATAGCAATTTCCTACTGCATCTAAATTATCACTGCAGTCAACATTGTAGTTCTTCGAAATAGTCACGTAAATTTCAGAGGATTCCACAGCAATTTTTAATGATATCCTCCCTTTTCTGAAATTCATTTCTGTTTCGTCAGATTCGGATTTATCAGACATATTATCAGCAACTGTAGCAATGATGGTATTATCGGTCTCTTATGCTACTGTTGTAGCACAATCATCACTTGCAGCAGAATCGTCAAAAAACTTTTCTTTTTCGTATTATTTTCCACATTGAACTATCTTCAAACACAGAATCAGAACTGAAGGATTGTTGAAGTTCTAAAAACTAAACATGTTTCCAACAGTTTTGCTCTGTTTGCGAATAAACTTCACCCCAAGCCGGATAAACATCACGCCAAGCCTGATAAACATCGTGTCAAGCATCCTCTAATAATTCACAGGCAATTTTCGCGTTATTAGACACTTTTTGTTTAGTATTTCAAGGTATTTGAGGATGTGTTTAGAAAAGTGTGTGGTGACTCAAGTGCTACAACTTTTTAAAATATATTATATTGTTATATTTAATATAGTGACTGTATGCATAATAATTTTATTTCAGGATTTAAATAGTTTGCAATTCGTGCCGTCCACCATTTGCAAATTATTTTCCTGGTTACGTTGGACACATGAAAAGTATTTAACTACAGCCTTTGCTGCCGTCTCTCTTTCTCTGTTTTTTACGCCAAAAGCTACACACGTAACCAGCTGATCGGCTCTCACGCCAAGTGTGCCATGATTTTGTGTGTGTTTAGCCAGAGTGTGTGTTTAGCCAGAAGCTTAGTATCTTTTGTTTTACTAAATTTTAAATATAAAGCTTGTATATAAAAGTAAAGTTTTGACTGCGGGGGGTCTTCCTTTAAAAGTGTCTGAATAGTGTCGCGTGATCTCTACCACATCAGCGTGACTTGGGGAAAAATTAGGATACCACAGGTGAAAGAAAAATCTGACGGGGACAGCACATGACTTTCCCTGCAGACTCATAATCAAGTACTCTTTATTTCTTCTATAATTCATTAAATTGAGTTTAATTGCGCAAAATAGCAACGATAATTATTTTAAATGACACTGAATTTGCACTTTTAATTCAGTTTTCGTTTCCATTTGGTAACTGGACTAATTTTCAAAGGTGATGAAGCGAAAATGCGAAAAAACTAAAATATCTCAAGAACGGCTAGTCCTAGTGTAGCAGGGTTGAATTTAATATTTTCATCGTCAAAATTATGTATAAAACAAACATTTAATTGATACATTTGAGTATACATAATCTTTTATTTTAGACTTTGACGATTTTTGCGGGCCATTTCGCAAAAAACGGCAGGTTATTTTTTTCCGAAACATACCAAAATCTGATCATCAGGAGAGTAACCCACAAGTGACGTATCTAACAAATTTTGTAAAATTTGGTTTATTAGTTTTTCAGCTAGAGTGGATACAGGAAATTTTTGCGGGCCATTTCACAAAAAAAAGCGAGTTCTTTTATCCCGATCGTACTAAAATCTAATCAGCAGCAGGGTCACCCACAAGGGACTTACCTAACACATTTTATGAAATTCGGTCAATTAGTTTTTTAGTTAGAGTGGATACTACATTGCACAGACAGACACATAGACGCACACAGAGACATTACGCTAAAAATGATTTTTTTTCGTAACTATAGGTCCCAAAACATGTAGATCCTTCGAAGACTAGAGTTGCGATTTTCGGCATAATTCCAATACTTTCCCTGTACATTACCATGTATTGCAGGGGAAGTAAAAATAGCTGCGGCTCAGTAAATGCGCTGAAAAGGATGTCGTGTTTGGATTAGAGTTGAGTTTCTGAAGCACAATTTTCAAAAATCTGATGTGGACAACACATGACTTTCCTTATATACTGCAATGAATTTACTACTTCTACAGTTAAAAAAAATGCTATTCTTATAGTAAATACATATATTCTTTCCAAGATATTGAATTTTCTTCAATGAGTCGTCATTTTCATAGATTTAGCGTCATTTTTATCCATTTGGCGAGATTCTTGTTAACTTGGCAACAATTAAGCATGTCGCCAAGTTGGCGACATTCCGCTAAATTCGTGGCCAAAATCTTGCCAAGTGTTATGGACGGAGAAATAAGTTATTCTTACAACAGATAAATGACTATTGGCGTTCAAATACAAAAGTATTACTCAAAGTGTCTTTTTTCATGAATGGAACGAGCTAGATCCACGAGAATGATGTCAACAAATTTATCGCATGGTATTACATATGAAAAGTGAACATGCTTCTCAATAGGAAATATTTTTATTTTATTTTATATAACTTTTTGATATTTTTTTGAAAAATGTGCAATAGCTCTAGAACGGTTCATGTTAGCGTTCTAAAATTTATGTCAATCGTTTTCTAATGAAAAATTACATAAGATATGTCTATTTGCGTAACTTTATTAGCGGTTTTGATTTTTTGACGATTTTTTCAAAATTTCACTCGAAAATTTAGGGGGGTTCTGAACATTCGATTGCGTATAAAAACAATAGGTTTCCAGTGTATAGGGATTGTGATTTTTGTACCAAATT
This sequence comes from Amaurobius ferox, assembly GCA_951213105.1. Lineage (NCBI taxonomy): Eukaryota > Metazoa > Arthropoda > Arachnida > Araneae > Amaurobiidae > Amaurobius > Amaurobius ferox. The sequence continues at coordinate 91,056,746 of OX578150.1, forward strand.
TCATTCGAATCGGTCTATTCGTTCGTCAGTTATCGTCTCCACAGACTCACTGACACACACACACATACTTTTACACAGACACACACACACACACAGACATCACTTCAAAAATGTTTGATTCGTGATCAGGGATGCTTGAAACGTGCTCTCCCGTCGAAAACTCGAATTCGAATTTTCGACCTAATCACAATACTTTCCTTATACATTATGTATATAAGGAAAGTAAAATTGGACAAATTAGAAAACTGTGGTAGCTCCTCAACAAAATTGGAGTCACGGCCGGCAAAAGTATTTATGCTCATCTGGGAATAACTCTTTGTTATCAAACTAATCGTTCCTCCTGGGATTTCGTTTTTACTCCACGAAGTTCTATGGAAATATTTTTCTTTCTTTACCTTTCCCACATACAAAATTAGAAAAATACTATGCACAGCTATCTAATTGTTCTCTATAAGCGATACGTTTAACATTATGAAAGTATAAGATAACAGAAAATATACGTAATAACCGATACTTTGCTACATCCGAGCTCGCTATAAGTAGGCTCCACTGTATAGTTACAATTAAAGAAATCTGATGAGAGCAGCACATGACTTTCCCTGCACACTCAAAGTCATTGTCATTTTATTGCGTTAATAATTCATTAAATTTTGTTTAATTGCACTAAATAACACGCATAAATAATGGACTCAAAATCGGCATAGTAAAAATGCGAAAAATCTACAATATCTCGAGAACGGCTTGCACAACGGCTTAATTGCACAAAATAACTCCCACAATGATATAAAAAGACACTGAATTAACATTGATTACTTTCCCTGCAATACATGGTAATGTATAGGGAAAGTATTGGAATCATGCAGAAAATCGCAACTCGAGTTTTCGACGGATCTACACGTTTCGAGACCTCTAGAATACGACAAAACCATTTTTAGCGGGACGTCTGTGTGTGTGTCTGTGTGTCTGTGTGTCTGTCTGTCTGTGTGTCTGTGTGTCTGTCTGTGTGTCTGTCTGTGCAGATTTTTTATTCACTCTAACAAAAAAACTAATGGACCGAATTTCACAAAATTTTGTAGGTAAGTCACTTGTGGGCGGGGCTGGTGCTGATTAGTTTTGGGTACGATTCGGAGTAAAAGAACCAGCCTTTTTTGTGAAATGGCCCGCAAAAGCTTGTATCCACTGTAGCTGAAAAACTAATGCATCGAATTTCACAAAATTCGGTAGATGAGTCACGTATAGGTCACACTGGTGCTGATTAGATTTTGGTACGATTCAGAAAAAATAACCTGCCTTTTTTTGCAAAATGGCCCGCAAAAATTGCCAAAATCTAAAATAAAAAACTGGGTATACTCAAATATATCCATTAAATGCTGATTTAATACGTAATTTTTAACGACGAAAAGAATAAGACCAACCCCATTACACTAGGACTAGCCGTTCTCGAGATATTTTAGTTTTTCGTACTTTCCCTACGCCACCTTTGAAAATAAGTCCGGTTATCGAATGAGAACGAAAATTGAATTAAAAGTGAAATAAATTTAATTAAAATAAAGAGAACGTTAATATAAGTCTGCAGGGAAAGTCATGTGCTACTCACATCAGATTTTTACTTTCCCTGCAATATATGGTAATGTATAGGGAAAGTATTTGAATCATACCGAAAATCACAACTCGAGTTTTCGACGGATCTACACGTTTCGAGACCTCTAGAATACGAAAACACCACTTTTAGCGTGAAGTCTGTGTGTGTGTCTGTGTGTCTGTGCGTCTGTCTGCGTGTTTGTCTGTCTGTCTGTCTGTGCAGATATTGTATCCACTGTAACTAAAACACTAATGGACCGAATTTCTCAAAATTTGGTAGGTAAGTCAATTGTAGGCGAGTCTGATGCTGATTAGTTTTGAGTAAGATTCGGGATAAAATAACCCGCCTATTTTTGCGAAATGGCCCGCAAAAGCTTGTATCCATTCTAACTTAAAAACTAATGGACCGAATTTCACAAAATTCGGTAGATGACTCATTTCTGGATTACTCTGGTGCTGATTAGATTTTGGTACGATTCGGAAAAAAATAACCTGCCTTTTTTTGCAGAATGGCCCGCAAAAATCGTCAAAATCTAAATTAAAGAACTAGGTATACTCAAATATGTCCAATGAATGCTCGTTTAATACGTATCTTTTAACGGCGAAAAGAATAAGACCAACCCCATTACAGAAGGACTAGCCGTTCTCGAGATATTTTAGTTTTTCGTATTTTTTCTACGCCACCTTTGAAAATAAGTCCGGTTACCGAATGAAAACGAAAATTGAATTAAAAGTGAAATAAATTTAATTAAAAGAAAGAGAACGTGAATATAAGTCTGCAGGGAAAGTCATGTGCTGCCCACATCAGATTTTTACTTTCCCTGCAATACATGGTAATGTATAGGGAAAGTATTGGAATCATGCCGAAAATCACAACTCGAGTTTTCGACGGATCTACACGTTTCGAGACCTCTAGAATACGAAAAAACTATTTTTAGCGTGACGTCTGTGTGTGTGTCTGTGTGTCTGTCTGTGTGTCTGTGTGTCTGTGTGTCTGTCTGTCTGTGTGTCTGTGTGTCTGTCTGTGTGTCTGTGTGTCTGTGTGTCTGTCTGTCTGTGTGTCTGTCTGTCTGTGCAGATTTTGTATCCACTCTAACTAAAAAACTAATGGACCGAATTTCACAAAATTTTGTTGGTAAGTCACTTGTGGCCGGGGCTGGTGCTGATTAGTTTTGGGTACGATTAGGAATAAAAGAACCCGCCTTTTTTTTTGCGAAATGGCCCGCAAAAGCTTGTATCCACTCTAAAATATATATATATATATTTTATATATATATATATATATATATATATATATATATATATATATATATATATATATATATATATATATATATATATATATATATATATATATATATTAGCTGAAAAACTAATGGACCGAATTTCACAAAATTCGATAGATGAGTCACGTATAGGTCACCCTGGTGCTGATTAGATTTCGGAACGATTCAGTAAAAAATAACGTGCCTTTTTTTGCAGAATGGCCCGCAAAAATTGTCAAAATCTAAACTAAAAAGCTACGTATGCTCAAATATATCCATTAAATGCGTGTTTAATGCGTAATTTTTAACGAAGAAAAGAATAAAACCAATCCCATTACACTAGGACTAGCCGTTCTCGAGATATTTCAGTTTTTCGTACTTTCCCTTCATCACCTTTGAAAATAAGCCCGATTACCGAATGAGAACGAAAATGGAATAAAAGTGAAATAAATTTAATTAAAATAAAGAGAACGTTAATATAAGTTTGCAGGGAAAGTCATGTGCTGTGCTCACATCAGATTTTTAATTCAATTTTCATACTTATTTGGTAACTGGACTGTTTTTCAACGATGGAGCAGCGTAAATGCGAAAAAACTAAAATATCTCGAGAACGGCTAGTCCTGGCATAATGGGGTGGATCTTATTCTTTTCATTGTTAAACGTTATGTATAAAACAAGCATTTAGTTGATATATTTGAGCATACGTAGTTTTTTATTTCAGATTTTGACGATATTTGAGGTCCATTTCGCAAAATAAGACAGGTTACTTTTTTCCGAATCGTACCAAAATCTAATCAGCACCAGGATAACCCACAAGTGACTTATCTACGAAATTTTGTGAAATTTGATCCATTAGTTTTTTAGCTAGAGTGGATACTGGCAATTTTTGCGGGTCATTTCGCAAAAAAAGGAGCTTTGTTTTTCCTGAATCGTACCAAAAACTAATCAGCACCAGGGTTACCCTCAAGTGACTTACCTACCAAATTTTATGAAATTCGGTCCATTAGTTTTTGTGTTAGAGTGGATACATACATTGCACAGACAGACAGACACACAGACGTCACGCTAAAAATAGTGCTTCCGTGTTCTAGAGGTCCCGAAACGTGTTGATCCGTCGAAAACTCGAGTTGCGATTTTCGATATGATTCCAATACTTTTCCTATACATTATCATACATTGCAGGGAAAGTACAATGAACTTAGCATCAAACAATTGATGAATATGTTGAAGTTCCATGAATGCTCATCAAGAAGGGATTTAAACACCATTTTAGATTCTTGTACAAATTCTTGCACAATTATTCCGTTATTACAAAATAATTGATCCACATTTATGTATACACTCTGGTACATGGACGCCCATAGGATAGAGCAAAAGGAGGCATAGTCTTGAAAGTTCAAAGTTAAAAAGTTTGACAACAAGGTAGTTGATATTGTACATCTAATCTTTGAGTTCCCCCCACTGACATCAGTGGTTTGCGCCCTTGCCCCCTGTAAATAATTTTATGGACATCCATTCTCTATTAACACCCCCCCCATAAAAAACACACAATATAATCACCTAAAATACACTAATTTTAATAAAAGTCCTTTTAATTCAATAAGAAATTTTAACTGTGTTGAAATCGTTTCGTATTAGAACGATAAATAAAATTGCACACTTTCCGCGAAATACCCAAGAGTTTAAAATGATAATCAAGCAACTGTAAATAATGCTCTTAAAGCCCCGAAATGCCTTAACTCGAATTTTCTACTCAGATATTCTGCTAGATTAAAGCGTATGCCGTATGAAGAGGAAAATTCCCAGATAGAATATTTCCACCCCAGAATGGACAAATTATCTTGAAGCGACGTTTTGCTGTGTGTCGGCTGTTGAATGTCTCTCAACGGTGTTTAGTGTGCAATTCCTCGGCCCCTGAATCTCAATATTATATAACAAGAAAGCATTAACCAGATTTCGTTTATATTCCAGGAAGATGTAAAGAAATCACGCCGAAAATGATTCATTCGTGTTCTAAGACTAAGGTGCCCCAAACTTACAAATTCTCTATTTAAAATTTTGCGCCACCTTCAAATACTTTACTATCTATATAATAGTATTTCTTTCTTCCTTTTTAACACTTTACAACATAATTGAAAAGTGTATATAACTTTGGTCATTCAGTCTGTCTGTCCCTTCACAAGATAACTGCCGTAAAAATGACTTTATCAAATTGAAATTTTAGTATGTTGTAGAGACGGTCTGTGGAACATATAGGAATCTGTGTGTGTATATGTGTGTGTGTGTAAATGAATAATATCACCCAATTAGTTTTGTATTGAAGCCGGGTTGAAAAAATGAAATACATTGAACCCTATGAGACCTAATTTTTCAAACATTTTTTAAGCGAAGTTAAAATTCACAAATTGCTTCGAAAGTCTTAAGAAATATTTAAATTATTCCATAAAATATATAAAATGAATTTCAGCAAAATATGTTCTGTAAATTTTGATATACAAATTAAAATAATGACACCCATATTATGTGAAGAGATCACGTGACCCACTTCAAAATAAAATATGGCATCCATATTTTTTCCCTGTGTCAAAATCGTGATTTTTAAAGCTCTTTTAAATTTATATTTAGTGTTGTATCCGTCCTGATACCGCTTTATTTTTGCGTATTTTCTGTGCATCTATATTCTGCGCCAACGCAATTACAATAAATTTGAATTTAAATTATCATCACACTTTAATTATTTCTACAGTGAAGCCTAATTTTAATGGATGCAAAATGTAAACAAGCGATTGTAAGATGAGTTGTATAAGAATTGCTGAATTTTTATCAAGCAAAATTATTTAGATATGGAGTTTGGAATAAAAGTAATATGAATGATATATTCAAATGATTTATATTTCGATGACGTTATTTAAATTAAATTCATTTTTTTTCTATGAAGTTTTAAGTTTTCAAATATAATAAATTATTGTAATACTGTGATAGTTTAAAATATGACAGCTCTGAATGTATCGCATTTCAGAGATATTCAAATAAAATTACATTTCTGTTAGAAAGTGTTTCATAATCGATTTCTCCTCCGGGGACGTGGAAAATCGGGGATTATTGAAACGTTACTCCAGACCTTTCTGAAGCCCCTAAGGTGACCTAAAAGTCTGAAGCTTTGCACACTTCTAATATCAACTACGGACAGAACCTCACAGAACCAAATTTTAAATTCTCTCTAGTGTAGGCCGGAAAAAATGAGGAGTTTTGAAACATTTTTCCAGATCCTCAGTTAAAGTATCGTCTGCGGAACAAAAAGTAATGGAGCATGAAATTTCATCCCCCAAGATCAGAGAAAATGTGAAGTCGAAAAGATTTTCCAGAACCCCCAGACTTCCTCCAATGACTTAGGCTGAAATTTTGCACACTTATAGTATGGACTACCTAATTAAACCACTTTTTAATTAAGACGATTATTTTCAATGCTAAGTGACGTACATATTTTTAAAAATTGCCACTTAATTCTTCAAAGTGTTAGTTTTCATGTCTTTAAAAGTCTTAAATACTGGTACATCTTGCATGATAAAAGAAGATGTGTGTGTGTGTGTGTGTGTGCGTGTGTGTGTGTGTGTGTGTGTGTGTGTGTGTGTGTGTGTGTCGGAAAAAGGTTTGGACAGCGGTGAAATTCGATACAGAGGTACTTCAGGGTCTCGGGACAATACAGCTCAGAGAGATTTTTTTTTAATTCGAATTCGTTTAAAAGTAATAAACATCTAAAGCCAAAAATCATTCGAAATTTCGACTTTAAAATAAGTTTGATTCCGATTAGACAATAAAAGGCAGCCAAATCAATTTATTCATCTCAGCTGTGCTCGCATTCCAGATGCAGGCGGCCTGCGAACGATATCTCAGACTTTTATTTAGGCGATTTTGAATTTAATATTATGTACAATTTTCTAAACTCGTTAATTTCAAAGAAAAATTTCACGTTTTGGAATATATAATTAATTCAACAATAAGTGTTCTCTAACAATTCGATTTCATTTTGACTTCAATTCGCTGAATGAGCAATTATTTTTTGGAATTTTACTTCTAGGACGAAGAATTTTTTCTTTGCAACTTTCAGTGTTTTCATAAAGGCGATTTGAAATATGGGTGATTTGTTATCTGTATCTGTATTATATAAATAGAGGGCTCTTATTTAAGAGGGCAAAGACGGGTAATACTTTGTAGTATTATTATATATATATATATATATATATATATATATATATATATAATATATATATATAATATACATATATATATAATATATATATATTATATATATATATATATATATATATATATATATATATATATATAGTATGAAACATAAAATGCATTAATATGTAAAAACAATAGTGAACAATCAAAAAGTACACTTTTTTTTAAATCTTGTTTAAAATCCTACGAAATTTTCTGAACTGTTTTCGAATCAAAGAGCTTTTAAATTGTTGATTTTATAGAAAAGTCCACGTTTTCGTCAAAATACCGAAGATTTTAAGGGGACAGTGGACGTTGGAATTTTTTTTATTTATTTATTGACTCAGGAACATGAAAATTTGTGTATAAATATTCTTCTTAATATTACTCTATAAAATATCATTCTATTTTTTTTAATTTTGTTATAATTTTGTATTTTTTTTAATTTAATTTTTTTAAAGTAAATTTGAAAATGCTCCTTGCGTGCCATTTGTTCACATTTTTGATTAATTTTGCATTACGATCACTCAAAAACATATTATGAACAAATTTGGGTATTCATTTTTAAATCCCTTAGAAAGTTAATTTTTTAAAAATATTTTTCTGCATTAATACTTAATTTTCATCATTTAATTGGGTTATTATTCACTTTTAATTACCTTAATAGAGTTCAATTACAAAATGCATACCCAGTTTCATTAAAAAGTATGAAAGGTGTCTTCTTACCAAATTTCATGCATCTCAAACAGAAATTAAAACGCATGGAGCATTTTAAAAAAGCAAAACCTTTGAAAATTCCGTTTTGAAAAAAATGCATTTAACTTTTTGCTTTGCTTATGGGTAGGACAGCATCCATCCCAAACGAAGAACCTCCCCAAAAGACAGGTATTTGACATACCCTATCCCAACCAGTTCGACCCCCTTTGCAGACATTAGCGTCCATGGACATAGACGGCAGAAGTCTGCAAAGGGGGATCGAACTGGTTGGGATAGGGTATGTCAAATACCTGTCTTTTGGGGAGGTTCTTCGTTTGGGATGGACACTATCCCACCCGTAAGCAAAAGGTTAATTGTGTAAAAAATTAGACATTTGTGTAAAAAACAATGTGGTATATTTAAAAAAATATATTATTTTAGTCGATTTTTTCTTATTTCAACGTCCACCGTCCCCTTAAAACATCATGCAAGCCACTGTAACTATATCGGTAAGGCCACGAAATACCATAAATCAAGCTGTACATCTCAAATCTTCCGCAAGGTTAAAGCAAATGTCGTAAAAAAAAAAAAATATTCTAAAAGGCATACACTGTAACACGAATTATTTTGCTTTCGGGCTACACGAACTTTTCGGGCACGGTAGACCAGTGGTTTGCGCACTAGATTTGCATGCTGTCACAACTGCCGCCGTGTTCGTGCGGAGTACGATCACGTTAAACATGTAGGTCCGAAAGTCCTTCCGAGAGGTTGGTGGTAGGGAAAGGAGAGTACGGTCCCTGTGGATGCCTCCCCCCACTGGATTCCGGTCTAAATTGGGTGGCACTTCCCGGCCGTCCAATCGGTTACTTTACACCTTTCTGGTGGGTCGGACGGTCTGGGTCTCAACAACAACAACGAACTATTTTGCTGTGTCCACTGTTGTTCGTTCTCGGCGCCGTTTTACGCGCTCTTTACCAGTCTCTCTCAATGGGATTTTTAAACAGCAGGGTGACATTAAGCAGATTTTATGATAATGCGATCAAATAAATAGAGGATGTGGTAATAAAATTAAACACAATTATAACGGTTAAATTAAGACAGATATACAGATTTCCTAGAAAAATCCTTAAGGACTCTAATAATTTTTATAAGTGTCCATGAGTGTTTACGGTTATGTCTATCTGTAGTAAAATGGCCATTTCCGGTCGAATAAAAGTGATTGCAGCGTTCTTAGTGAAGAATTTAAATAGTTAGGATAACGAACGTGGCAATAAAAAAAGACATATAAAAAAAGCCAATTATAAAATTTTAGAGCACTGTATAATTAGAAGTAATCAATTCCATGAACACTCGAAGCGCGTATAGGTAAGACAATAATTGCCTCTCAAATTGGCGTATCATGAGGGTCTGTCATACGGTGACACCTGCAATGCCTGGACAAGTAATATTATTTCTTTAATTTTTCTCGAATATGCATTATTGCTTTCAGACGGCGTTTTGAACAGGCTATACATTGGATTCCTCTGCTTGTGTTATTTATTTTAGAATTCCTAAACAGGATAGCCATTTGTTAATAAACCTATTGTATGGGGTGGGACAGACTAGTGATTAGCGCGCGGGGATTTTCCGGATTCGCTTCCCGGCTCTGCCCAAACTACAAAGCTAAGTACACGGAGTACGGGTACGTTAAATGCGTGGGTCCGCAAGTCCTTCCGAGAGGTTGGTGGTAGAGGAAGGGGTACTGTCCCTGTGGATGCCGTCCCCACTAGGTTCCGGTTTAAATTGGGTAGCACTGTCTCGACCGTCCAAACAGATATCTTAAGCACGGTCTGAGTCGAACAAAAAAACCTATTGCTTTCAATAAATGCCTCCTGTAACAGTTTTATTGCGAATTCCTACTCATTTGACAATGTTCTACAGATTTATAATTCATCCTTTTCTCGTTTCGCTGCCTATTTTGTTATCCTAACTTTTTTAATTCTCCAGTAGAGGCGCTGCAATCATTTTCACTCGATCGGGCATAGCCACTTTGCTATAGATAGACTTCATAGACCTTTCATTACAAGGCCACTGGGGATCTTTAGGACATTCTTAGGCACCCACTGTAATATGTTTGATGTGAAATATAAAATGCAGTAATATTTTTAAAATAACTAATTTGTACAACACATGGCTTTTGCCTATGTATAATAATGCAATCAATTTTGTTTTTTCACAGTGAATACATTATGTATGCAATTATGACTATATTTTCGTTAATAGGTTGCAATATTTCGCCAAATTGGCAATATTTCTCTTAGTCGACAAGTTCGCCAAATTTACCGCCAAACGTTACACACATACGAAGTGAAGAGCTTTCTATTATATAAATGACTATTTGCGAATTGTTCGACGTAAATATGCAAAACTGTTACACAACTATCTTTTCTCGTGAATGGAAAAAACTATATTTACAAGAATGATGTTAACAAATTTGTCGCATGAAAAGGGAACATATTTCACGATAGTTAATACTTTTTTTTTAATTTATATAATATTTTTGATAAATTTGAATTTGTTAGATAGACGTGCAATATCTTAAGAACGGTTTATGCTGGCCTTCTAAAGTTTGTGCAATTCATTTCCTAATAAAAAATTACATAAGAAATAATCATTTACTTAACATTATTAAAGGTTCTAATATTTTAAAAAAAATTTCAACATTTCATTAGAGAATTCGGGAGGGGGGGTGGGGTCTTCCAAGCATTGGGGTGCATTGAAAATCAATAGGCTTCCAGCATTTAGCAATTGTAATATTTATATCAAATTTCATTCGAAACTCTCCTTTTGTAAGATATCGCTTCCATAGACTCACGGATACACACACTAACACACACATACACACTAACACACACATATATACTAACACACACTAACACACACATACATACTAACACACACTAACACACACACACACACTAACACACACACACACTAACGAACGCATACACTAACACACACACCAACACACGTACACGCGTACACACACACATACGCATACACTAATACACACACACGTGCACACACACGCTAACACAAACACAAACTAACGCACGCACACACACACAATAACATACAATAACACGCACACACACACTAACACACACTAACACGCACACACACACTAACACACACTAACACGCACACTGACACACACAAACACGTACACACACACTAACACGCACACACACACTAACACACCCTAATATACGTATATATATATACACACACACACACTAACACACCCTAATATACGTATATATATATACACACACACACACTAACATACACAGACATAACCCGAAAAACGTTCGCTTCAAGTTAAAAGATGCTTTAAACGTGCTCTTCGTTGAAAACTCGAATTCGAATTTTCGAGAAAAAGTATGGTGTACAGCGGTGAACAATCCAAGCGTATAATTTTCTTTAAAATCTTATTTCGAACTCAACGAGGAATTCTAAACTACTTCAGCGTTTTAAATTGTCGACTTCAGAAATTTTCACGCTTTCTGCAAAATACCAAAGAGTTTAAAATGTTGAGCAAGCAACTGTTACTAATACGCAAAGGCCATGAAGTATCCTAAATCAAGCCGTACACGCTCAAATCTTCCGCTGGGTAAAAGCAAATGCCGTATGAAGAGAAATATTGAGAAAGGCTGCGTTATCTTGCTGTAGCATGAACAAATTACACTCGAAGCCAGATTTTGCTGTATCCACTGCTGTTGTTTGTTCTCCGTGTCCTTTCACGCGCTATTTCCAGGTCTCTCTAAATGGAAGTTTTACGCAACACGTTGGCATTAACCAAAGTTTGATATAATATAATGTAAATAAAACTGATGTGAGCAGCACAAGACTTTCCCAACAAATTCGAATTCATTTTCTAATTTTTTACTTTCCTTATATACATAACGTATAAGGAAAGTATTGTGACGGGGTCGAAAATTCGAATTCGAGTTTTCGACGGGAGAGCGCGTTTCAAGCATCCCTGATCACGAATCAAACATTTTTGAGGCGATGTCTGTGTGTGTGTGTGTGTGTGTGTGTGAAAGTATACGTGTGGGTTTGTTTGTGTCAGTGAGTCTGTGGAGACGATATCTCACGAACGAATGAAGCGATTCGAATGAAATTTGGTACAAAAATCACAATCCATAAATACTGGAAGTCTATTGTTTTTAAACGCAATCGAATGTTCAGAACCCCCCTAAATTTTCGAGTGAAATTTTGAAAAAATCATCAAAAAATCTAAACCTTTAATGAAGTTACACAAATAGACATTTCTTATGTAATTAATTTTTCCTTAGGAAAAGATTGACATAAACTTTAGAACGCTAGCATGATCCGTTCTCGAGATATTGTACATTTTTCAAATAAATTTATCAAAAAATCCCATAAATTAAAAAAATATATTAACTGTTGAGAAACATGTTCACTTTTCATATGTGATATCCTGCGATAAATTTGGTGACATCATTCACGTGGATCTAGCTCGTTCCATTCATGAGAAAAGATACTTTGAGTAATACTTTTGTATTTGAAAGCCAATAGTCATTTATCTGGTATAAGAATATCTTATTTCTCCGTCCATAACGCTTGGCGATATTTTGGCGACAAATGTGGCGGAATGTCGCCAACTTGGCGACTTTTTGAAATGCTGCCAAATTAACGAAAATCTCGCCAAATGGATAAAAATGACGCTACATCAATGAAAATGACGACTAATTGTCGAAAATTCAATATCTTGGAAATAATATAAGTATCTACTATAAGAAAAACCAGTTGTTTTTACTGTAAAAGTAGTAAATTCATTGCATTATATAAGGAAAGTCATGTGTTGCCCACATCAGATTTTTTTTTTATTTCATGACGCATTAAACTGAGTTCAATTGCAGAAAATAACATGGATGCTTTTGTGATATTATATCTAATTTGCAGCTTTAATGCTTGTTCGCTGCTTCATTCGGCAACTGAATGCACTATAAAGTCTTCAGATCTTCAAAATTTCTAAAAACTAAAATATCTAGACAAACATAGCCCCATAAATAAAAACTAAAATATTAGCTAAAGTGGATACAGACAATTTTTGCAGGACATTTCGCAAAAAAGACGGGTTCTTTCTTTTTCCCCGAAGCATGCCAAAAAAAAAAAGAGAGAGATGTCACATTTAAAATAATTTTTTCCTGTTCTATAGATCCAAAACGTGTAGATCCGTTGAAAACTCGATTTGCGATTTTCGACACGATTCCAATACTTTCCCTATACCTTACCATGTATTTCAGGAAAAGTAAAATTGGAGGAATTTTTAATAAAACTAAATACAATTATAATTTTAGTCACAAGGAGGTAATACATAGGGTCCTTAAGCAAGTCTTTAAGCACCCCAATAACGTTGTAAGGAAAAGTCCCTGAGTGTATACGTTATTTCTATCTATGGTAAAGTGTCCATGTCCGATTAAATAAAGTGACGGTAACTTCCCTAAATGGAGATTTAAAAAGTTAGGATCACGAACTCAGCAACAAAGTGAGATAGAAAAAAAAAACCAATTACAAAATTCTAAAGCAGCGTTTTAAAAAGTGGTTCCACGCCCCACGGAACCCTTGGGGTTCCGGGACATAATAGTTTTGTGTACGCTTTCTTATAAATCAAACAAACAGGTAATTTTAAATGCATATTTTGGGACCTGGCCCTTTTCTGATTCTGGGGTTCACCCATCAAATTTAATTTCAAAAAGGCTCCGACACCAAAAAAGTTTTAAAAGCACTGTTCCAGACCATTGTCTCATAAGTAGCAACGAAAAGCGTATATGGAAAGCAATATATACCTGTCAAAAAACCTTATCATCGGAACTTCTAACACGGTGACACCTCCAATGCTTGTCAAAGTACGCGATACAGTCCTTTCTCGAATTCAAATGTCCATTGCTACTGACGGAGAACATTTTGAATAGCCTGTACCTTGGATTCCTGTGCATGTAAGTGATGTTTATTTTAATATTCCTGAATACGACAGCCATTTGACTATTCCTTCAAATAAATGCATTCTGTAACCGTTTTAGGGTCCACTCTTACTCAACAAATAATGGTCTACAACTTTGTCATCGGCTTTTTCCATCCATCTCGCTTTGATGCAGAGTTCGTTATCTTAACATTATAAATTATAATTGCAATCAATCACTTCAATCGTTGCAGTCAATCAACTGCAATCGGTGCAATCAATCACTGCAATCGTTGCAATCAATCGTTGCAATCAATCATTGCAATCGATCATTGCAATCGTTGCAATCAATCACTGCAATCGTTGCAACAAATCACTGCAATCGTTGCAATCGATAACTGAAATCGTTGCAATTAATCATTGCAATCGTTGCAACCAATCACTGCAATCAATCTCTTAAATCGTTGCAATCAACCATTGCAATTGTTGCAATCAATCATTGCAATCGATAACAACAATCGTTGCAATGAATCATTGCAATCGATCATTGCAATCGTTGCAATCAATCACTGAAATCGCTACAATCAATCATTGCAATCGTTGCAATCAATCACTGCAATCGTTGCAATCAATCATTGCAATCAATCATTGAAATCGTTGCAACCAATCACTGCAATCAATCAATGAAATCGTCGCAATCAATCATTGCAATTGTTGCAACCAATCACTGCAATCAGTCACTGAAATCATTGCAATCGTTGCAACCAATCACTGAAATCGTTGCAACCAATCACTGAAATCAATCACTGAAATCGTTGCAATCAATCATTGCAATCGTTGCAATCAATCACTGCAATCGTCGCAATCAATCATTGCAATCAATCACTGTAATCGTTGCAACCAATTACTGCAATCAAACACTGAAATCGTTGTAATCAATCACTGCAATCGTTGCAATCAATAGCTTTTTTGCGATCGAACACAGTCATAAACAGACGACCATAAATAGATCTACTGTACCCGCTCATGAATCTTCCCTTACAAAGCTTTTGAGATGCTTACGGACTTTTCTAAAAAAAATTCTATGCAAATTATCGGTTAAAATCAGGATTTAAAATAACGGATTAAGAAAATTTTACGTTTTCGACCCAGTACCCAATAGTTTAGGAAGCCGAGCTAGCAGCTGGAAGTAATACGCCGCAGCCACTAAATACCATAACCCCAGCCTTATATCTCAGATCTTCCGGTTGGTTAAAGCGCATGTAGGGGAGAAATATTTTCAGAAGACTGGGTTTCCCCCGGTATAGTATGAATAAATTATACCGGGGCGAAGATTTGCTGTGTCGGCTGTAGATGTTCTCTCGACGCTGTTTCACGCACTATTTCCTAGTCTCTCAGTGGAATTTTTATACAACATGAGGGTGTTATCGTATTATCTAAATTTCGTTATCACTTAAGTAAAGGAATACATTTTACTTTTCCTACAAAGTATTGACTACAGGGAAATTATTGTGTGAGGGGTCAAAAATTCAACACTAGGACTTTTAACGACTGGCAAGTTTTGAGGCTCCCTGAGTACGAATCAGCAATTGTTTTTATTACTGTCTGTGTGTCAGACTGTGGCCATCTCTCGTAATTACGCAAATGAAATCTAATTAAGATTGTTAAACGATATATATGTGTGTGTGTGTATTTCCAAATTTACAATAATAAATAAAGGAATAAATTATCTCGAGTTACCATCCCTCCTGCTCTAATTAATTTAGTCGCTTAGACTGAGTCTGAGTAAAATACATTGTTACCCTTACCATCCCTCCTGCTCTAATTAATTTAGTCGCTTAGACTGAGTCTGAGTAAAATACATTGTTACCCTTACCATCCTTCCTACTCTAATTAATTTAGTCGCTTAGACTGAGTCTGAGTAAAATCCATTGTTACCCTTACCATCCCTCCTGCTCTAATTAATTTAGTCGCTTAGACTGAGTCTGAGTAAAATACATTGTCACCCTTACCATCCCTCCTGCTCTAATTAATTTAGTCGCTTAGACTGAGTCTGAGTAAAATACATTGTTACCCTTACCATTCCTCCTGCTCTAATTAATTTAGTCGCTTAGACTGAGTCTGAGTAAAATACATTGTTACCCTTACCATCCCTCCTGCTCTAATTAATTTAGTCGCTTAGACTGAGTCTGAGTAAAATACATTGTTACCCTTACCATCCCTCCTGCTCTAATTAATTTAGTCGCTTAGACTGAGTCTGAGTAAAATACATTGTTACCCTTACCATCCTTCCTGCTCTAATTAATTTAGTCGCTTAGACTGAGTCTGAGTAAAATACATTGTTACCCTTACCATCCCTCCTGCTCTAATTAATTTAGTCGCTTAGACTGAGTCTGAGTAAAATACATTGTCACCCTTACCATCCCTCCTGCTCTAATTAATTTAGTCGCTTAGACTGAGTCTGAGTAAAATACATTGTTACCCTTACCATCCCTCCTGCTCTAATTAATTTAGTCGCTTAGACTGAGTCTGAGTAAAATACATTGTTACCCTTACCATCCTTCCTGCTCTAATTAATTTAGTCGCTTAGACTGAGTCTGAGTAAAATACATTGTTACCCTTACCATCCCTCCTGCTCTAATTAATTTAGTCGCTTAGACTGAGTCTGAGTAAAATACATTGTTACTCTTACCATCTCTCCTGCTCTAATTAATTTAGTCGCTTAGACTGAGTCTGAGTAAAATACATTGTTACCCTTACCATCCCTCCTGCTCTAATTAATTTAGTCGCTTAGACTGAGTCTGAGTAAAATACATTGTTACCCTTACCATCCCTCCTGCTCTAATTAATTTAGTCGCTTAGACTGAGTCTGAGTAAAATACATTGTTACCCTTACCATCCCTCCTGCTCTAATTAATTTAGTCGCTTAGACTGAGTCTGAGTAAAATACATTGTTACCCTTACCATCCCTCCTGCTCTAATTAATTTAGTCGCTTAGACTGAGTCTGAGTAAAATACATTATTACCCTTAACACCTAATGAAGGGTGAGGTGATGAATTGTTACATTGTTATTATTTTGTAAATAGTTTATATATTTCTGTTGAGTAAATAAATTATGTATATTTGTTACTATTTTGTCACTACTTGCCCTTGAGAGGAAATATACCTCAGGATAGCTTGAAAAAGTACAGGGGGTATTACATGCTAGATTACATTTTTTACACAGCCTCATCCCCCTGCTCGCTACACTTCGTCAACTCCCTTAAGTCGCTTTGCGAGACAGGAGGCTTCGCTTCCCACTCGCTCGCGCTCGTAGAGATCACTTCACGAACTATTCCAAGCCAAACTAATATTTAAATCGAAAAACGATTTATTTCAACGAAGTTTCATATTATTTCTCAACAAATGTACTAAATTTCATATTTTTGTATGCTATAGATTTTGCGGTACGAGATAAAGTAACTCGAGAGACTCCCTGATACTGACTAAATTTTTTCACTTCAAAAGTGCATAAAAGTAGAATAAACTAAATCGAAATTAAAAAAAAAGCGGTTCCTTCCTGCAAAAATTCAAATATGTAGGTGCATGCCTGGAAAAAGTCGTGGTTTTGCTATTGTTAGTCTGTACCGGACGCGAACTCGCATCTCAAATATTTTGCCTTTGACTTTGACATTAAATAATTCTTAAATTAAAGTTTAAATCGAAAAATGAATTATTTCAGCATATTCCCCAAAGCTTCTTGTGCACGTTTACCAAATTTTATATTTTTATATGCTGTAGTTTTTGCTGTACGAAGCAGATAACAGAGAATCTCGACGAACGATACATTTGTCAAACGGCGGCGGAGGCGGCTACTTTTCTTTTTAATTTAGAGATATAATATATTTTTTTTATCATTTCGAATATATTTTGTTAGTTGTGTTTTTTTTTTTTTTTTTTTTGTTTAACAAACACCTCCATAAATATTATCAAATTTCAACAACTCTACCTTTCCATATCCCCTTAGCCTTCGTGTTACAAAACTCTGAAAATGTTTTCACTTATTAACAAATTGATCTCTTTGTATCTTCATCGCGCTTCCAATTAGTAGTATTGTTGCACATCACTAGTTCCATCCCCCTTTGCTCACGGAGTTTTGAGGATGACATGCAACGAAGCTGAAGAACCATATAAGTTCGTTAAAGTACTTCAATCGGAAGATTGTCTTCTATTTATTATCTTTGATTAGAATGAAAATAGCAGCGGAGGATTTTAAAGAAAAGTCTTCTGGTTTCACACTCAAGATTGGTATTGTTGTCAATAAATTGTCGATATGAATTAGGCTACATTTTTAAATTTTACTATAGAGTAAACTCATTCACTAGCACTATTAATGAGAAACAAGAAATTTATGAAAAAGCCTTCATATTGTAGGAAGTAGTGTGTACATTTCATTTTTGCAAGTAGTGTGTACATCTCATTTTTGCAAGTAATGTGTACATCTCATTTTTGCAAGTAGTGTGTACATCTCATTTTTGCAAGTAGTGTGTACACCTCATTTTTGTAAGTAGTGTGTACATCTCATTTTTGCAAGTAGTGTGTACACCTCATTTTTACAAGTAGTGTGTACATCTCATTTTTGCAAATAGTATGTACACCTCATGTTTGCAAGTAGTGTGTACATCTCATTTTTGCAAGTAGTGTGTACACCTCATACAATCATAACAGAGCCGGTCATAAGGGAAAAGGACATCAGTCGAGTGGGATGGCGCAGGCGCCAGATGGGGACCAGATCCCCAATAATATTTTTAGGAAGGAAAAAACATGAAAAATCCATAAAGTTCGGAAAATTAAAGATGAAGTGTGGCCTGTATTAAACGTGTGTAGATTGATCGACAATTTGTATGAGAATTGTTAATGTTCATTACGGAAATGCTTGCTCGGGTTTGGGGCAAACTACTCAGGGTCTCTCACAGGGATCTGTTTTGAGCCCTATGCTCTTCAATCCCATGATTAATGATCTCATTCAAACTATCTCTGGTGCTTGTCCAGATGTGCAGGTCTTATTATATGCTGAAGACCTTGTAGTCTGGACTACGGGCTCTGATTTTTCAGTGCTTGAGAACAAGATGAATGATGTTTTGGACATCTTACTAAAATGGACTGGGGATAATGAATTCTCTGTAAATATTGACAAAACCAATTTTGAGCTTTTTACTCTGAGTACTAAATATCCCCAAATCAACTTGAAATTTAATAACAAATGGCTTCAGAGAACAAACTGTGTAAAATACCTGGGCATTACGTTAGACTCAAAACTCAGCTGGAACCAGCAGGTCTCCAAAATAATCGACAGTGTTTCCGGCCGGCTCGCGCTATTGAAGAGACTCTCTGGTGAAGTGGGGCGCTACACAAGACGTCCTTATCACTACTTTTAATTCTTTTATTCACCCTGTCTTTGATTATGGTGCTGAGATTTTAATTATTGCCTCAAATAGTGTTTTGGCTAAACTTGATGTAGCTCAAAATAATGCCCTTAGCCTCATCTCCGGAGATGCTTTTTCTACACCTGTCCTTGCTATGGAATTACGGACCTGTATTGACTGTTTATGTGATCGACGGCTTTATGCAGCCATGGCCCTTGGTAAAAGACTACTACGTAAAGATGATTTTTGGACTCAGTATTGCCCAGGAACTCTGAGACTAAAGACTCATCATACCTTCTTATCAGAATTTCAAAAAATCTCTGATTCCATGGATATCCTAAATAGTAGAATCCCATATTCCAGACCATCTATTTTCCCGGGTACGATGAAATATGCGGCCCCAGCTTTTGACTTTGTCTTTCCTATGCAGAAGGGAGTCTCCACTCAAGCTGAACTTAAGGCTGCAGCTCTGGCCACTATCAGTGAGAGATATCCTGGCAGCAATTCGATACACATCTATACCGATGGCTCTGCTGAGAGAATCTCTGGGCGTGCTGGTTCTGGTGCTTTCTCCAAACTTTTCCAACTTAAAGAGCCTTTAAGTTTAAATTCAGATAATTTCGAGGGAGAAATGTTTGCAATATTTCTGGCTCTCCAGGGGATTCGGGAGAGGCCTGAAGAGAGATTTGTCCTCTTCATTGATTGCCAGGCTGCAATCAATGAAAAGGTACAATTCACACTGTATCAAGTCATGCTCCACCGCTTACGGCCATTGAATTTAACTGTAAAAACATCATTAATACTCTATTGTCAAATGGAAAGGAGATTGTTCTACAATGGATCACCAGCCATTGTGGCTTGTGGGGAAGTGAAAAAGCAGACAATCTGGCAAAAGGGGCATCTCTTATTGTGTCGCCTGCTAATTTGAGAAATGTTAAAATTCAAATCAGGCAGAAAATTCAAAGTTTCCGAGCAACTGCCAGAAGAGAGCGGGTTGCGGGAAAATCTTGGGAAGGCCTACTGACATCTTGTCTTCCAAAAAACCTTCCTAGGGCTCTTGGGGTTTTATCTTTCCGATTGCTGACTGGACATGACTATCTGCGGGCGCACTTGCACCGCTTTGGACTCGCTGACTCTCCTGACTGTATTCTGTGTGAGGAAAGTGTTGACATGAATGGCAGTCATCTCTGGAGTTGTTCTGCTCTCCAGGATGCCCGTACTTCTTCTTACTTCAAGACGCTCTCCACCCCTGGAGATACTTCGTAATTATATTGGACTGCAAGACTCCTTATGGTCTAGAGAGCAAATGATGAGGGGCGTAATTAAAAAGAAACAATTTGTATGGGCGGCCTATTACGAAGCATAACATAAAGTTTACGCATTGTGCAAATACTATTCATGTTCACCGGGCTCGACCCATAAAGAAAGTGGGGAGTAATTAATTACTCAATGTAGGTAATGTGGACGGTAAATTTAATTGCTAGCACAATGCCTCCTCACAGACACGATGGAATAGTTCGACGCCAAGGTTTGAATTTATTAAATTTTCATGTAAGAGATGTCGTAGCAAATGCCTAAATCTAAACGACAAATCTCTTAAAAATTATGGCCCCAGTCAAATGTCAAGTCACTCCGGGGTTCGGACGAGATTTTCCGGCTGCTGGGAACCGGCAGGTAATCGAATTTTAATGGAACGCATACAAAATAAGCGTCATTCCGCAATCCAATAAAGAGTTCGAAATTTCGGCCTACCCATTCTTACGCACAAGTAATATAACGAATGAGCTGAAGAGGAAACTTTCCGCCCTATGTGGTTCGACCCTCCACAAAATGTAAAGGGGCCCGATTTAAGAAAAGTTAAGTCAGATTTCATTTTTCCATTCTCCTGAGAGGGGGGGGGGGGTCTCATTTTTCATGATTTGCCCCGGCTGCGGATCAGGCCGCTCCAAATTCTTACAGTCTCGGGAATCTGGAAATCTGCATCCCTGCTATTTCGGTAGCGGTAGTAAAAAAAAACCTACCGCAGGAAGCAGAATCTTAGGCATTAGATGTTTGAGCATTATCTACACTCTTAGAGCTGTGATTTCTGAATGATAGGCTATTACCGTCCCAGGGCATTTTTCCGCAGAACAAACTAGAGTGGATCCAGAAGGCTTAGCTAACCCTCATCGGGCAGCAGCAGAAGTCGCTTTTCTTGTCGCCACGTGGGCCCCTATGCAGCAAGCAACTCAGCCCTTCGTGATATTTTAAATCGCCAACGATTAGCCAGGATCTTGACACATGCAAGTACCTTGTGGCGGGATCTTATACCAACCAGAATTTGGATGGTGGAGAACATAACGGTCGTCGCCCCAACCTACAATCTCCGTAAAGTCGCCTGTAACAGTAGGTCCTTGTGAACTGTGTTTCCTCGCCTATTCCAGGCCCCCTAACCATATGAACTCTTGGATTAACAAGTCATCCGTTAGTGTTGGAGGTATTGTGTTTGAAATTCAATTGTAATGCTAATACATGTATTTCAATCTACCTATAAGGGTATCAATAAGTTTGAGCTTCGGAAAATTCCCATTGCTATATCAGCTTGAGATTTAAATTAATAATATAAATTAACAATTACCGTAATAACTCAGTACACCCCGAGGTCAAATTAGGTACGTTTTAAATGTATATTGTTTGTGTATTATTAATGTGTTTCATAATTTATATATATAATAAAAGTGTTAGTGGCCGCAAAATCGACTGGCTTTCTGTATCATCGCCATGTACTCAATATTTTTAGATTTCACGTATGCGATAACTAAGTCAACTGGCAGACTCTATTGGTAAGTGTTGGTATTGTATTTATGTGAATTTTAACTTACCACACAGCCATAGTTATAAAAAAAATTTTAGAAACCGGAGATGACATCACCATAACAGGAATTCTCCCCAACGCCCTTCGAAATTGTACATTTTTTAATCGGAAGTGATATATTCTGGACAAAAAGCAAGTGAACCCCCCTCTCCCATCAACCTCCGTAATATGATGCTAATGATTTCTGTAAATTGATGCTCTATATCGGTCATTATCTAATCTCATATACAAGGAACAAGAACCTCTTTCCAAAAACGCTATGAAATCTCAACGTGGTTTCCATCTTAACCCTAATTTAGGATTCTTCAAATGGGTACATCTCAAAGTACAGTTTTCGTCGAACTTGTCGCAAACTATTAAGAGATTCCATAATTTGGGGAAAGATATTTTTGCTTCTTGTACTTAGCAGGGATTTTTTAACACTTTACAACATAGTTGAAAAGTATTTATGACTTTGTTCATTCTCTCTCTCTCTCTGTATGTCCGTTTGCACGAGAACTGCTTCAAAAATGACTTTATCAAAATGGTACGTTGTTGAGACGGTCTGTGGGACATACGGGAATGTAAATGAATAATATCACTCAATTAGTTTTGGATTGAACCCGGGTTGTTGTTGTTGAGACCCAGACCGTCCGACCTACCAGAAAGGTGTAAGGTAACCGTTTGGACGGCCGGGAAGTTAATTGGATTGAACCCGGGTTGAAAAAGTGAAATACATTGAACCTTATGGGACCTAATTTTTCACACATTTTTTAAGCAAAGTTAAAATTAACAAATTGCCTCGAAAATTTTAAGAAATATTCAAATTATCGTATAAAATATGTAAAAAAATTTTCAGTAAAATATGTAAAAAAAATAATCAAAATTTCAGCATAATATATATTTATTTTATCTTATTTAAACAAAAAATAAAATAATAATTGCACCCATATTATATAAAGAGATTACTTCACCCACTTCAAAATAAAATATGGCATCCATCTTTTTTCCCAATGTAAAAATCGTGATTTTTAAAAAAAATTTTAAATTTATATTTAGTGTTGCATCCGACCGCTTTATTTTTGCGTATTTTCTGTTCATCTATATTCTGTACCAACACATTTACAATATTTTTTAATTTAAATGATCATCAAACTTTGAATATTTCTACGAAGAAGCCTAATTTTAATGGATGCAGAATGTAAACAAGTGATTGTAAGATGAGTTGTATAAGAATTGCTGAATTTTTTTCACGGAAAATTAATTAGCTCTGGAGTCTGGAATATAAGTGAAACATCTAGAATGAAACATTCATTTATTTTACATAGAGAGCCAGACGATTTATATTTCGATGACGTCATTTATATAAATTTCATTTTTTTTCGATGAAGTTTTAAGTTCTCAAATATCATAAATTACTGTAGTACTGTGATAATTTAAAATATATAAGCGCTGAATGTATCGCATTTTAGAGATATTTAAATAAAATTGCATTTCAGTTGAAAAGTGTTTCATAACCAATGCTTTATACTTGATTTATCTTGTTTACTATGAAATGGAGTTTTTGTGAGACAGTAACTATCCTCTGGCTGAAGTAAAGGTGATTTACCGTATAAATGTTGATAATTACAGAAAATAAAAATCTGATGTGGGCAACACATGACTTTCCTTATATAATGCAATGAATTTACTACTTTTACAATGAAAAAATAGGTTTTTCTTATAGTAGATATTTATATTCTTTCCAAGATATTGCATTTTCGTCAATTAGTCGTCATTTTCATTGATTTAGCATCATTTCATTCATTTAGTGTCATTTTTATCCATTTGGCGAGATTTTCGTTAATTTGGCAACAAAAAAGTTGGCGACAAGTTGGCGACATTCCGCCAAATTTGGCGCCAAAATCTCGCCAAGCGTTATGGACGGAGAAATAAGTTATTCTTATAGCAGATAAATAACTATTGGCATTCAAATACAAAAGTATTACTGAAAGTATCTTTTCTCATGAATGGAACGAGCTAAATCCACGAGAATGATGTCACCACATTTATCGCATGATATTACATATGAAAAGTGAACATGTTTCTCAACAGTTAATATATTTTTTTTTAATTTATGGGATTGATAAATTATATTTGATAAATTTATTTTTAAAATGTGCAATATCTCGAGAACGGTTCATGCTAGTGTTGTAAGGTCTATGTCAATCGTTTTCTAAAGAAAAATTACATAAAAAATGGCTTTTTGCGTAACTTTATTAATGGTTTTGATTTTTTGATGATTTTTTCAAAATTTCACTCGAAAATTTAGGGGGTTCTGAACTTTCGATTACGTTTAAAAACAATAGGCTTCCAGTATTCATGGATCGTGATTTTTGTACCAAATTTCATTCGAATCGCTCTAACACACACACACACACAGACATCACCTCTAAACTGATTCGTGATCAGGGATGCTTGAAACGTGCTCTCCCCTCGAATTCGAATTTTCGACCCCGTCACAATACTTTCCTTATACATTATGTATATAAGGAAAGTAACAGTTGATACCAATACACGTTTCTGCATCCTGGTGAATATAAGGTCTTCACGCCATATTCATATAGACCCGCGAACTGTCCGGTAATACTTTACTGTGATACTTTCATGTACCTTGAAGAAATATTTATTTTTTTAATTTCCCCCATCGTTGAGCCTTGTTATTATTAAGAAAGCTATAAACAGAAAATTATTTTCTGAATTAAGAACCTCACCTTAATTATTCAATTTTAATATTCATCGATGTACCTCACTAAATAAAGTGTATAAATAGAATATACTCTTCCAAATGAAGAATTTCAACACAATTATTCGATTGTTCAGCTTCATCGCATTTCCTAAAACTTCGTGAGTATATAAAGATTAAACAAGTGATGTGCGCCCATCAGGAAATAAATTACTAATTCGAAGAAGTGGTCGATAACAAATGCTGATACCATTTGATATTCTCCTCACAGTTAGAACACCCCCAGTCAGTAGAGCCCCTGTCATTCGATTAAGAGGTCAAAGGAATCGAATCCTTCATCATGTCAAACTTGTGGAGTATTCTGATGTATATTACTCATCCGAGTTCATCAAGATTATGTAAAGAAAAACAGTAAAAAGTATGAATGGAAATGAGATGGATTCGTTGCAGCTATGAAAGCCTTGGCCTTAGAAATAGGATAATGGACGTGATCTCTCACAGCCCATATAGATCAGCCGATATTAGCCAAT
Organism: Amaurobius ferox; assembly: GCA_951213105.1. Lineage (NCBI taxonomy): Eukaryota > Metazoa > Arthropoda > Arachnida > Araneae > Amaurobiidae > Amaurobius > Amaurobius ferox. The sequence continues at coordinate 91,081,977 of OX578150.1, forward strand.
ATTCCTTTTTAGAATAAGGCGTTATAACCACAGTTCGAATAACCCAATTGGTTGAGCGCCTGTCCTTCGATAAGAAAGCCAAAGGCTCTAATCCTTTATCAGGTAAAATTTGTGCGGTATTCTGATGTCTGTTGTTCATCCAAGTTTATCAAAATTATGCAAAAAAAAAATAATAAAGAGTATGAATTTAAATGTAGATAAATTCGTTGAGGCTACGAAAGCCTTGGCTTCGAATTAGAAGTAGGATAATAGACATGAACTTTCACAGCTCATATAGATCTGCCGGTAGCACACATATATTGAGAACAAACTGTTTATTAGTCGCTATTCCTTTTTGGGGGTAAAGCATTAAAACCATTTTCAGTGCATATAACAGATTGGCGCAAATAAATGATACTGAGCATAACGAAGCCCAAATATGCAGTGTCTCATGCATAGGTTTTAGTTTCTGTGATGCCAGAATCAGTAGGTTTTGCAGGCACGCCCATGTTAAATAACGCGCAAAATGGTAAAAGTAAATTTAGCATTATATTAACTAGCATAATTATCACAATTTCTATCTTGGAGAAAAAAAATTAAAATAATTCATATATAATAGATATTATTCGGAATACTAGAATATCCATACAGTTATAGTTCTTCAATATAATAAAATCAATCAATATATTGCATAACTTACTGCTAACTGCTTTGGAGTTACCAATTCCTAATGTCCCACATATAAATACTTTGTTTCATGAATGTTTCCATTTCTTTTGGTCATTTCTTCAATATTAACGAAAACCCTTAAATTTACAAAAAAAATCGCGGAATGTAGCTTTTTGCGAAATAATTACTGCCTTAATCATAGCCAAATCGTCAACAAACTCCTCAGCTCAACTCGTGTTGCCAGATTCCTCATTCAAGCATGCTGTTTCCAGATACATTATAATTTATCTGTTGCAAAGTCATCAAAAGAAGTTAGGCTACATACGTTCACCATCACTACCATTACTGTGTACAGAATGCACATTCAATATTTCACTGGGAGCACTTGTAATCAGTACAAAAATTTGTCCACTTTAGGTCTACTTCAAATGATTAGATTTCATTAACTATCTAACTTCATTTAATGAATTCATTAAGTCTTTTGTTGAATAACAATCATTTAACAAAAATGCACTTTATTTCCCCATTAGTATACTCAATAACTAATACGGTTATTAGGCAAAGTTAGCAAGTAAATTAATTCACCATTGAAATTATAAATCTCTATCACTTCTGCGCAGAAATCCTCTGTAATCTTCGCATCAGACAGCTTGACCTAAACTCAAATTTTGTACTGACTTTTTATTTCTCAAATATTTTTGGGCAATATTTCGTACTACTCCAACAGAGAGTTGAGTTTCATAATTTTAAGAGCTTTTAAGAGCTTTGGAAAAGGTAAACTGGAAATGGCTTTAACGTTTGAGCTTGAAATGGAGTTTGAGTTTCTCTATGGCATCTTAAACCTATCATACAGTAATAATTGCGAACAATCCCCCATCTCCATCAAAATTTATAAAATCTCATATCCAGCCATTATTTATAGTAAGCACTATTTAAATATCCCCCAAAACTCAAATCATGGCTTCGATTTTAACGAAATGGGCGTGGCCTAGTTGTGGGGCGTGTCGTGACTGTTAATTATTAAATCTGTTTTCCTTACAGTAATTTATTTTCCTCTTTCTTCGTAAACGAAGCAGAGCAAGATAGTAGTAATAAAGAAGGATATTCAAATAATGCAAGATGATAAAAAGCTGTTTTCTAGTATTATAACAATGATATTTTATATGTTTCAATAGTCAAAAAACCTCAAATCTATTTGTAATCAGAAAATGGCAAAAAAATAAAAAAATAACTTACATTTTAAATACTATTCGAAAACCTGGTACAGTTTTAAACAATAAGCGCCGACTTGAAAAATTATTGGGGGGTTCCGAAAATGTTAAATAAAATGACCCATGCATTTTAAAAAGGATTTAAGGTAGAAAAAATATTTTTCCTTCTAGATAATCACTTCTTTCATTTATTTTGCCTTTGTAGGCGCAGCATTATTATATACATCATACAGATACTGAGTGAATTAATAACTTTATTATCTTTGGAAAAGTAACAGCACAATGAAAAATTTATTTTTTGTCTTTTTACCAATTTTAAAAACGTCAATAAATATCCCTTTAAATCATTTCCGAGTTAATATCTTATATCCAGAATACAAAAAATAGTCTTAGGGATAAATTCCTATACACACTTTACAGTTGCCAACGGCTCTACCGTGCTGAAAACACCGGTTCTCGGTAGATCACCGAAGTCAAGCAGCATCGGGCGCGGTTAGTACTTGGGTGGGTGACCACCTGGGAACACCGCGTGCTGTTGGCACTTTTCGGGCGTGGTAGCCCGGTGGTTTGTGCGCTGGATTTGCACGCTGCCACAACTGCCGCCGTGTTCATGCGAAGTACGATCACGTTAAACATGTGGGTCCGTAAGTCCTTCCGAGAGGTTGGTGGTAGAGGGAGGAGGGTACGGTCCCTGTGGATGCATGCCTTCCCCACTGGGTTCCGGTCTAAATTAGGTGGCACTTCCCGCCCGTCCAGTTACCTTACACCTTTCTGGTAGGTCGGACGGTCTGGGTCTCAACAACACACTTTACAGTTAATGGGGAATAAACAACGAAAATAATGAAGAAGAAACTTGAAGAATGGATAACAAATGGCAAAATGTATGCATATATGCGTACATATTTCCCCAAATATTGAGAGCTCAAAGAATCCACAAAGAATTATTGGGGATTCAAAAATTGCCTGGAACCAACGAAGTCGGCGCCTATGTTTTAAACATTAAATATACTAACTTCTAAGACTTGTACTTCATGCTTGTCATTCAAAACGATATGGGTAATATAAGTATAACCGAATTTTAGTAGAATTCTTCTATCCGCTATGGAAATGTGAATTCACATCCAGGTTCTATTAAAAAGCGACGTCTATAAAGCTTCGAAGTGTTTAAGCCTATTTTCACCATAAAAATTAAACATTTTATTGTTATATAATGTTTATGCTAATTTTGCCATTTATAGTCTAGAATATTTTATAAAAGACTTATTTAAAAAATAAATAAAATAATCTATTAAAAATTTTTTGGGGTTTGATGTAAAGAAATCTAAATTATCGGTTTTGATTCAAATTAATGGATAGAAAATGGCTAATTCTCAAATGCAAATGGCTAAATGCAAATTTCGTCATACGTTGAATTCTACAACACAATGTCTCCAAAAAATGATTAGAGCTGGTCGTGAGATGGCTGAATTGGCAACCCATGTCCAAGCATTACAGATGCAGGCCGTTTCACCTTGTTGCAGTTCGTTTAATAATAAAAATTGTGATTCTGCAAATCTGCATGCAACTTCACATATGTATGCAAAATCTCAAGTAAAAGGGATAACGTAAATCAGACAAATGTTGATTTTGCTTCGTTAGCAATAGAGAATAGACACGTACATACTAATAGAACAGAAATTAGAACAGAAATTCAACTGATTTCATTTTCAAACAGTCAACTTTTTCAAATTCAGATATTTCTCAAAATGAATTTCAAAATAAATTTATATCCAACATGCATTCCAAAGAATGAACATGCGCTCTACGCAAACACAACCTTTGCTCTATAAATTGAGTTTTACTGAAAATGTCACCCTGTTGTTTCTTTCAACATCCCATTTAAAAAAATAAATAAATCCAAATTCTTTCATTTCTATACTAGAAATTTCCAATATCAAGTGATCTCATGGACAGTTGTCGCGAATGGCAAAAATAAAGATCTGTTTTCCAATCTAAACATCCGATATTTTAAGAACAGGTTAGTGCAATGAAATGTTGTCGATATGATACATCTCCATGCGAATTTCCCTAAATATCAATACTGAGTAAACTTATTCAATCGTGGTATGGTTGTAATAATGTCTATAGCTGAAAGTGACTGAAGAAGTTATTACTTGCCATACAGCCCAAACTGCTAAATGTAGAAATTTGAGACTATGCGCGTGAGATTTGACCAATAAGTAGTTGTTGTTGAGATCCAGACCGTCCAACCTACCAGAAAGGTGTAAGGTTTTTGGGCGGCCAGGAGGAGACACCCAATTTAGACCGGAACCCAGTGGGGGAAGGCATCCACAAGGACCGTACCCTCCTTCCCCTACCACCAACCTCTCGGAAGTACTTACGGACCCACATATGTATCGTACTCCGCGTGAACACGGCGGCAGTTTTGGTAGCGGAGGGAATCGAACCCGGGCCTACCGAGCGCAATTCCCTCGCGCTAACCAATGGGCTACCGCGCCCTGACCAATAAGTAGTGAAAAACTCTAAATATGTTGTAATTTTGTTTGAAAAATTTATAAATCTCGAATTCATATTTTTGTTCCAACATTCTTCCAGATATTTCGAAAGTGGTTTGACATACAAAATTCGTTTTTATACCATCATGCACAGAAAGAAAAATCCTACATTTTCTTCATTAACTCTTTTGCGTCCAAAGGTCCAATCAACGGTTCTTGAGATATTTTAATTTACAGCTATAGCAAACGATTTTTTATTATATTTTATATTTCATTTTAGATGCAATATAATTCAATTTATAATTCCATTTATACAATTTTAAATTCCATTTGTAACCATAGCAACAGAGTTACGCTCATGTGTCAAAATGGTCTGCGGACTATTCTTCTAATCAAACTAAACATATGAGCAAGTTACGGACTTTGGACGGGGATGAATGATCGGCCTTCGTGAGGGGAGTTTTTCTTATCGTGCAATAGCAGCTCGTATGGAGCGTAATGCCACGACAGTGATGCGAGTGTGAAAGCTATAGATTAATGAGAACCGAACGAGTGGGCAGTGGAGTCGGTAGTGGACAAATCCGGCAGTGGACGACAAAATGTTACGCTAGCACGGGGGATGATAGACACCTCATCCGCATGGCAGTGATGGACCATGCAGCTTCATATCGACAATTGGAAGAACGTTGGAGCACTGAAACGGGTGTGTCATTGTCTGCTCCAACAATTCGTCGGCGTCTGATGCACCTTGTAAGAATTCATTAGTGCAGGATTCCCTGACGCAAAACCATCGACGCCTGCAGCTACAATGGGCTCATCAACATAGACACTGTGGTGCCGATTAGCAACAAGTCGTCTTTTCCGATGAATCCCTCTTTGATTTGGGGTACAGTGATGGCCGCATCCAAATTAGACACTATAGCGGTGAACGCCACTTCCGGAGTGCGTTATCCAACATCATACTGGACGAACGCCAAGCGTGATGCCCTAGGGCTCCATTGGGTATCTGAACAATCTCGGCTGCTAAGAATTGTGGTAATCTCAACATAAACTGGTACATCAGAGAAGTTCTGGAGCCCGAAGTCGTACTCTTCCTTCAACGAATTGCTGCAGCTGTATTTTAACAGGACAATGCCCGTTCGCATGTTGCTAGGAATGTTCAAGACTTCTTTTCAGCATAACAGATACAGCTTCTTCCTTGGCCTGCCTATTCATCGGATATGTCGCCTATTGGACATGTCTGGGATTTCGTCGGTCGACGTTTCGCTCGTGACGCTCGTCTCGTAGCAAATACAGCTAAATTTGGGTTAGGATAGAAGCAATCTGGAATGCTCTTCCTCAGATACAAATTCAAAATCTGTTTCATTCGATGCCACGTTGTATAGAAGCACTTATGGCACGCGTGACGGCTTCACCAATTACTGATTTACGACATGTAATATTGTTGTTTTGATTTGTAAATTTAATCGTTTATTTGTATCAATACAGGTCGTTTGTAGAATAAATTTCATTCGATTCTGGTGATTCCTTCATGGTGTTGCTATTTTTACAAACAGGAGTATATTAAAAATATTTTTCATTAATAATTGATTTTAAGTTTAAAATTTTTAAAAAGTTTACATTAGACATAAAACTGATTTATGGATTTATAGACTTATAGACTTTATAAAGCTGCAATTTGCTTTTTTTTTCCTTCTTGTTTTTACTCGTTATTTTTGTGTATTTCTTTTTGTATCTCCTCTGGTGTTTGTGCTGTGTATATTTACACACTAGCGAATAATCATTGTATCAAGTGCTACTGCTAGAAATAAAAAAAATGAAAGGTGAACCTATTTTATAATAGTTAATACTTTTTTTTGTTTTATGTGATTTTTTTTATAAATTTATTTGAAAAGGTGCAATGTCTCGCGAAAGGTTAATGCTAGCGTTCTACGGGTTATGTCAATCGTTTTTTAATGAAAAATTACTTAAGAAATGGTTATTTACGTAACATTATTGAAGTTTCTGATTTTTTGAGGATTTTTTCAAAATTGCATTCAAAAATTTTGGGGAGTCTGAACATTCAATTGCGTTTAAAATCAATAAACTTCCATTATTCACCAATTAAAAGTGTGTACCAAATTTCGTTCAAAAAACTTCATTCGTTTATGAGATATCGTCGTGAGATTCGTTTGTGAGATATCACAGACTTAAGGACGCGCATACACACAAACAAATACACACACACACATATACACAGACACCACCTTAAAAACGATCGATTTAAGTTCAGGGATTCTTTAAAGGCACTCTTGCGTTAAGAATCCGAATTCTAATTTTCGACCCCGTCACAATACTTTCCCTATACGTTATACTATATAGGGAAAAAAACAAGAATGTACATGAATCCGGCTGTTATGCTGTTGACAGTAGGTTTCAGCTTGTCTTTCGTTCCGTTATGGGTGCATTAATAAGCATCCACAATGCGTTGAGGCATTTTTACGGTACCAGAAAGCGTTTTGGTCGATTTTTAAAAGAACCTCAACATGTATTTGGAACTTGCCAAAACGCGTTATGAGAAATTTTTTTAAATACTACGACACGAAATTCGCATTATTGCTGAATTTGAGAATTCGGAATGCGTTGTGATCGATTTTACGCTCAACTAATATGTTCAGTCTTTAAGTCTGACATAAACAGAAATAAATTGAAGATTGTAGAGTAAAGACTGTGGGGGCCGGCTCTTGCGTCACTGTCTGCTACGGATCTCATCCCCAGTTATGCGCTCGAATCCGAAGATATCGTTTGGTCTACTCGTTATATAACGTGTTTACCATGCCATTGGTCCCGAGTTCGAACCTCAACCCGAACGAATGGGCACCTGCTAGTCCCCACATCCTACAAAAAAAATATCATATGTCCGCACCGGATTTTTATTAGTTGGCAGATTGTTTCCAGATTAATCTGAAAGGTAAATTCAAAAAAATTTACGAAACTATAAGTTGCAGAAATATTATAAAATTATAATATATGTAAAATAATCTGTCAAATCATTGTTATTAAAAGATTTATTCGTTCAATATTTTTTTTTTTTAAAGTGACCTCCCTATACAGGGTAAGTCAGAACTCTTGGGCCAAACTTTAAGAAAGTTTGATAAATCACATCTAAACAAGCAATTTTTGTCATACAAAGCAGGGTCGTAACGCAAGAGGTGAACCGCTGGATGGTAGCTCATGAAATGATGACTCTCTCGTGAAAAGGGACAACACAAAAATGACAGAGTATGCACGAAGTACGTTTTACTGACAGAAATTGCAGAATGCTTGGACAAAGTTACAGAAACTGCTCAAAAGTGCGACCACCAGCAGTAATGCAGGCTTCACACCTGCGACGAAGCGAGCGGCGCACGTTAACAAAAACACCCGGCATATCTTGGACAACGTCGGCAGCAACAGCAATCCTAGCAACAAGGTCGGAGTCGATGGGGATATCATAGATGAGACTTGTCATATGGCCCCATAAGAAAAAGTCAAAACAGGAAAGATCAGGCGATCGTGCCGGCCAAGCTATGGGACCACCCCTACCAATCCACTGCCCTGGGAATGTAGCATCTAAGGTGTGCCGCACATCCACGCTGAAATGGGGTGGTGCTTCGTCATGTTGGAACCACATACATGCTTTAATGTTGGCAGAAACTGTGGCAATACCTTCTGTAAAAATAGGAAGTATGTTCTGCCGTCTAGTCGGCATAGTAGAAGATATGGGCCAATCAAATGATCATGGACGATTCCAGCCCAAACATTTACGGAAAAATGAAACAAGAGGTTTTAGCTTTTTTGCTAAAGAAATTTTAAACTCAGCGTAAACCCTGGATAGTTCTGACGCAGTCGTCACTGCGTTCAATGTCAGCGACGTCTAGCGGTTCACCTCTTGCGTTACGGCCCTGCTTTGTATGATAAAAATTTTTGTTTAGATGTGATTTATCACCCCTTAAAGTTTGGCCCAAGAATTCTGACTCACCCTGTATATATATGTTGTGTAGTATGACGCAAGTGTTTTCACTATATTAATTTACCCTACCATGTATTGAACTGGGGATATTTTAAAATAGTGGCAAACATTTCAATACGAGTTTTCAATGCGTTTTTAATGTGTAAAATCTCTCTCTCTCTCTCTCTCTCTCTCTCTCTCTCTCTCTCTCTCTCTCTCTCTCTCTCTCTCTCTCTCTCGATTTTAAATTGTAAAAATGATTTGAAATTCAAACAAATGAATAAACGGATGGTGCATTAATTATGTTTCAATGGAGTTTGTCTATGTATCTATCTGTCCCACTTAGGGAGAAATTGGAAATGTTGCAAATTTGACAACACATTGCCAAATCGACGATGATGTTGCCAAATTATTGAAAATTCAAATAACTCAAAAATCTAAACTAATAATCAAATTTAATTTCTTTGATAATCCCCGCCGCTTTGAGGAAATTATTAATTTAGTATTCTGTATTCAAAATATAGCGAGTTTCACTGTTCGTGGGAGAGCTACGTTTTGTTAGAGGGTCCAGGAGAGCATAAATTAATTGCATTAAGTTAGGTAATAGTAGAATATCTATGTTTCGATCGAGAGTTGTATAAAAACTAATAATATTGAATGGGAAAGGTATATGTCTAGCAAGTGTCTGTGGAAGGGGACCCAATGCTGCAGACGGGTAGATGTAATGAAGTCTTTTGCAACTTTAAGGAATGATGAATGGGAAGGATGTAATCTTTTGCAACTTTATAGATGATAGATAGGAAGTAATATTTTGCAACTTTATGGTTGGTGGATAGGAAGTAATCTTTTGCAACTTTATGGATGGTGAATAGGAAGCAATCTTTTGCAAGTTTATGAATGGGGGATAGGATGTAATCTTTTAAGTTTATAAATGAGGGATAGGATGTAATCTTTTAAAACTTTACCCATCTTATAACGAACTTACCCTTGTAGTTAATAACTAGTATTTAAGCCTATCAAAGAAAGGGAAGCGCTCTTAAAAATTCAGCTGAAATTTATTTTTAATAAATTTTGTTTTATTTAACAATATATATAGTGTCCAGCGTCAAAAATAGAAATTAGCTCAATTGAAAATTAGCCTAGTTAGGCTCTTCCCCGTGGTCACGTTTCAGCCTTTTATACCCCGGGGCTTCGCGAGAATTCTAAGATACTTTACCTCTGCCTCCCCTTCATTTTATCCGTAGATATTCTAAATATCCTTCTACTAGGATATTTACGATTGCATCCATTCCAGGAGGAAAGATCATTCTGTTCAACCTGTCCATTTTGTTCAGTTCCATAGTCGATACCATAAGTGTACACTCATTCTGCCTTCTAAGCAACCGGAGGGCTGCTTGAGGGTCAGGAAAGATATGTAAGGAAAAAGCGTAATATCCGTCCCGAAGAGAAGAATTGAATATTCGAGTACGTTATGTTCTGTACGATAGCTGATACTATAAGAAGGTAACCAGGTGCCTTCTAGATAACCAGGGGGCTTCTAGAGGATCTGAAAAGAATTTTGAAGACCTCCGGCCATTTTCTCCAACCCCAGGGCAGTAAATCGAAAACCCGACTCCGTTAATATTTGTACCATAGTCGATACTATACGTTACAGAGTTCACTTCGACGATAAGAGCTTGCAATTTCGTCCCAGTAGCTCAACGGTAGCGAGTCTGCTGGCCAGTTCGGAGATCCTGGGTTCGATTCCCAGTTGGAGTAGCAAGGCTCTTTACCATGACGTCCGATCAAATCAACCCTGTGGGTTAGTGTAAAGATGTCGGAAGTCTGAAAGTGACCCTAGTACGACTAGTACAGATTCAATGGACTCTGGAAGATTGAGCGCCGATTTCAAATTGAGAAGATAACGACCACGCAGGATACTAACCTGAATAAAAACAATAGTCACAGGAAGATAACCTGAGGTAGAAATAGCAGGAGGTAGTCAGTCAGAGTGTCAGTTGCCCGCCAATCTGACATTAGAGGGTAGAGAATACAGAGTCTACTTCGACGATAAGAGTTTACAATTTCGTCCCAGTAGTTCAACAGTAGAGCGTCGGCTGGCCTGTTCGGAGATCCAGAGTTCGATTCCAGATTGGGGCAGTAAGGTTCTTTACAAAGTGTTGTTGTTGTTCAGACCCAGACCGTCCGACCTACCTGTAAGGTAACTGTTTGGACGGCCGGGAAGTGCCACCCAATTTAGACCGGAACCCAGTGGGGGAGGCATCCACAAGGACCGTACCCTCCTTCCCCTAACGTGATCGTACGTCCTTAACGTGATCGTACTCCGCATGAACACGGCGTCAGTTGTGGCAGCGTGCAAATCCAGCGCGCAAACCACCGGGCTGCCGCGCCCGAAATGTGCCAACAGCACGCGGTGTTCCCAGGTAGTCACCCACCCAAGTACTAACCGCGTCCGATGCTGCTTGACTTCGGTGATCTAACGAGAACCGGTGTTTTCAGCACGGTACGGCCGTTGGCTTCTTTCCAAAATGTGTGCAAAGATTCAACCTTCTGGGTCACTAAGGGGCTTCTGGGGGGTCTCTAATTACAAAAACACATTAGACACGTTAGACAATTATGTATGGTAATGTTGATCGGAAAAAGTGCCGCAAACGGGCGGATGGGAGAAAAATATTCCACATAGCTTTATGAACGCCACCATATTACGATCTTAACATATATTCTGTAATATCAAAATATTTCAGGAATAAATTTCCACACATCTTGTATGAAATTCAAAGAATGTACCTGTATTTCACATAAACACAATCTTTTCCTGTATCCTCTATAAATTGAATTTTTCCTTCTCTGGTTCTTTCGGCGTTTTCCTTTAAAAAAAAATAATAAGAGAGAAAAGAAAATCTGAATTCCTTCTGTACCAGCCTTCTGCCTTGCGATATATCCAATATCAAGTGATTCTATGGTCAGTTGTCAAGAAAGGAAGAAGATATGAAGCTGATCTTCAATCTAAACTTCCGATATATTGAGAGCAAGCAGGTCAGAGTTCTGAAAATATTTGCTTTTTGAATATTGTCACCAACCACTTGCAGCTGTCAATAACTGACACATTTGATGTCCTATTTACATTGGACATTAAACGATATTATATTACTTTACGTATTTAAATATTTAGGAAAATATTGTCCCTTTCTGTCGATATGAAATTTTCCGTGTATTTATAAAGTTTTGTACATCACCTATCACAAATCAGATGCTTTTGTCATATAATGTTTGTACCTATTTATATGCTTTTCAGAATCTCTAATTTTGAATATCATCATCATAGATGAATTCTTAACATCATTATTATGGGTGGATTTTGAATTTTTTCATCATGGGTGAATCCTAAATTTTGTTATCATGGGTGAATTCTGTATTTTGTTATCATGGGTGAATTCTGAATTTTGCCATCATGGGAGTATTCTGAATATCATTATCCTGTGTGATTTTTGTCATCATTGGTGAATTCTGACTATCATCCTCATGGGTGAATTCTAAGTATCGTCATCGTGGGTAAATTCTGACTATCATCATCATGGGTCTGAATATCATCATCATAAGTGAATTCTGAATGATATCGTTATAGGTGAGTTCTGAATATAATCATTATAGGTGAATTTTAAATATCAATATCCTGAGTGTACTCTGAATATCCTCAATATGAGTGAATTCTAAATATGCTCAATATGAGTAAATTTTAAATATCATCATCATACAGGTTGATCATGAAGTTAAGGGCATTTGGGAACATCTATCGTCCAAAACTTCACAAAATCAGTAAGTATACCCTTAGAAACATACAAAAGTGGCTTCGATTTCAATAGGTGTATTTTTCCCATTTATACAATACGATCACACATAAAATTTATGTTTAGTTATGGTATCCTTCGAGAAGCTATTTCTTTTATGTATTCTTTTCATTATAATTTTAAAAAATCCTTTCATACCGGTAAAAAATTAATTTTAAAAATTCTGCCACATAGCACCACCTCCTAGATAATGCTCCGGTCCATACTGCAAGGACGGCTTCGGTCACGATTAGTTGGCATGTTATGGAATTCAAAGCATAGAATCAATAGCTATGTAAATCTACTTGTTATGTGTTAACATTTTTCTAAAGTATCTTCTTAGATGGATATTATTCTTCTCTCTCAATATTTCAACACTTCAGTAAAAAATTTATTTAGCATTATTTGCTTCCATGAACTGTTATTGAAAGTTGGATTCCATTTGAAAGTGCAAGTCATGGAACTGAAAATCAAAAGCTGATGTGTGAAGTAAATAGCGAATTGTGGACAAAATCTAATTAGCCTGTTCTTTTATAAAGGATATTTGTTAAACATTTTAGTCAGAAAATCCAAGTGAATATTTAATTTCAAAAACTTAGAACATTTCCATGTTTGTTTTAAAAAAACATTATATCCATGATAACATTATAACTGCATATAAAAGTTATATCATGTTTCATATTTTTTATTCAGAACTATAGTTTTCGCAATATTTCTTAATATACATTGATTTTTTATGTTCCTCAATTAAATTATTATTTGCATTCTTTGTGGCTCACTCTATGATCATGCTACAATTGTCCATATGGCGCAAAATGCAATTTAGCACCCGTTTTATGCATTCTTGATTATTATTTTGATGTTTATTTTAGCCAAGTTTCTTAAAAACTATTCAAATAGTTTTTTTCATCAATACTGATAACTAAGGTGGCTTTCCATTATTGCATAGCTGTTATATTTAAATTGCTTTGCATTATGGTTAGTTTGTTGAAAATTTCAGTGCTTGGCTAAATAAATGTATGTTAAGTAAAAAAAAATCTGATGTGGGTAACACATGACTTTCCTTATATAATGCAATGAATTTACTAATTTTACAGTAAAAAGAAATAGGTTTTTCTTATAGTAGATATTTAATTTCTTTCCAAGATATCGAATTTTCGACAATTAGTCGTCATTTTCATTGATTTAGCGTCATTTTAATCCATTCAGCGAGATTTTTGCTAATTTGACAACATTTCAAAAAGTCGCCAAGTTGGCGACATTCCGCCAAATTCGTCGCCAAAATCTCGCCAGGCTTTACTGACGGAGAAATAAGTTATTCTTATAGCAGATAAATGACAATTGGCGTTCAAATACAAAAGTATTACTCGAAGTATCTTTTCTCATGAATGGAACGAGCTAGATCCACGAGAATGATGTCACCCAATTTATCGCATGGTATTACATATGAAAAGTGAACATGTTTCTCAATTGGAAATATATATATTCTTTTTATATGACTTTTTGATATTTTTTTTGAAAAATGTGCAATATCTCGAGAACAGTTCATGTTAGCGTTCTAAAATTTATGTCAATCGTTTTCTAATGAAAAATTACACAAGGAATGTCTATTTGCGTAACTTTATTTGCGGTTTTGATTTTTTGACGATTTTTTCAAAATTTCACTCGAAAATTTAGGGGGGTTCTGAACATTCGATTACGTTTAAAAACAATAGACTTCCAGTGTTTACGGATTGTGATTTTTGTACCAAATTTCATTCAAATCGGTCTATTCGTTCATCAGTTATCGTCTCCACAGACTCACTGACACACACACACACACACACATACACACAGACATCACTTCAAAAATGTTTGATTCGTGATCAGGGATGCTTGAAACGAGCTCTCCCGTCGAAAACTCGAATTCAAATTTTCGACCCCGTCACAATACTTTCCTTATACATTATGTATATAAGGAAAGTAAAAATGGTAAAATTATGGATTTTTAAGACTTTATGCAATAAAACATACATATTTATGTTTATTTCACACGTTCGAAATTTGATTGAGATATTATTAAGATGGTAATGATAATATATAAATATAACAACATTAGCATTATCTCAAGCATTTACAGAGGGACTTGCACCCCATAAAACTTGCATATTAATTGATTTACTTTAAGTTTGTGACTATGGGCGTACGCAGGAATGTTTTCAGGAGGAGACGCTAAATTTGATTCCATTCAAAATTTAAATATTACTGTCAACCTTGATATATGTATTGTTACAATGTTAATGTGAATAGATAGTATGAGCATCACATTTTAAAAATTAGTGTACATAGCGTTTTTAAAAATTAGTATGCACCAATTTTAAAAAATTAGTATGCATCAATTTTTAAAAATTAGTATGTACCACCTTTAAAAAATATCCCCTCTTTCATAACAGAATTTTAACCTTCCTGGAGGCAGAGCAACTAAACTAACAAATTGGATATTCATAAACATACCAAATGCAATAATCCTAAGTTTTCCACTTAGGTATAAGTTTAAATTGTTTTTAACACTTTACAACAAAGTTGAAAAGTGTTTATGACTTTGTTCATTCTGTCTGTCTGTCTGTCTGTCCGTTAGCACGATAACTGCCGTAAAAATGATTTAATCAAAATGAAATTTTAGTATGTTGTTCAGACGGTCTGTAGAACCTACGGGAATATAAATGAATAATATTACCCAATTAGTTTTGGATTGAACTCGGGTCGAAAAAATGAAATACATTGAGCTCTATGGGACCTAATTTTTCAAACATTTTTTAAGCGGATTTGAAATTCACAAATTGCTTCGAAAATTTTAGGTAATATTCAAATTGTTCCATGAAAGATATAAAAAAAAATTCAGCGAAATATATTCAGTAGTTTTTTAAATAAAAATTAAAATAATAATTGCACCTCTTATATGAAACGATCACGTGACCATGATATGAAACGATCACATGACCCACTTCAAAATGATATATGGCATCCATCTTGTTTCAAAATCGTGATTTTTTTAAGTTCTTTTTAATTCATATTGAGTGTTGTATCCGTCCTAAAACCACTTTATTTTTGCTTAAATTCTGTGCATCTACATACTGAAACAGCGCAATGACAATATATTTGAGTTTAAATGCTCATCTAAATTTGATTATTTCTACAACTAAGCCTATTTTTCACCTATGTAAAATGTAAACAGCAAAATATATAGAATGAGTTGTATTAGAATTCCTGTATTTTTTTAACACAAAATAATTTAGTCCATGGAATCTGCATGGCTGATATGAATGAAATATTAATTGATTTCATAAAGAGAAGGACGATTTTTTTCGATGAAGTTTCAAGCATAGAGTTTAATTTTTTGTAGCTCCAATGTCCTAAACAAAATGTTTAAATAAAATAAATTATTATAGTATTGTGATGAATGAAATGAATGGGAGAAAGTTATGAATGAAATCCTGTTTTTATAGAGAGATCCAGGCGTGTTATTTTTTCTATGACGTCATTTGAATTAATTTCAGTTGTTTTCGATGAAGTTTTCAAATATAATAAATTATCGTAGTATTATGATAATTCTAAAACTATTACCGAGGAATGTATAACATTTTAGAGATGTTTAAACCAGGCAATTTATATTTCGATGCCGTCATTTGAATGAAGTTCATTTTTTTCGATGAAGGTTTAAGTTTTCAAATATAATAAATTAATGCAGTATTGTGATAAGTTTCAAAATATTACCGAGGAATGTATTGCATTTTTGACTTGTTTAAATAAAATTGCATTGAAGTTGGAAAGTGTTTCATAATCAATGCTTTAAGCATGATTGATCTTTCTTGTTATTAATATAAACGTGAGCGAAAATACACAATTGTGATTGAATGTTCTAATTCTATAAAGCATTTTTCTTATTTTTAACATTTTACAACATATTTGAAAGGGTTTATGACTTTGTTCATTCTATCTGTCTGTCTGTCTATCTATCTGTCTGTTAGCACGATAACTGCCGTAAAAATGGCTTTATCAAACTGAAATTTTAGTATGTTTTTCAGACGGTCTGTGGGACCTATGGGAATATAAATGAATAATATCACCCAATTAGTTTTTTATTGCACACGGGTTGAAAAAATGAAATACATTGAACCCTATGGGACCTAATGTTTCAAACATTTTTTAAGCGAATTTAAAATTCACAAATTGCTTTGAAAATTTTTAGAAATATTTAAATTATCTCATAAAATATATAAAAAAAAATTCACTAAAATATGTTAGGTAGTTTTTTAAAAAAAAATTATTTAATATAGGGAGAAAACCAAATTCAATTAAATTCTGACTCTCGTTACATCCTCCAGAAGGAAAAGAGATATATTATATAATAAATATCTTTCCAAGAGTTTAATTATTTTATATATGAGAAAGGTTTCACATTTCAAAATAAATATGGTAGATAACAATTATTCAAATTTTTAAATAAAATAAAATTATTATAGTATTGTGATGAATGAAACGATTGGAAAAATGTTTATGAATGAAATGCTGCTTTTATATAGAGGCGATTCATATTTCGATGACGTCATTTGAATTATTATAGTATTGTGATGAATGAAATGAATGAAATCCTGCTTTTATAGAGAGATCCAGGCGTGTTATTTTTTCTATGACGTCATTTGAATTTATTTCATTTGTTTTCGATGAAGTTTTCAAATATAATAAATCATTTAATGTTATGATAATTTTGAAAATATTACCGAGGAATGTATCACATTTTAGAGATGTTTAAACTGAGCAATTTATATTTCAATGTCGTCATTTGAATGAAGTTCATTTTCTTCTATGAAGTTTTTAAATATAATAAATTAATGTAGTATTGGGATAATTTTAAAAATATTACCGAGGAATGTATCGCATTTTAGGTACAGATGTTTGTATAAAATTCCATGGAAGTTGGAAAGTGTTTCATAATCAATGCTTTATGCATGATTGATCTTTGTTGTTTCTCTCATATTGGATTATAATTAAATTAACAATTTCCAGATGTTGCTTTGGTATCCCCCTGATCCCGCCTCCCACTAAATACGACCATGTTTGTGACTCATCATTTTTAGGACCACGGCATGGAACTATATTTTATTGCTCGTACTCACTTTTTCGAATATCCTCAGTTATACACATACAATTTAATAATAGTGTTTTTAAAAAAAATTAAGCATTTTTAAACTCAAATAAAGGGTTGTAACATACACATACTCTAAACTTTGGATCCCATAAAACTAGATTTCGTTTATGTACGTGAAAGAAATATTTCCGCGGCAAAGATAATAAAAGGGCAACGCCCATTTCTGTTTCAATTCTCTCCGCCATTAAACTGTTAATTAAATTCATTCAACAGTTGACTTCCTTCGGCCATTAAGCCGCGGGATAAAGAGAGAAACGTTCCGCAGATGGAAGAATCCGAACTATTCCTCTCATCTTTTAGAGATGACAAGGGAGGAATTCTCTCTCGGATTATCTCTTGGCGCGCCCTCGGGTGATAGGGCGAGATATGCATCCGGGAGATTGGAAATAACTTGCAAATTCGCGGGGTGAAAGGGAAAATTTTGCATTTAGATGTTCTCTTCAAAGCTTCTGGATATGGCACGAAAGAGTTTATTTTCTGAAAATTAACAAAGAAATCCTTAAGAAGAACCGATAAACATACTTATATAATTCTGAAATGTAATTTTAAGTATAAAAAATCTGATGTGGGCAGCACATGACATTCCCTGCATAATCAATTTCATATTTTCTTTATTTCCTTAATAATTCGTTATATTGAGTTTTATTACACCAAATATCACTAAATTTGCATTTTAATTCAATATTTGTTTTTATTTGGTAATTGGACATTTTCCCGAAATTGGCGTAACAAAAATGCAAAAAATCTCAAATATCTTGAGAACGGTTAGTCCTAAAATATAATGGAGTGTGTTATATTCTTTTCCTCGTCAAAAATTGCGTATAAAACAAAAATTCATTTGATATATTTGAGCATATATAGTCATTTTTTTTTCTATTTTGGCGATTTTTGCGGGCCATTTCGTAAAAAAAGGCAGGTTGTTCTTCTCCGAATTGTGCCAAAATCTAATCAGCACCAGATTATCCCACAAGTAACTTATCTACCAATTTTTGTGAAATTGGGTCAATTAGTATTTCACCTAGTGTGGATACATGAAATTTTTGCGGGGCATTTCCGAAAAAAAGACAGGTTGTTGTTTTTCGAATCGTACCAAAATCTAATCAGCACCAGGGTCGACCACAAGTGACTTATCTACCAAATTTTATGAAATTTAGTCGATTAGATGCTTTAGAGTGGAAATATATAATTTTTACGGGCCATTTCATAAAAAAAGGCAGGTTGTTCTTTTCTGAATCGTACCAAAATCCCATCAGCACCAGGGTCGACCATAAGTGGCTTATCTACCAAATTTTATGAAATTTAGTCGATTAGTTGAGTTAGAGTGGAAATATACAGTTTTTGCGTACCATTTCGTAAAAAAGGCAGGTTGTTCTTTTCCGAATCATATCAAAATTTAATCAACACCAGGGTGACCTACAAGTGACTTACGTACCAAATTTTGTAAAATTTTATCAATTAGTTTTTCAGTTACAGTGAATACAAGCAATTTTTGAGGGCCATTTCGCAAAAACAGGCGGGTTGGTTTATTCCAAATAGTACCCTAAACTAATTAGCAGCAGGGTCACATACAAGTGACTTATCTACCAAATTTTATGAAATTCGGTCCATTAGTTTTTGAGTTAGAGTGGATACATACATTGCACAGACAGACAGACACACAGACAGATAGACAGACACACACACAGATGTCACGCTAGAAATAATTTTTTCGTATTCTAGAGGCATCGAAACGTGTAGATCCGTCGAAAACTCGAGTTGCGATTTTCAGCATGATTCCAATACTTTCCCTATACATTACCATGTAATGCAGGGAAAGTAATATGAAAAAAGATTATGATTTGAGCGTACACGTTCATTTCGATTTGAATTGTGATTCACTTTGGTTTGGAAATGGAAGGTATTTCCTTGGTTAACGTCATAATCGTGTGGCACTCTCAGGTGAAAGAAATCTCTCTCACATTTACGGAGGTGGTTGCTCTATGTCATCATCCTGAATAAGATCAGAATCGTCAAGGGAAAAAGAATTTGATTCAAATCAATCTATAATAATAAAAGTAGATATATGTATGTTATAAAAATGCGCTACGCCATTCTGTTTGTTCTTCTGTGTCGTCTATAACGGAAACGTTGTACAGACATGAAATTTGGTACAGGGGTAGCTCGCCACCCCACCCCCTCCTCCTCCCTCCTCAAAAAACAGGGCCCGTAAAGATGTCTTTAATTCAGATTACATTGTTTTTGTATTTAGTAACGCCATTTTAGAAGATTTTTGTACAAATATTATCGAAATATTATCTCAGAATATTATCTTAATATCGTCATCGGAAGACGAAACCATTCTCTTTCAATAAAGCTTTAAAGGGAATCAGCACTATTAATAGACGAATTCTCTATAATTAAAATATATATACATTTAGTGTGTTTTGAAGACGCAATCGATTTTAAAATTCGGATATAGAAAAATCGACTGACAATCCGATATCCATAATTTTTCAGGAAGTAAAACAATTCTCCTATTAAATAATAAATATCGGAACTACCGTAGTAAAGCTAAAATTACGTATCTGGGGTCATCCGTTCAGAAATTATGAATTTTATAAAGCATTAATGCATAGTGCAATTTTTCACTTCGTTATTCATACTGCTGTTCGTTAGCTCAAACATGTGTTATTCAGACCATGTATGTTGTACCGGAAAATCCAGAGTGGGTCATCAAGCGTTGTTAAGGGTTTCATGAAGACCTTATATTCTCGGAAGTCGTGACGTCGCAACATGGTTTTCATTTTCTTGTTATTGTTGTTGCTGTTGTTGCTGTTTTAGACGGATGTATAAAGCGCTCTTTGCTTTTCAAAAAGTTACTGGGATCTCCGATTTTTAAAGAATAAATATGTTTATGAAATCGTGTTTGAAAATTATCCATTTATTTGTGTTTGAAATATAAAATACATTGTTGTATTTTTTATTTCGTTTTCTCAATGTGGAGTGTTCTTAAAGCAACGGAATATTACGATATTCAAATTTATAAAAACACCTTTCAATTTGTCTCATTATTGCATGAAATTGAAGTACTACCTTATGCGGTCGAATTAGCGGCATAAGGTGTGTTTAAGGACTTATATAGGGAGTTTCACTCCTGCGTAGCGGGAGGCGCAGCCGTCCGTGAGCCAACGCAGCAAGTTATTACGCCATTTGAAAATATGAAATAATGCAGAAATGCATTTAATCCCTATTTTAAATCCCGAGTAAAGGTACATTTTTCTAGCTTTCATATACTGACATAGGCAGGTGTGGGAAAATAACACCTCCTCATTGGCTGAATAAATATTTACACATGTTCTCCATAGGGGGCGCGGTAGCCCATTGGTTAGCGCGCTGGAGTTGCACTCGGTAGGCCCGGGTTCGATTCCAGCCACTGCCAAAACTGCCGCCGTGTTCATGCGGAGTACGATCACGTTAAACATGTGGGTCCGAAAGTCCTTCCGAGAGGTTGGTGGTAGGGGAAGGAGGGTACGGTCCCTGTGGATGCCTCCCCCACTGGGTTCCGGTCTAAATTGGGTGGCACTTCCCGACCGTCCAAACAGTTACCTTACACCTTTCTGGTAGGTCGGACGGTCTGGGTTTCAACAACAACAACAACATGTTCTCCATAGGGGACCATCAGAGGACTAAAATCTAACATTCTAGACCCCCATTTTCAAGTTCCTGGACTACTGATTCCATAAAATTATAAGCATGAAACGTCATTCCACGATCTAAATAAGAAATCACTCTTCCTTCAGTTCTTCCCCCATTAAATTAATTAAATTCATTCAACAGTTGACTACTTCTTCTCATTAAACTACAAGATAAGGAGTGCGGAGGTATGCAAGCCCGACAGTAGGAAGAATCCGAACTATTTCCCTCATCTTTTAAAGATGACAAAGGGTGGAATTTTCTCTTAAGATCCTTCTGCACGCCCTCGGGTGATAGAACGATATATGCATTTAAGAGATTGGAAATAACTTGCAAATTCTCGGGTTAAAAGAGGGAAATTCTGCATTTAAGTAGGGGAGAGGCTATCTTAAAGACATTTAAATATGATAAGAATGAGTTTGCTGGCTAAACACTGTGGTCATGTGGAAAGAGATAAGAAAAACTTCATCAACGTATTTAAACACAAATAGAAAAACAATTTAACATACAGATGTTTCGGGGATACTCTGGATTCCCTTTATCAGTGCTGGAGAAAAACGAAACCAAAGTAAAAAATCTGATGTGGGCAGCACATGACTTTCCATGCAGACGTTTATATTCACGTTCTCTTTATTTAATTAAATTTATTTCACTTTTAATTCAATTTTCGTTCTCATTCGGTAACCGGACTTATTATCAAAGGTGGCGTAGAGAAAATACGAAAAACTAAAATATCTAGAGAACGGCTAGTCCTAGTGTAATGGGGTTGATCTTATTCTTTTCGTCGTTAAAAATTACGTATTAAACGAGAATTTAATGGATATATTTGAGTATACCAAGTTCTTTAGTTTAGATTTTGACGATTTTTGCGGGCCATTTTGCAAAAAAAGGCAGGCTATTTTTTTTCGAATCGTACCAAAATCTAATCAGCACCAGGGTAACCCACAAGTGACTCATCTACCAAATTTTGTGAAATTTGGTCCATTAGTTTTTTAGTTACAGTGGATACAAGCTTTTGCGGGCCATTTCGCAAAAAAAGGCGGGTTCTTTTATCCCGAATCGTACCCAAAACTAATCAGCACCAGAGTCGCCCACAAGTGACTTACCTACCAAATTTTATGAAATTCGGTCAATTAATTAGAGTGGATACAAAATCTGCACAGACAGACAGACACACAGACACACAGATAGACAGACACACAGACACACACACAGACGTCACGCTAAAAATAGTTTTTTCGCATTCTAGAGGTCTCGAAACGTATAGATCCGTCGAAAACTCGAGTTGTGATTTTCGGCATGATTCCAATACTTTCCCTATACATTACCATGTATTGCAGGGAAAGTAAAAAACAGACGAAATAATAAGAAATAGAGGGTTATATACAGGGTGATTAAAAAAAGATGAGCCAAACTTTACGAAGTGGTAATACACACCAAACCAAGTACAACGACAAGTGTATTTCTCGCCATAGTTTACCGAGTCGGAAATTAAACGTAAAGGCGTTACAGGACTCTTTCTCGTTGAGAAGTTTCCGCTCCGCAAACTTTGTCATTCTGTCTTAGTGTCATTTCAGTTGTTATTGTCTGCTTGAAGAAGAAAACCACGTGTGAAAATTTAATCTGGGAAAAAAGAAGAACCCTTACGCAAATTTTTGTTACACCTAATGTACAGCCTTTTAAGTTTGCAACAGTCATTCGCAGCTCCAACTTTTGAGACGATGGAGGAATTAGAATCCCATAGCTTGGACCCCACGATCGCCCAATCTAACATGTCTTGACTTCTTTTTGTGGGGATATCCCAAGAGTCTCGTCTATGACACTCCCCTTGAATCTGCAGAGAAACTCGTCGCTAGAATTTCGACCGCTGCTGCCGAAGTCCGCGACATACCTAGTCTGTTCGAGAGAATTCGCCAATCCCTCCATCGCCGCTGTGAGACTTACATTCAGGTTGGCGGTCTCTCACTTAAGCCATTACAGTAATTATTGTTAATTAAATGTCATTTTATAACTTCTAAGTTATTCTTGTGTTTTCGCCTCACCTCATCAGCTTCACCGTTAAGCGCTCACTTTCGCCTTAACGTTTCATTTTCGACCCGGTAAACTATAATGAAAAATGCTTGGTTTGGTGTGTACTACCACCTCGTAAAGTTTGGACCATCCATTTTTAATCACCCTGTATACCCAAGTAGTGGGTATATTGTCATTTGTGAGATCCAGTCGCAAATGAGAATGAAGAACAGCCCACACAAGATAGGAGTATGCCAAAATACAACAGAAATGTCCCAAGAAAACCAGACAATTTCCGAACAAGATTAAACCAGTCCTGAGACGACTAGATGAAAAATAAGTCAAAATGACACACAAGAGTCCCAAAGGCTAAAAAATGGAACAAAATAAAAAAAGGGGGGGGGGGATGACTGGCATCCCGTCAGACCACAACCGTAGGTAAAAACTTATTGATTTACTATAATCATATCTCGGGTACAGTATGATTGCGATTTGTAAGGAAGTTATGCAGCATTCAATCGTAACAATTGTCGTATCGATCTGATTTATGCATAGGACAGCGGGGTGCATAATTACCTCCCTCCCAAAAAAATATTAGGGTTCTCTAATTTTACTTTAAAAATCTGAAATTAAAAAAATATAAAAATATTAGTGATATGTAGAATATCTCAGAAAAGTTATTTTGCTGTTTAACATTTGTGCATGGTGATTTTAAGTTTCTATTAATTACTGTGACTATCTGCATTTTAAAATAATTGCGACTAGCAGTGGAATGTAAGACAATCTCAAAAAAAAAATTTCAGAACATCGTACTTGAATACGTATATTCTCGGGTTGTGTATTCAGGATTTCTTGTCAAAGCGTCTTTTGTCTCTAAAATTCCCTTTATCCAAATTGGCATAGCAAATGCACTTAACAATTTTTGCCATTTTACTGGAAATGCGCTGTAAGTATATTATTTTGGCTATGACAGTCGATTTATATTTCCATAAACAGTTCTTATGAGCATACATGTCATGGCTGCACAACATATTTATTACTAGCCGTATACTCGTTTTTTGTATGGAAAATATAATATAAAGAAACTTAACATTCACAATAATGTTGTTGTTGTTGTTGAGACCCAGACCGTCCGACCTACCAGAAAGGTGTAAGGTAACCGTTTGGACGGCCGGGAAGTGCCACACAATTTAGACCGGAACCCAGTGGGGGAGGCATCAACAGGGACCGTACCCTCCTTCCCCTACCACCAACATCTCGGAAGGACTTACGGACCCACATGTTTAACGTGATCGTACTCCGTATGAACACGGCGGCATTTGTGGCAGCGTGCAATTCCAGCGCGCAAACCACTGGACTACCGCGCCCGAAATGTGCCAACAGCAAGCGGTGTTTCCAGGTGGTCACCCACCCAAGTACTAACCGCGCCCGATTCTGCTTGACTTCGGTGCTCTAATGAGAACCGGTGTTTTCAGCCGTTGGCATATTCACAATAATGTGTAAATTCCTATAGTATTCTGAATGACTTTGTTATTCAATATATTGTATTAAACATTTAATTTAATTCTTCTAAAAAGATGTATAAGAATCTCTGGGCCCGATATACAAAATCATCTTCACAGGCAGATCGGAAGAATAAAGCATCCTGACCCAGTTTGTAAACAAATTTAGAAAAAAAAAAATTTAATTCTCACAAAACGACAGAGATTATCTAGAAAATCGTATGCAAAATATTGAATTTTCATCGATTCGGTGTCATTTTGATAAATTTAGCGTCATTTTATCAATTTAGCGACATTTTCGTCAATGTAACAACATTTTAAAAAATCGCCAAATTTATCACCAAGTGGGACTGTAAAACTAACAGTCCCACTTGGCTACAAATTGACGAAAAATCATCACTATACTATCCCCTAACAAAGCACAATTCATTTTATTTATTTAACGCATTTTTATCAATTTCAAGATATTTTTATGGATTTACAAATATTTTTATCAATTTGGCGATATTTTAAAAATTCGTTAAATGTGTAGGACAGTTGGACTGACAGACAAATGCTACCGAAACATCATTTCAGTACTCTCTTCTAACAAAACAAAGTTAATTTCATTGATTTAGCGTCGTTTTTATCAATTTGGCGACATATCCGACAATTTGGCAACGTTTAAGAAAAGTTGCCAAGTTAGCGATATCCCGCCAAATTCGTAGATCTGAATTTGCAAATCTGAAGAATGAAACATCCTGATCCCGTTTTCATATACTGAATTCAAACACTAAAATTGTATTAGAAGACATACCCGTTCTACTCTTATTTTCTTTCAACAATCGGCTAAATGAGTTTATTTGCTAAACACAATATATGAGTTTATTGGCTAAACACAATGTATAAGTTTGAAAACTCTTTGCCAAAATAAATAAAAGTGATGTACGCAGGCCATAATTAATATAATTAAAATAAAAATCAAACCGTTCATTTATAAGATATATTTTTATATCCATTTATTTATTATTCAAATCGAAAAAATAATAAAAAAAATTAACAAACGTATTTGATTTAATTGCGTTACTGATCAACATGATATAAGAAAGAATCTTCATAAAATGCTGATAATTAAATAACCATTTTGATTCCTTAATACCTTTCATTGTTGAGTAAGGGCCTGTGAACAATAAACCATGGGGATAGAGTTCCCATTTAAATTCATGTTTCAAGCCTGCGAATGTTAAAAGTGACTGATAAGCACAGTAAACTCCAACCAAGCTCAAAGATAGAGTTTTAATTCGTTTTCACGTCTTAAATCAGAGATTTCCAACTCTTATCGTTTGGAGGAACCAGGGAGTTAGAGAGGAAAACTCCTGTGAAAGTTTCGTTTTTCATTAATTTCTCGACAACTACTAGTCTTCGAAACTCGAAACATAGATTAAATTTTAGGTGGGACTATTTCAAGGTTACCCACAAAATTTCATTAATTTTGGTTCAGCCATTCTCCCGTGATGATGGGACAAACAGACAGACAGATTTTCAAAATTATTTATATAGATTTACAAATAGTTATACCCTACTTCTTTCGTGATTTAAAATATGTGCAAATTTTAGTAGTATTATAAATATTGTTTTTCAAAAAAATTACATTAAAATATTTATTTTTATTCAACTGCTAATAGAATTAATAATAAACAAGAATTTCTGTTCTCGCTCTACAAAATTATCTACACTGGCAGATCGAGAAAAATAAACAATTCTTATTCTGTTTGCAAACCAGTTTAGAAAACATATTAAGTTTGGTCAACGTACACCAAAATATAAACGCTAAAACAGTGGAAAATATGCCCATACCAATTTTATTCTGTATTAACAATCGGCTAAATACAACCAATAAGACACAAGGCCGTTATGAAGCCCAATCAAAAATATAATACAGATCATGTATAGAATTTATTTTCATATTAATTTCTTTAGTTAAATCGTATAAATTGAAAACAAATCGTCAAGGGTGGGGGGATATTCCAATGGGTGCGGCATGGGGATTACACTCGGACGACCTATGTCCGATTCCCAGCTCTGCCCAAACTGTCCCCTTGTTCACGTGAAGTACGGGTGCGTTAACTATACGGACCCGTAAGTCCTTCCGAGAGGTATGTAGTAGGGGAAGGAGGATACGGTCTTTGTGGATTCTGCCCCAACTGAATTCCGGTCTAAATTGAGTGCCACTTCTCAGCTGTCCAAACAGATACCTTACAACTTCGGGTAGGTCGGACGATCTGGGTCGAAGAAGAAAGCAAATTGTCTACAATATAAACAGATTTAGTTAAATTCTGTAACTAAGCAATATGATATAACTTTCTCCAAATAAAATTTTGGAAATACATAATGATATTTCTATGGAAAGTTAAATTCTGCGTTTTCATATTAAAATGCTTAAAATCTATTCTTTCAATTTATATATATATATGTATGTATGTGTGTGTGTGTGTGTGTGTGTGTGTGTATGTATATATATATGTTTTTATTTTTTTATTTATGTATATATATAATTTTACAATTTATATATATAATAATAAAATTTTTATTAGAGAGAGAAAGAGATTTTATAAGTATCGGCTTTTATACCTAGTGGAATTATGTATGAAGAATTAAACAATATATATAAACATTAAACATCTTAAATGCATCTTATTCATAGACTTAACTACCCCGTTACCAGTTTATTAAAAGCAACTTTTAATGAAAATCTTAAACGACATCCAAAGCGCCTGTATTGTGAGTTCTTATTCATTATTCCTCGTGTTTATTATAAAACAAGCTAGGTTGCACAAAACAGAGTATAAATGCATAAGAAAATCAAATAAAATCTTTCATTCCAGATAATTTCCATCAGAAAAGTTATCTAAGGTTAGAAACATAACCAGCTCAATAATTTCAAATTTCAAATGATTTTGATATTCACCCAAAAAATTTCTAGAAGCCGTGCTATCCAAACATTTTCTATAATAAAATCTTCAATATGGTATAACATGGTCAGTTGTCAACGTTCATATTCTCACAATGGGGTTTGAAAGACAACTCGCTCTTATTAAAATTTTCGAGTTTTGTCAGCTGGGCACACGTTTCTCCTTTTTTATTGTCTGGCGCACCAAAATATTTCATTTTATTACTTTTTCTACATAAGAAGCAGTTGGTGGCCATAAGTTTGATACCTTAAAGAATTTCAATGATATTTGGGGGAATGAAATAATACATTTAAGAAATACAAAATTTTGCAATATGAAGCTGATATCTTCAGACATAAAAATTACCTATATTTGATTGATAAAAACAAACATATAAAAATTTGAACAATTGATTAAAGGACATTGTAAAATCTCTTCATCAGGTCGTAATACAATGTGTACTAATCGAAACATTAAATGTAGCTGAATTGCAAATGCTTACTAGCCATTATGAATTTCCTTCCGAGTTCATCAGGTCAATAAAATCAAAACACTTAAAATATTAATCCTGTAAATGTCGTTATACTTCAATTATATATACTTCAATTAAAGAAAAGTGTGTCTCAAATAACTTCATACAAAATAATTTTAGAAAGATCTTACTCCATTTTAAATGTATTAAATAAAATGATATTAATATAACACTTTTTACATCATAAATTCTACGCATTTTATTAAAGTTTAATATATGAATTTATATTTTTTATAATTATGAATTTCCTTTTCCGTTTCTCAACATATTCGTTTCAAAGCACTAAAACTATTAACTCATGTAAAAAGTCGATTTTCCTTTATTATACTACTTCGATGAAGGTAAAAGTGTGTCACAACCAAATAACTCTAAGCAAAAAAATTTAGAAAAGATCTTACTCATATTTAAATTTATTAAATAAAATGGAAATTAATATAACACTATGTATGTTGTAAATTCTACGTATTTTAGTTAATATTTAATATATATATATTTATTGTTTTCATAACTATAAATTGTCTTTTCTTTTTCTCAGCATATTGGATTCAAAACACTTAAAATATTAATCCTGTAAAAGTCGGTTTTCCTTTTGCTTACTTCGATGAAGAAAAACATGTGGCTCAAACAAATAACTCCATGCAAAATAATTTTAGAAAGATTTTACTCAATTTTAAATGTATTAAATAAAATGAAATTAATATAACACTTTGTACGTCATAAATTGTAAGCATTTTATTAAAATTCAATATTTGCATATTATTTTTATAATTATAAATTGTCTTTTCTGTTTCTCAACATATTCGTTTCAAAACACTAAAATTATTAATCCTGTAAAAGTCGTTATTCGTTTAATATACTTCAATGAAGGTCAAAATGTGTCACAAACAAATAACTCCAAACAAAATAATTTAAGACAGATCTTACTCAATTTTAAATTTATTAAATAAAATGAAATTAATATGCCACTGAGTGTGTTGCAAATTCTACGTATTTTAATTCATATTTAATATCTATACTAGCAGCATATCCGTTCTTCGTACGGAGTATATAATGTAAAGGCACTTATAATTCGCAATCATGTGCAAATTCTGTTAAAATATCAAATTTATTGCTCCTAAAGAGAAGTTTAAGAATGTCTGTTCTCACTAAGCAAAATTATCTTCACGGGCAGATCTGAAGAATAAAACATGCTGGTACCTTTTGTAAGCAAATTTACAAAAAAAAAAAGGAATTGAATCAATATATGCAACCCCGTACTACTTATATTGTCGCAGATTAGAAAATATGCCAGTGTGTTAGTAGAAGATTATCCGTATTACAATATAAGTCTAAAAAATATTTGCCAAAATTAAAGAGATGACGTAATAAATTAAAATATCAATAATCCCCGTACTCTTTATATCAGAAGGTCGTAATTGATTCCAATATATGCCAATATATATCAAAATATATGCCAGTATACATGTACTACTTATATTCTCGTAGATTAAAAGATATACCCGTGTATTTGTAGAAGATTATTCGTACAACGTACACTATTATGAGTTTAAACAATTTTTGTCATAATAAAACAATTGCATAATAACTTGAAAATATCAATAATCCCTGAATCAATAATCCCCGAAAATATCAATAATAATAATGTTTAAACTTTAAGACCGTAATTGATATTATCCAGTCAAATATGCTATAAGAAAAATTAAATCGTTCTTTTCTAAAATATATTTTTATATCCATATATTTATTATTCAAATCGAAAAAGTAATTATTAAAATTAACAGACAGATTTAATTTAATTGCGTTTCTGAGTAACATGATATAAGATAGAATCTTCCTCATAAACTGCGAAATTAAATAACCATTTTGATTTCTTTATACATTTCATTGTTCAGTAAAAGCTTGTTTAAAATGAACTATGGAGATAGATTTCCCATTTAAATCATGTTTCAAACAATTCATGTTTTCAGAAAGTGACTAATTAGCGCAAAAAATCTCCCATCAAACTCAGAGATTAAATTTTAATTCACTTTCAAACGATTTTCAAGCTTTTCGTTTGGATAAACCACGGAGTTAGAGAGTAGAACTCCTAGGAAAAAGTTTTGTTTTTCATTATCTCGACAACGCCTTGTTTTAGATACTCAAAACTTGGGCTAAATTTATGGGGAGCTATTTCAAAGCTATCCACAAAATTTCCTCAAATTCCGTTCAGCCGTTCTCCCGTGCTGATGAGACAAACGAAAATTTCGTTTTTACTAATAGCTCGAGAACCACTAGTCATAGAAACTCCAAACATGAACAACATATTATGTGGGACTATTTTTGGCTACCCACAAAATTTCATCAAATTCTGTTCAGCCGTTCTCCCGTGATGACGGGACAAACAGACAGACAGACAGACAGTTTTTCAATTTCATATATATAGATTTACTAGCAGCATACCCGTTCTTCGTACGGAGTATATAATGTAAAGAAACTTAAAATTCACAATCATGTGCATATTCCTATAGTATACTAAATGGCATTTTTAATCAAAATATTCTGCTAAAATATTTAACATAATGCTCCTAAAAAGAAGTTAAGGAATGTTTGTTCTCGCTATTCAAAATTATCTTCACGGGCAGATCTGAAGAATAAAACATCCTGGCCTCTTTCGTAAGCAAATTTACAAAAAATATGGAATTGAATCAATATATGCAAAATAAGAGCGTTAAAATTGTATGAGACCCGTACTACTTATATACGCGAATATTAGAAGATATCACCTGTACTAGTAGATTACATGTATAAATTGAAAATATCTATAAAACCATAATCTTTAAACCAGAAGGCAGTATAATTGATTCCAATATGTGCCGAAATGAAAGTGCTAAAATTATATGAGACGATATACCCGTACTTACTTGTAATGTCGTAGATTAGAAGATATGTCCTAATGTTAGTAAAAGATTACCCGCATTATAATATGAGTCTTAAAAATCTTTGCCAAAATAAAACAGATTAATTAATAAATTAAAAATATCACTAATCCCCGTTATCTTCATACCAGAAAGCCGTACTTGATTCCAATATATGCCAATATATGTCAAAATATATGCCAATATACCTGTACTATTTATATTCTCAGAGATTAGAAGATATAGCCGTGCATTTGTAGAAGATTACTCGTACAACGTACAATATATGAGTTTCAACTATTTTTGCCGCAATAAAACAACGGCATAAGAAATTGAAAATATCAATAATCTCTGAATCAATAATCCCCGAAAACATCAATAATAATAATGTTTAAATCTGAGGATCGTAATTGATATTATCCAGTCAAAAATATGATGGCAATGAAATTTATTTTATATACATATCTTTATTATTAAAATCGGAAAATATTTAATGAAAATCTTCTTCCTCATAAACACACTGGATTTAAATCCGTTGCTAAGCGACATGTTATGATTTGCTTCAAATAAATTGGTGGTCAAAATATCGTCTGAATAATGCGATCTCTAATGAAGGTTTGGCAGTATTTTAAAAAATCGCCAAATATATCGGCAAGTGGGACTGTAGAACTGACAGTCCCACTTGGCGATAAATTGACGAACTATCATCAAAATAGTATCGCCTAAAAAAGCACAATTAAATTTATTTAGCGCAATTTTATCAATTTCAAGATATTCTTATGGATTTACAAACATTTTAATCAATTTGGTGATATTTTAAAAATTCGCTAAATGCGTTACTAAGTAAGACCGTTGGACTGACAGACAAATGCTAACGAAACACCAGTTCAGTACTTTCTTCTAGCAAAACAAAATAAATTTCACTTATTTACATCGTTTTTATCAATTTGGAGACATTCCAATCAATTTGGCAACGTTTAAGAAATTTGCCAAGTTAACGATATCCAGCCAAATTCGAAGCTTTAAATTTGCAGATCTGAATAAAATATCGTGTTCCAGTTTGTATATAATAAATTAAAACACTAAAATATTATTAGAAGATATACCCGTTCTACTCTTTTTCTGTTTCAACAATCGGATAAATGAATTTATTAGATAGACAGAATATATGAGTTTATTAGCTAAACACAATATATAAGCTTGAAACCTCTTTGCCAAAATAAATGAAAGTGATGTACACAGTTCGCAATTAATAGAATTAAAAGAAATATCAAACCGATTTTTTCTAAAATATATTTTTATATCCATCTCTTTATTATTCAAATCGAAAAAATAATAATAATCATTAACAAACACATTTAATTTTATTGAGTTGCCGAGCAATATGATATAAGATAGGATCTTCCTTATAAAATGCGAAATTACATAACCATTTTGATTTCTTTATACTTTTCATCGTTGCGTAAAAGCTTGTGAAAAATATAAGCCATGGAGATAGATTTTTCCATTTAAATTCATGTTTCAAACAATTCATGCTTTCAGATAGTGACTAATTAGCGCAAAAAATCTCCACCAAACTCAGAAATAAAGTTTTATTTCTCTTTGACGTTTTAAACAAACGATTTTCATCCTTTCCGTTTGGATAAACCACGGAGTTAGATAATAGAACTCCTAGGAAAAAGTTCCGTTTTTCATTAATATCTCGACAACCCCTGGACGTAGAAACCCGAAGCTTGAACAAAATTTATGGGGGGTTATTTCAAGGCTATCTACAAAATTTCATTCAATTCGGTTTAGCCGTTCTCTCGTGATGATGAGACAAACGAAAATTTCGTTTTTTGCTAATATCTCAAGAACCACTGGTCGTAGAAACTCCAAACATAGACTAAATTTTAAGTGGGGCTATTTCCAGGTGACCTACAAAATTTCATCAAATTCGGTTCAGCCGTTCTCTCGTGATGATGGGACAAACAGACAGACAGACAGATTTTCAATTTTATATATATAGATTGTTTTTATAACTATAAATTGCCTTTCCTCCTTGTCAGCATATTGGATTTAAAACACTTAATATTTATATTGTAAAAGTCGTTTATCCTTTTATATACTTAGATGAAGAAACAATGTGTCTGAAACAAATAATTACATGCAAAATAATTTTAGGAAGACATTACTAAATTTTAAATTTATTAAATAAAATGAAATTAATATAACACTATGTATGTTGTAAATTCTAAACATTTTATTAAAGTTTAATATTTGTATTTATTGTTCTCATTCTTATAAATTGCCTTTTCTGTTTCTAAGCATATTCGTTTGAAAACACTAAAAATATTAATCCTGTAAAGTCGTTTTACCTTTAATATACTTCAATTAAAAAAAAGTGTGTGTCTCAAACAAATAACTTCATGCAAATTAATTTAAGACAGATCTTACTCAATTTTAAATTCATTAAATAAAATGAAATTAATATAACACTATATATGTTGTACATTCTACGTATTTTAATTAATATTTAATATTTATATTTATTGTTTTCGTAACTATAAAGTGTCTTTTCTTTTTCTCAGTATATTGGATTCAAAACACTTAAAATATTTATTTTGTAAAAGTCGTTTTTCCTTTTATATTCTTCGATGA
This sequence comes from Amaurobius ferox, assembly GCA_951213105.1. Lineage (NCBI taxonomy): Eukaryota > Metazoa > Arthropoda > Arachnida > Araneae > Amaurobiidae > Amaurobius > Amaurobius ferox. Next base: position 91,115,496 of record OX578150.1, read on the forward strand.
AGGAAAAAGTGTGTTTCAAACAAATAACTTCGTGCAAAATAATTTTAGAAGGATCTTATTCAATTTTAAATGTATTAAATAAAATGAAATTAATATAATACTGTGTACGTCATAAATTATAAGCATTTTATTAAAGTTCAATATTTGTATATATAATTTTTATAATTATAAATTGTCTTTTCTGTTTCTCAACATATTCGTTTCAAACCACTAAAATTATTAATCCTTTAAAAGTCGTTATTCGTTTAATATACTTCAATGAAGGTCAAAATGTGTCACAAACAAATAACTCTAAACAAAATAATTTAAGACAGATCTTAATTTTAAATTTATTAAATAAACTGAAATTAATATAACTCTATGTCTATTGCAAATTTTACGTATTTTAATCTATATTTATTGTTTTTATAACTATGAATTTTCTTTTCTCTTTCTCAGCATATTGGATCGCTTATTAGCACTTAATATTTATCTTGTGGAAGTCGTTTTTCCTTTTATATACTTAGATGAAGAAACAGTGTGTCTCAAACAAATAATTACATGCAGGATAATTTTAGGAAGACTTTACTCAATTTTATTTTAATTTATTAAATAAAATTAAATTAATATAACACTATGTATGTTGTAAATTCTACGCATTTTATTAATGTTTAATATTTGTATTTATTGTTTTCATTATTATAAATTGCCTTTTCTGTTTCTAAGCATATTCGTTTGAAAACACTAAAAATATTAACCCTGTAAAAGTCGTTTTTCCTAACAAGAAACTCTATACAAAATAATTTTAGATAAATATTACTCAATTTTAAATTTGTTAAATAAAATGAAATTAATATAACACTATATATGTCATAAATTCTACGAACTTTTATTAATGTTTAATATTTGTAATTATATTTTTATAATTATAAATTGCCTTTTCTGTTTCTCAACATATTCGATTCAAAACACTTAAAATTTATTAATCCTGTAAAAGTCGTGACATCATGCAAAAAAATGTTAGAAAGATTTTCTCAATTTTAAATTTATTAAATAAAGTGAGATTGATATAACACTATGCATGCCTTACATTCTACGTATTTTTATTACTGTTTAGTATTTGTATTTATTATTTTCTATAATTATAAACTACCTTTTCTGTTTCTTAACACATTCTATGCAAAACGGTCAAAATATTAAACCTGTAAAAGTTGTTTTTCCTTTAATATACTTCGATGAAGGAAAAAGTGTGTAGGAAACAAATAACTCCAAACAAATTAACTTAAGAAAGATCTTACTCAATTTTAAATTTATTAAATGAAATGCAATGAATATAACACTGTATGTGCCATAAATTATAAGCATTTTTATTAATGCTTATATTTAAAATTATTGTTTTATAAAAAATAAATTGCCTTTTCTGTCTCTTAACATTAGATTCAAAACACTTAAAATATTTATCCTGTAAAAGTCGTTTTTCCCTGCACTATTCTGTTTAACTTCACATGAATTCTTAATCTGCACCTTCATTCAACATCTTTGACGGGTTTGTTCTGAGCTTCCAGAGCCTGTAGAGAGCTGAAACTCGGCACACAGTTTCATCTCATGGAACATTTTCATCTATAAACTTTCATGTTATGACTTTACATCATTTCTGCCTTTACGTCTGTTTGTCCCTTCCTTCAACATCTTTGAAAGAATCGCTCTCGACTCCCGGAGTACGTAAAGAGAACTCGGCACATGTTTCATGTCATTGAATATATTAATCTATAAAATTTTCATGTGATTACGTTATATCATTAAGTCATTTACTTACGTAGGAAAATGTTTATGCATTTTTCATGCATTTTCTTTGCTTACGTTTAGTGTCTTTAGATGATATGCTCTCTTGGTTCTAACGATTCGTACGTAAAAGTTTGCCTTTATTTTGTGCTATTATCTCGCAGAAAATTTTTACTTCATTCCAACAATTATACTTCATTATACAAAATATCTTATGTCCTGGATGGAACGAACGAGATTCACAAATGGAACGAACGAGATAACCCATAATATTGCAAATGAAAAGTGAACAAATTCCACGATAGTTAATACTATTTTAAAATTTTATATAAATGTTTCGATAAATTTATTTGAAAAGTTGCTTAACAGACATCAGTTTTCTAATGAAAAATTATATAAGAAATGATTATGTAGCATTATTGAATGTTCTTATTTTTAACACTTTACAACATAGTTGAAAAGTGCTTATGACCGTCTATCTGTATGTCCGTTCGCACAATAGCTGCCGTAAAAATGACTTCATCCAAAATGAAATATTAGTATATTGCTGAGAAGGTCTGTGAGACTTATGGGAATGCAAATGAATAATATCACCCAATTATTTTGGATTGAACTCGGGTTGAAAAAATTAAATACATTGAACCCTATGGGACCTAATTTTTCAACCATTTTTTAAGCGATGTTAAAATTCACAAATTGCCTCGAAAATTTTAAGAAATATTCAAATTATGCCATAAAATATATAAAAAAATTTTAGTAAAATATGTTCAATATTTATTTAAATAAAAATTAAAATAAGAATGACACCCGTATAATATGAAAAGATCACATGACCCACTTTAAATTAAAATATGGCATCCAGCTTTTTCCAAGTGTCAAAATCGTGATTTTTAAAGTTCCTTTAAATTTATATTTAATGTTGCATCCGTTCTAAAACGTCTTTATCTTTGCGTATTTTCTGTGCATCTATATTCTGTGCCAACGCAATTACAATATTTTTGAGTTAAATTTTCTACAAAGAAGCCTAATTTTAATGGATGCAGAATGTAAACAAGTGATTCTAAGATGAGTTGTATAAGAACTGCTAAAAATTTTTCACGTAAAATTATTTAACGCTGGAGTCTGGTATTAAAGTGTATGAATGAAACATTCACTGCTTTTACATAGAAAGTCAGACGATTTATATTTTTATGACGTCATTTAAATAAAGTTCATTTTTTTTTAAGTTTTAAGCTTCCAAGTAAAATAAATTATTGTAGTACTGTGATAATTTTTAAAATATCAGCGCTGAATGCATCTCATTTTAGAGATGTTTAAATAAAATTGCATTGCAGTTGGAGAGCATTTCATAATCAATGCTTTATGCATGATTGATCTTTCTTGTTAATGATGTTTTCAAAATTAATTCAACAATTTTGAGGTATTCCAAATATTGGATTGTGTTTAAAATCAATAAGGCTCCAGTATTTAGCGATTCTAATATTCGTACCAATTTACATCCACAGTCTCTCACACATACATACACAGGCGTCACCTCAAAAACTTTAAATTCGAAGCCAGGGAACTTTGAAATGTATTCATCTGCCGAAAACTCGAATTCGAATTTTCAACTCCGTCATAATACTTTCTATTTCATTATACTATGGTGGAGAAAATGAGTATGAATAAACTTCTATTATAATGACTTCTATTACTAAAATGTTGATTTTAGTGTCATTCGATCAGCCTCAGCTTTCAGATTAACGGAAAACTAAAAGTTTAAGAAAAATTGAATTTTGTATGATGATGCAAAGGAATTTTCAAAAGAATTACACCACTATGCTACTCCCGGCCGTCCAAATAGGTGCTCTTAGTCCCCTGGACGAGTCGGACGGTCTGGGTCTTCTACCACTATGCTACTCATAAGTAATAAAAGCTCGCTGCTAGAAATTAAATTTTTAAATATAATGCGATGTAATTTTTCTTATTGTTTCGATCAAATCAATTTGTTACGCGCAGAAATAATAGTCAATACATTTTCCCATTTAACATGCTAGCACGATTATAAAATGTGCACCATATTTATGTTAACATATGAAAGGTTTTCGATATTCAAAAAAGTTATCGACAACTTTATTATGTGTGAAGGTGTCATATTTAATGACTACTAACCATATCAAACGCGCGAAGCGCGTGCGCAAATGACTAGTCTATATAATATACATTAAACTGTCAGAATGAGTGAGTAAGGTGGATAATGCAATAAAATTGTCAAACACTTCCACTATACACTAAATTTTGGTTTTGATGTTAATCAATTCGTCTCAGCTTTGAAACCAAGGGAAAAATCCAAAATTTCAAAATTTTTGAATTAAGGGAGACAATGTAAAAGAATAACCAAAAACCTCAAAAGAAGTTTGCTTAATTATCGAACACTGTCACTGTAGTTAGAATTTTGGTTTCAATTAAGGTTTCAATTTTGGTTTCAATTTAGCTTCCAGAATAAGAAAAAATTCGAAAATTTTGAAAATATAAATTAGGAATGACGATGCAAGGAAATAATAGTTCAAATTCGCCTTTTAAAATAAACGAGCACAACTTTGAATAATCACAAATTTTGTTTATCAGCAACTTTGATTAAACGTGTGGATATTAATGACCACTATTTATAGTAAACGCGTAAAGCTTAAAGTACTTAATATAATATGAGCAAAGTACTTAATATGAATGTAAATCAATATTTAATTTTATAAAATAGCGGTAAATAAATCCCAAGAATTTTAACTGTTATTAAAGATTTATAATGTTTTCATTTCAAAACTACCTTTAGTACTCTTTGATGATGTTTATCTTTTCGCCTATTCAAACACTTCTTATCTTTGCTCTAAGAATTATGACCTCTAAAGAATAAAAGACGTCACCTAAGATTACGTCAGGATTTACTTCTAAATGCTTTTCCCATCGCAATTCTTAATCTAGACTTATGGCACCGGTTGTGACCGTGATCATAAAAACCACAGAAAAGCCCCGGATTACATGGGCTTTTCAGAGACAGTCTGTTAAATACCAATGAAGCGCCCGGGTGATACTTTTATAAGATCTATTAAAAAGTTGGCGAAAAGATCGCTTTTACATGCACTTAATTTTTGATGGATCATGATTTTATTCAATACGGGGTAAGAATAGGAAATCTCGTGAGAGTAAGCCTACCACTTTAAATAAAAACTCGAGTTATTATTCCTTACATATATACACTGTAAAAAAATCTGATGTGGGCAACACATGACTTTCCTTATATAATGCAATGAATTTACTGCTTTTACAGTTTAGTAAAATGTTATTCTTATAGTAGATACTTATATTCTTTCCAAGATATTAAATTTTCTTCAATTAATCGTCATTTTCATTGATTTAGCGTCATTTCTATCCATTTGGCGAGATGATGTTAATTTGGCAACAATTAAAAATGTCGCCAAGTTGGCGACATTCCGCCAAATTCGTCGCCAAAATCTCGCCAAGCGTTATGGACGGAGAAATAAGTTATTCTTACAGCAGATAAATGAGTATTGGCCGCCGCGTTCACTCGGAGTACGAGTGACTTTAAACATGTGGGTCCGCAAATGCTTCCGAGAAGTTCATGGTAGGGGAAGAAGGGTACGGTAAATGTGCATGCCTCCCCCACTGGGTTCCGGTCTAAATTGAGTGGCTCTTCTAGACCGTCCAAATAGTTACCTTACACCTTTTTGGTAGATAGGACGGTCTGGGTCTCAACAAGAGCAATAACAGTGTAGTACAAAAAAAAGGGAAAATACTGTGACAGGGTCGAAAATTCGAATTCGAGTTTTCGACGAAAAAGCACGTTTCTAGCATCCCTGAAGTCAAATCGAACGTTTGTGAGTATGTGTATGTGTGTGTGTGTGTGAGAGAGAGAGAGAGAGTGTGCATGCGTGTGCGTACGAGAACTATATCTCACGAACGAATGAAGAGTTAAGAACGTAATTTGGTACGATTATTACGATTCTTGAATACTGGAACCTTAATGATGATATTAAGTGCGATGGAGCGTTCGAAAGACCGCTCCCTCCCCCCCCCCCCCCCCCAAATTTCAGAATAAATTTTTGAAGAAAAAATAAATCCTTAAAACATCAGGATATTCAACAACGTCAAATAACCATTTTATACGTATATTTTTACTTTCCTTATATACATAATGTATAAGGAAAGTATTGTGACGGGGTCGAAAATTCGAATTCGTGTTTTCGACGGGAGAGCACGTTTCAAGCATCCCTGATCACGAATCAAACATTTTTGAAATGATGTGTGTGTGTGTGTCAGTGAGCCTGTGGAGACGATAACTGATGAATGAATGGGCTGATTCGAACGAAATTTGTTACAAAAATCACAATCCGTAAACACTGGAAGCCTATTGTTTTTATACTCAATCGAATGTTCAGAACCCCTCTAAATTTTCGAGTGAAATTTTGAAAAAATCGTCAAAAAATCAAAACCGCTAATAAAGTTACAAAAATAGACATTTCTTATGTAATTTTTCATTAGAAAACGATTGGCATAAATTTTAGAACGCTGACATGAACCATTCTCGAGATATTGCACATTTTTCAAAAAAATTATCAAAAAGTCATATAAAATAAAAAAAAATATTTCCTATTTAGAAACATGTTCACTAGTCATATGTAATACCATGCGATAAATTTGGTGACATCATTCTCGTGGATTTACCTCGTTCCATTCATGATAAAAGATACTTTGAGTAATACTTTTGTATTTGAACGCCAATAGTCATTTATCTGCTGTAAGAATAACTTATTTCTTCGTCCATAACGCTTGGCGAGATTTCGGCGACAAATTTGGTGGAATGTCGCCAACTTGGCAACTTTTTTGAATGTTGCTAAAAATGCTTTTAAATGTTGCTTTTTTAAATGTTGCTCGCCAAATGATTAAAAATGAAGCTAAATCAATGACGACTCATTGATGATGACGACATGGAAAATGACGACTCATTGACGAAAATTCAATATCTTGGAAAGAACATAAAAACTAGTATAAAAATAATCTATTTTTTTTACTGTAAAAGTAGTAAATTCATTTCATATATAAGGAAAGTCATGTGCTGCCAACATCAGATTTTTTATTCTAAAATAACAAATGACACAATCTTGAACGTTAGCTTGAACTATTCTCGAAATATTGCATATTTTACAAATAAAGTTATTTAAAAAAATGCATGAAAATGAACATTAATAAGTATCATCAAGTACGTAACACTTGACGAAATTTTTGGACATATTGGCGACACTAATTTGGGCGATATATCGCCAACTTGACTTTTAAATGTGGCGCCAAATTAATGAAATGTCCAAGAGGTATCTTTTGGCATTTTTTCAAGAAATTTAGCAGTAGATTGATATGTGACTAGTAGCTTTATCCTGATGAAGTTTTACTCTATTAAGCGGTAGATTGGTATATGACTAGTAGCTTTATCCTGATGAAGTTTTACTTTATTAAGTTTTACTCTGTTAAGATTCTGTGGATAAAGATATGGTATTTCTTCTTTGAATAAAAGAGCTAAAGCATTTTCTTAGTAGTATGTTGAATTGATTTTGACATTCTATTTTACTTTCCTTAACTTTAATTTACCGCTGTACGAAAGGTCAGTATTAGTCATGAATCCTTTACTTAAACTTTCTTTTGATCCTTGAAACCAAGTTTTTAGGTCTTTTTCACCTATTTTGGCGATAATAAATCGATCTTTTTTGCTAGACAATTAAACAGATGCATGTTTCATCCCTTGTTACAATATATTGTCATCTGTCATCAGCTGAATGATTTTTAAAGAATTCTACAGCATGTTCTGAGCTCAGCCACATATCTAGGCAAAAGGAGGTGAACTTTTCAGCATTTTAAGACTTAAATAATTATTTATTATCTTGTTTACAGAGGTATTTAATGATACTGCAATTGTTCTTAAATCGGTGAATTTTCATTTGAGACAAGAGACTTTATTTTTGAAATAGTCGTAAATGTACGTACCTTCTTCGGGTATTCATTTGTTCTTTTTCCGGTTAAAAACAATGTTTGACGCTTTTTTCCTTTATTATTAATAATATTGCTTATTTTGCATTTAAAATTACGAATTTCGTGGTTTTCACAACGTTTATTAATTGCAGAATTAAGAGTATTTCTCTTCAGAAAGAGAAGTAAAGTATCCTTCAAACCGAAGTTTGTTTACATGCGCCATTTTTAAAATAGACAAAATTTAACTACAGCAAACGATAATTTAGCTTTTATAAAATGAACTGTTTGAAAAAACATGTTTGTATTAATTTAAGTTTTAACATTTTTGGCAATAAAATCGTTCTAAAAATATGCAACCAGCCTCTGTAATCCGATTCGGGCAAAATAAACTACATTCTATTTTATCTATCAAAACTGTATAATTTTCATTAAAAAACGGCGAGAGAGGAGGGGAAGAGGGGGAGCCGTATACCATCGTCGCACGCATAACATACATCAAGCCATGGAGTTAGAAAGAAGTAGATAAAACTCCTATGGATTAAACGATTGAAATTGCCATAATGCTTTGAGAATTATATCTAGGTGACGCTAGTGTTACTAAAGTAGCTGATATTGTTAGTTGACACAGCAGAAAGGCGTAGTATTTAGTATATATATTTTTGATTATTTTTAAACTAAAAGTTCCTTAATTATGAGTATAATTAACCAATATTTTTCTATAGTTGTAAGATAGAATATAGAATATAGGGAGATAAAAATAAATTGAAAGGTAAAATAATTCTGAATGCATAGGAAAATTTTTTATTGTTTAAATTTTACTTTACATTAGGTTAATTATTTATTTTTACAAAATCGACAGTTTAAACAAATATTTTATGCCGTTCGTCATAGAAATGCATACAATGCAGGACTACTAATCTTGTCCCAGCGCCACCTGAATTATTGTCTCAAACGATATTGGCGTTTCCTTAATATGGAGATTTAACTCCTTTTACCTCCATGCATCAACCTTTAATTCGAAATATGCGAAAGAAGTAATATTTTACATCAATCCATAACGAGTAACAAATTATTTATTATACCTCTGTACTGATAAGTTAGCTTTGCCAGAATTATAACTAACTTAGCCAGAATTGCTATTTATTTACAATACAAATCCTCTAATATTCTGGATCATATGAAGACGGAACAGGAAACTAGCTTCATGAAAGGGCATTAAAACCATACATTAAAAACATTATAAACACTTTTGAAGTAACAAGGATTTATCAAATGCACTAAAAAGAGAATAATAATTACTTTCCCTGCAATACATGGTAATGTATAGGGAAAGTATTGGAATCATGCTGAAAATCGCAACTCGGGTTTTCGACGGATCTACACGTTTCGAGACCTGTAGAATACGAAAAAACCATTTTTAGCGTGACGTCTGTGTGTGTGTCTGTGTGTCTGTCTGTGTGTTTGTCTGTGTGTCTGTCTGTGTGTCTGTCTGTGCAGATTTTGTATCCACTCTAACTAAAAAAGTAATCGACCGAATTTCATAAAATTTGGTAGGTAAGTCACTTGTGGGCGACTCTGGTGCTGATTAGTTTTGGATACGATTCGGGATAAAAGAACCCGCCTTTTTTGCGACATGGCCCGCAAAAGCTTGTATCCACTGTAACTGAAAAACTAATGAACCGAATTTCACAAAATTTGGTAGATGAGTCACTTGTGGGTTACCCTGGTGCTGATTAGATTTTGGTACGATTCGAAAAAAAATGACCTGCCTTTTTTTTGCAAAATGGCCCGCAAAAATCGTCAAAATCTAAACTAATGAACTAGATATACTCAAATATATCCATTAAATGCACGTTTAATACGTAATTTTTAACGACGAAAAGAAAAATATTAACCCCATTACACTAGGACTAGCCGTTCTCGAGATATTTTAGTTTTTCGTATTTTCTCTACACCACCTTTAATAATAAGTCCGGTTACCGAATGAGAACGAAAATTGAATTAAAAGTGAAATAAATTTAAAAATAAATAAAGAGAGCGTGAATATAAACGTCTGCAGGGAAAGTCATGTGCTGCCCACATCAGATTTTTTATAGCTATCACAACATTTTTGGGTCATATGCGACTCAAAATAAAACCGTGGAGCGCCCATAAAAGAAATATAATTGGACGTCAATAGAATTTTAAGTAACAATAGAAGTGATAACATAGAATTGACATATATATGAATGATTACATTCAGTTCAGTTAAATTTCCTTTGATAATTTTGATTTCGCAATCCCGTCATTCCTATATATGTAGTTTCTATGTTATCACTTCTAGTGTTCCTTAAAGTTCTGTTAATATCCAAATACAATTCCTTTATGGGCGCCCCACGGTTTTATGTTTAGTCGCATATGACTAAGAATGTTGTGATAGTTAAAAATTATTTTTTACTTTCCCTGCAATACATGGTGATGTATAGGGAAGGTATTGGACGCCGAAAATCGCAACTCGAGTTTTCGACGGATCTACGCGTTTCGAGACCTTTAGAATACGAAAAAACTATTTTAGCGTGACGTCTGTGTGTGTCTGTATATCTGTGTGTTTGTCTGTCTGTCTGTCTGTGCAGATTTTATATCCACTCTAACTAAAAAACTAATTGACCGAATTTCATAAAATTTTGTAGGTAAATAACTTGGGGGCGAGTCTGGTGCTGATTAGTTTTGGGAACGATTTGGGATGAAAAAAAACCGCATATTTTTTAGAAATAGCCCGCAAAAGTCTATATCCACTCTAGCTAAAAAACTAATGGACCGAATTTCGCAAAATTCGGTAAATAAGTCGCCCGTGGGTCACCCTGCTGCTGATTTTGGTACGATTTGGAAAAAAATAACCTGCCTTTTTTGGCGAAATTGCCCTCAAAAATCGTCAAAATCTAAAATAAAAACTTTAGCGCGACGTCTGTGTGAGTGTCTGTGTGTCTGTCTGTCTGTGCAGATTTTGTATCCACTCTAACTAAAAAACTAATTGACCGATTTTCATAAAATTTGGTAGGTAAGTCCCTTGTGAGCGAATCTAGTGCTGATTAGTTTTGGGTACGATTCGGGATAACAGAACCCGCCTTTTTTTTGCGAAATGGCCCGCAAAAATTTTATCCACTCTAGCTCAAAAACTAATGAACCGAATTTCGCAAAATTCGGTAGATAAGTCACTTGTGGGTTACCCTGGTGCTGATTAGAGTTTGCTACTATTTAGAAAACATAACCTGCCTTTTTTTGCAAAATGGCCTGCAAAAACTGTCAAATTCTAAAATAAAAAACTACATATGCTTAAATATATCCATTAAATGCTTGTTTTATAGGTAATTTTTAACAAAGAAAAGAATAAGACCAACCCCATTACAGTAGGACTAGCCGTTCTCGAGATATTTTAGTTTTTCGTATTTTCTCTACGCCACCTTTGAAAATAAGTCCGGTTACCGAATGAGAACAAAAATTGAATTAAAAGTGAATTAAGATTAATTAAAATAAAGAGAACGTGGATATAAGGTCTGCAGGGAAACTTATATGCTGCCCACATCAGATTTTTTCTTTTTAGTGCATTACTAAAACCATGTAACTTAAAAAGTTTTTATAATACCTTATTTTATACTTTTATAATACCTCATTCTATACTTATTATCAGATATCCAATCACACATTTTTTAAAATATTGAATTGAATTCGTCATGACCGATGGTTGGCTGTCTGGATGTCTGTTTCAATTTCTTTGATGGCATTTTTTAACATACGTCCCTACGCCTAAAAGATTTGAAATTTAGAACTCACCTTAGTCCAGTAGAACAGTTTAATCTATTAAAATTTGGCGGATCCTCAAAAAATAGAATCGGCATTTTTTTACGAAATGGCTCACGAAAAATCTCCTCCGTTTTACATAATCCCATTGCTGAAAGATAGTTAAAAGCCGTTCAATATGTGGCCTCTTCTACATATATTTAATCCCGTTGTTGTAAGATAATTAAAAAATCTGATGTGGGCAGCACATGACTTTCCCTGCAGACTCAAATTCATTTTTTCTTTATGTCTTTAATAATTCATTAAATTGAGTATAATTGCACAAAATAACACTAAATTTGCATTTTAATTCAATTTCTGTTTTTATTTGGTAATTGGGCATTTTTCCAAAAGTGGCATAAATGAATGCAAAAAATCTCAAATATCTCGAGAACGGTTAGTCCTAGAGTAATAGAGTTGTTCTTATTCTTTTCCTCATCAAAAATTACGTATAAAACAAGCATTTAATTGATATATTTGAACATACGTAGCTTTTTTTTTTTTTTTTAGATTTTGGCGTTTTTGAGAGCCATTTCGTAAAAAAAGGCAGGTTGTTCTTTTACGAATAATACCAAAATCTAATCAGCACCAGAGTATCCCACAAATAACTTATCTGCCAAATTTGTGAAATTTGGTCAATTAGTGTTTTAGCTAGAGTGGATACATGAAATTTTTAGGGGCCATTTCGCAAAAAAAAGGCGTGTTCTGTTTTTACGAATCGTACCAAAAACTAATCAGCACCAGGGTCATACCCAAGTGACTTACCTACCAAATTTTATGAAATTCGGTCTATAAGTTTTTGAGTTAGAGTGGATACATACATTGCACAGACACACAGACAGACAGACACACACACACACAGACGTCACGCTAAAAATAGTTTTTTTGTATTCTAGAGGTCTCGAAACGTGTAGATCCGTCGAAAACTCAAGTTGCGATTTTCGACATGATTCCAATAATTTCCCTATACATTATCATGTATTGCAGGGAAAGTAAAAGTCTGATGTGGGCAGCACATGACTTTCGCTGCAGACTCAAATTCATATTTTCTTTATTTCTTTAATAATTCGTTGGATTGAGTTTTATTCCACCAAATAAAACTAAATTTGCATTTTTATTTCAATTTTTGTTTTTATTTGGTAATTGGACATTCTCCCGAAATCGCCGTAACAAAAATGCAAAAAATCTCAAATATCTTGAAAACGGTTAGTCCTAAAGTATAATGGAGTGTGTTATATTCTTTTCCTCGTCAAAAATTGAGTATAAAACAAAAATTCGTTTCATATATTTGAGCATATATAGTCTTTTTTTTCGATTTTGACGATTTTTGTGGGCCATTTCGTAAAAACAGGCAGATTGTTCTTCTCCGAATTGTACCAAAATCTAATCAGCCCCAGAATATCCCACAGGTAACTTATCTACCAATTTTTGTGGAATAGGGTCAATTTGTATTTTAGCTAGTGTGGATACATGAAATTTTGCTGGCCATTTCCTAAAAAAAAGCAGGTTGTTCTTTTTCGAATCGTAACAAAATCTAATCAGCACCAGGGTCGACCACAAGTGACTTATCTACCAAATTTTATGAAATTTAGTCTATTAGTTGAGTTAGAGTGGAAATATACCACTTTTGCGGACTATTTCGTAAAAAAAGGCAGGTTGTTCTTTTCGAATCGTACCAAAACCTAATCAGCACCAGAATCGACCACAAGTGACTTATCTACCAAATTTTTGAAATTTAGTCGATTAGTTGAGTTAGAGTGGAAATATATAATTTTTGCGGTCCATTTCGCAAAAAAGGCAGGTTGTTCTTTTTCGAATCGTATCAAAATTTAATCAGCACCAGGGAGACCTACAAGTGACTTATGTACCAAATTTTGTAAAATTTGATAAATTAGTTTTTCAGTTACAGTGGATACAGGCAATTTTTGAGGGCCATTTCTCAAAGAAAGGCGAGTTGGTTTATTCCTAATAGTACCCAAAACTAATCAGCACCAGGGTCACATCCAAGTGACTTACCTACCAAATTTTATGAAATTCGATCCATTAGTCTTTGAGTTAGAGTGGATACATACACTGCACAGACAGACACACACACACACACACACACAAACACACACAGAGAGAGAGAGAGAGAGAGAGACGTCACGCTAAAAATAGTTTTTTCGTATTCTAGAGGTATCGAAACGTGTAGATCCGTCAAAAACTCGAGTTGCGATTTTCGACACAATTCCAATACTCTCCCTATACATTACCCTGTATTGCAGGGAAAGTAAAAACGTCCAATATGCGGTTTTAATATACAGGGTGGTTAAAGAAAAGGTTACAAACATGCACAAATGTTAAACAGCAAAATAACTTTCCTGAGATATTCTTACATATCACTAATATTTTTATATTTTTTTAATTTTAGATTTTTAAAGTAAAATTAGGGAACCCTAATATTTTTTATGGAGGGAGGTAATTATGCACCCCGCTGTCCTATGCATAAATCAGATCGATACGACAATTGTTACGATTGAATGCTGCATAACTTCCTTACAAATCGCAATCATACTGTACCCGAGATATGATTATAGTAAATCAATAAGTTTTTACCTACGGTTGTGATCTGACGGGATGCCTGTCATCCCCCCCCCCTTTTTTTATTTTGTTCCATTTTTTATCCTTTGGGACTCTTGTGTGTCATTTTGACTTATTTTTCATCTAGTCGTCGCAGGACTGGTTTAATCTTGTTCGGAAATTGTCTGGTTTTCTTGGGACATTTCTGTTGTATTTTGGCATACTCCTATCTTGTGTGGGCTGTTCTTCATTCTCATTTCCGACTGGATCTCACAAATGACAATATACCCACTACTTGGGTATACAGGGTAATTAAAAATGGATGGTCCAAACTTTACGAGGTGGTAGTACACACCAAACCCAGCATTTTTCGTCAGAGTTTACCGGGTCGAAAATGAAACGAAAAGGCGTTACTGGTCGCCGCGCCGCTTACTCGTTGGGAAGCGGCCACTCCACAAACTTAAAAGCGTCATTCTGGTTGTTATTTTCTGGTTGAAAATGAAAACCTCGTTTGCAATTTACAACTGGGGAAGAAGAAGAACCCTTATGCAACTTTTCGTAATTATGTGAGAGGTAAGGAACTATAACTTTCCCAAGTCGATGAATTGGGCGAGGTGGTCCCACATGATCACACGATTTATCGTGTCTTGACTTCTTTTTGTGAGGATATCTCAAGAGTCTCATCTATGATACTTCCTTTGAATCTGAACAGGAACTCGTACCCAGAATTCCGGCCGCTACTACCGAAGTGCGCGATATGCCTGATCTGTTCGAGAGAGTTCGCCAATCTCCCCCCCCCCCCCATCGCCGCTGTGGGACGTGCATTCAGGTTGGCGGTCGCTCTTTTGAGCCATTACTGTAATTATTGTTTATTAAATGCTATTTTATAACTTTCAAGTCATTCTTGTGCTTTCGTCTTACCTCATCGGCTTCACCATTAAGCGGCAACCGGCGCCTTTACGTTCCATTTCCGACCCAATAACATATGACGAAAAATGCTTGGTTTGGTGTATACTAACACCTCGTAAAGTTTGGTCCATCTTATTTTAATTATATATTAATAATTTAATTATATTTAATTAATATATATATATATATATATATATATATATATATATATATATATATATATATATATATATATATATATATATATATATTATGTGGCATGATTCTGAAGGGAGGGTCAAAATCCAGGAAAGGGGGATCAACTCAAATTTGATGGAATGTAGTGCCGTCATTGCAAATACATATGTGTGTAAAGTTTCAAGAAAATCAGCTCGATAGAAGTGGGTCAGAAATTGATTTCAAGATTTGACACAAACAAACAAGAGAAACCAAACTGAATATAACAGTTGTGAAGTATAAATAACCTTTCGATTGTTATTTCCCTTAGTTGTCATTATAATTTATGTTTATTTAAACTAACGATCCTAATTGGTTAGGTTGTTAGACGAATCACCGGCCTAATCAGCATTTTGTGCGTTCCTATGGTAGAGTAGGAATAAGTTCGGATCGGAAAATTTCAGTTGTTGGTTCTTGTCTTGCGTGAGTTAGTTCTTGTTTTACGTGATTTGATTCTTGTCTTAGGTGAATTCCTTCTTGTCGTGAGCTGGTCTTGTCTTGAGAGAGTGCGTGGAAGAAAAACCCAGTGAATACAACGATGACTAGGACAGGGCTTGTATTCGGGAATTGGTCGCAATACGGAGCGAGATAAAAGAATGTCAGTGGTAAGCATATAGCTTTAAAATCGTATCTATTTAAGAGTGATCACCAGGCCAGTCAATTGAAAGCCCAGACCGAGGCGCTTGCCACGAATGGCACAAAGCAGCTATTTCCTCGGGCAGGATTGAAAACGACCCCGTGCACCAAGAAGAAAAAAAAGGGACACCCAAGTCCACCAGACAAAGAAAGCCGCCGACTCCCCAACACAGCACGCGCGCCACCCAGGACACCAAAGAGACAGCAGACCCCCCCCCCACACACACACACACACACTCCATCGATCGAGACCAACCCCACCAGTCTCGAAGAAGAGCACCTGCGGAGACGATCGAAACATCCACCAGCAGGCCAGAGACCTGCTTGCAAAGAAACCAAGCAGACAACCCGCGCCACCACAGAACGGCGACACAACACCACCCACAGGACTTTATTCAAAAATTAAAAATTAAATACAGCGGTTCAAGAGGCCAACGTGGAATGAACACAGACAGGCAGGCCAACAACAAAAATTAAAATATTACAGATGAAATTCTTATCATCTCAACAAAAATATTCATAACCAAATTCAAAACAAAAAAAAATGAACCACATATAGAGGTTATAAATTACACTTTTTGTAATAACACATTATATACAATAGTTAATATGCCTCTATCTTAATATATACACATATAATAAATACACATATAATTAATACACAATATTTAATATATACACAGAATTATATAAACACATATATCTTATACACACCTATACACACATATATCTAATATTTATGCAAACATTAATTATACACACATATATTTTATATAAGAAATTATATACACACAATCTTATTATATATATAGCTTAATTGACATCGTTCATTTATCAGTTAATTAATCTTCACAATATATATTAAAATCAACTTGTAATTCAATGACAATTATTTTAAAATCAAGTACAATTCAATCACTTATATTAAATTAAATCCATCCCTATCCAATTCTATTTACACCAATTGTACCAATTAATTGTAGTATCTTGTATATATTGTAAATTATTCTGGGCATGTTCATAATAAATATTGTCTATGTCATCAGTTGCTTTAACAGCCAGCCGCTGTTAATTCTGTGAAGTGCACAATAAATATTAGTTTGATTCAATTCATTGCAGTCCTGTGTTATTACCCTTGGACCGAAAGGTCTAAAGATCCGTAGATAAAGTAATCAGAAAGGGCCGAGGAATGCAGTTACTTTACACAGTGTAAAAATTAAATCTGTGCAGTCCCACCCGTAAGCAAAAGGTTAAACTCCAGGACTCTCACGAGAATATTCAAACATATAACGCACACTTTTTTGCTCGTGTAGATTAAGAAATCGTGAGCCATCAGTTCAAAATTTTATAGAATCAGTCAAGCAAATACACTCAAACAAGTACATTCAGCTGTTAGATCTCCCAAATAGCCAAATTCTTTTCTAGCCGAGTTCATCTAAATTTCGTCATCAATATGTCAAGGAAAAGATCACACAGTAAGAAGAGGGGCAATGTGGTGTACGACTGGAGATTACACAACACCTATGACGAAGGCTGCAGCTCAAATAGAGTTTTGACAAGGTATATGTTCTTCCTATATCCAAACATTTTATGTCTGGTTGGATTATAGATCAAAACTTTCTTTAGCGGCTAGTGTACTATATACATACATCACTATCTACCTTTGTCGCTGTTCACAAAAATTGCAATTAAATATAAATGTTTTGGTGAAAATTCAATTTCTAAATATGTACTTGATACTAAAATCTATAACTTTTTAATGCTAAATTAAATTTTTTTTAATGTGAATAACATTATGAAATGGGTATCTGGCTGAAATCGGGGCCTTAAGAAAAATGTAAACAATTTGGAAGCTTATCTCCAAACTCAATTGATAAATGGGGAACAGTTTATCCCAGTTTTGTCAGAAATAGAGTACTATTTGTAAATATATAAAACTAATTTTAATATTTTGAACTTTTTTTTTCGAAAAAATTAATTAAATTTTTGTACAAGCGATTTTATTTATGCTTCACTGGAAATATCTTCTAAACTATTTAAAATAGATAGAAATAATAAGGCACAAAATTGTTCAGTAGAAAATCCAGTTTCTGGATCAATAATTTGCTTTTAAAGAGCTAATTTAGTTTTTGAGCAATCGTTTTCTCACGTTGAAGAAGAATGAACATTTCCGGTTTCTAAAATTTAAAATGCTTATATCTCGAAAACAAAAAGTGCTAACTATATAATTAGTAGGCAAGTAATTTTTTAACCTTTGCAAGCTTTAAAATTATACATAATTGAATTTTGCGTCCAATCCCAGAGACCTATAACGATCCCTGCTCATTAATTTATCCAAATATCTAAAAATATATAAATAATCAATTTTGAGTTAAATAGTTGACTAAGCCTTTAAAAATCATAATTCAATAATTATTAATACGTACTAACATTTATTAATACATACTAACATTTATTAATTAGATTGGACAGTACAGTATAATACATATTTACCAAATTTGGCGCTGACCGTACTGTCTAGCCAATAATAAATTTACTATGAAGTAATGAAGGTTCTACTTCTTCAAATTGAATTAGTTTGAAACATAACATTGATGGAAATAGATATTTTTGAACTATCTTTGCTGTGTCTTTAAACTATCTTAGCACCTTACGTAAAAATACTTATATTTTAAAGTACAATATAGTTGTTGTTGTTGAAACCCAGACCGTCCGACCTACCAGAAAGGTGTAAGGTAACTGTTTGGACGGTCGGGAAGTGCCACCCAATTTAGACCGGAACCCAGTGGGGGAGGCATCCACAGGGACCGTACCCTCCTTCCCCTACCACCAACCTCTCGGAAGGACTTTCGGACCCACATGTTTAACGTGATCGTACTCCGCATGAACACGGCGGCAGTTTTGGCAGTGGCTGGAATCGAACCCGGGCCTACCGAGTGCGACTCCAGCGCGCTAACCAATGGGCTACCGCGCCCAAAAAGTACAATATAGTATTATAACATTAAGCACAATATCAAAAGTACAATGTCTATGCTATAAAAAAAATAAATAACCGATTTTTATAGTTTTTAGAGTTTAGCACTATTATGTTAGGAATTCTTGAATTGAGTTGATGTTCGACTGCTTGTGTAACGTATTCTATCGTTCAATCTGGAACAAAGTTTCAAAAGTTCTTAGAATTACCATTTCATTTCAAATTTTCTGTGGAAATTTCAATAAATTTCTTTAATAGATTTATCGTCTGACTGGTTTCAGTGAACACAAATGTAACTTCCAGCTTGTAAATGTAACGGCATACACATAAGAGACACAATGGAAATTTTTAAAACTAGTTGGTACTTGTGCTGTACACCGACCTCCAAATATTTATCTATCGCCAAAACAAAGATGGCTGACTAAATACGGTACTTTTTTTGCATCTGGTGTAATCACTTAATTATGTGAAAGCGATTTTCAGTTATGAACAAAAGATTTTTGAAAAGACAAAAGATTTTTTTTTTTGAAAGAGAAGACATCAATTACTGTAAAGTACAAGATGTTTTATTTTTAATTTTAATTATCGAAAAGTAAACGGCTAAATCTCAGAGACCGGCACGGTCGTTTTTTTTTTTTGTTTGTTTTTTTTATTTTATCGCGCCAAATCGGCGATAAGCGGAGTGCTATATTGCGACCTTGGTAACTCTTTAACTATACATAATCATGATAACCTGACGAATTGGTTGGATATTATGGCAATTGTCTCAACATCGGGCGCCAGAAAAGTCGCCAAATTCAAGACCCTACCGGTCTTTGGGATAAAGCCAAGTAAACAAAACTGTTTTATTTGGGTCATCGAAAAATATAACAAAAATATTTTTGAAATTTCGATAATGAAAAATAAAAGTTTAAAAAAAATAAATTTATAAAAGGAAAAATATTAGATTTTAAGCCTTTTTTATAACCATACATTATTTTTTAAATGATCCCGATTTATTATTTTCACCATTTTGAGTTTTGTTTTTGTTTATATTGTGTATCACCATTTTTATCGGACAACCACGTCCAATTTGGAGAAAGCAATTTCTACTTTCTCATACTATGTAATATAGAATAAAGCATTCTTTTCACGGAAATTTTTGAATTCGAGATTTTGACGCCAGTATATGTGCTCGCTCGGCTGCTGAGTTGTGAGTTCGAGTCCGACCTGTTGTGTTATTGGGCGTAGTTTGTTCCGCCTCTACTAGTGCGCAAGGGCAACGTCATGTACGGCTAAATGGTTCGCGTTTCTCGGTGATGTATAGACGAATGACGGAATTTATCAAGTGCCTGGCCATTTATAATAAATAAATAAATACGTTATAGTACGTGAAAAACCCAGACCACACGACAGACCCGAAGGCTTACTGTAGCTTGATGTGTGTGGCCAGACGTTTTAAACGTAAAGTTGTTTAAAAATGTGTGGTGTTTAGCGCCGGAAAATAGTCATCTTAATTTAAAATTGACCATATTAAGTTTTGTATTGCGTTCGATACTATATGCAAAGTCTCAGTCCCTCTAGTTTGCCCTGGAGCTTTTGTGCGGTCTGGAAACAATACGCTTTCCCCATTTTGGCCGACCTCGGGGTGGAGGGTAAAATCAAAAATCCAATTCCAGTGGGTTCTTTTCAGTAAATAACACTGTAAAAGTGCAAATATAATACTTTCTATATCAACGGGTGGACTTCTGGAGGGCCTGGAAAGGTTTTTTAAAAAAAAATCATTTTTTTTCGACCACGGAGGAAGAGGTTAAAAATTCTACTGAGTTACGCTCTGTTTCGTAGATACTATAAATAAGTAAATTTAGCTCTTTATGTCAACGAGGAGCTTCTAGAGTCTTTTATGGCTTTTCAAAACTCCACATCCCCCTTCTCCTTCGCCGAGAGACATGAATCCAAAATTTATCTCCGATAGACACTGTTTCACAAACGATACTATAAATGTGCTAATATTCATCCTTTTAGATCAACGGGGGCTTCTGGAGGACCTTGATTGGAATTTCAAATACCCCAATCTCCACACACGCACGCCCTTTGGGAGTGAGATTCGAAAACTCGCCTTCGCAGGTTCTGCCCAGTATTCGATACTACACTAGCAAATATTCAGTCTTTTTGTCACCAGGAGGCTACTGTAGGGGTCTGGAAAGACAGAAACACGTCAGGCAATTATTAAAGAAATGTCCCGAATTTTGAACCCTGCTTTACGGCAATCCTGGTGCCATCAAAGAACTGTTACTTTAAAAATAAAAATTCTTCGAAATTGCGTAACAGAAGATCTCGTTAATTTCTGCCTTCTTATTTCCAGATCTCAGGTCTGCTTCAATCAGCTGAAAAACACGGAATCTGACCTGCACCTCTTTGCGAATCCCAGGAGGTACGAGCCTGTAGGAATGCCCCACGTGATCGCCACTATGAAGGGGAAGTGGGGCGCCCTCCCAAACACCACCGTCACGCGAACCGCCGGCCAGAAGGTGTACGAGGTGAACGAGGAGTTGTGCCAGAGGCTGGAAAGGTACAAGAAGCACAAGGGATCACGCTCCAAAGAACTCATCGCTCGAGCCGGGAAGAAAAATTCAAAGTCAAAGCAAAAGTCAAAGTCAAGGAAAAAGTCGAAATCAGGAAAAAAACGTTGAGCTGTTTAACAGTTAATGTACTCTCTCTCTCTTCAGACTGAAATAAAGTTGAGATCAAGAATGTTGGATTTACTGCAGATCAAATTTGAACTTCCAACCCCCTTACACTGTAGGAAGACGCCTCACCTAGTACTCCTAAATATATGAGCTAATGCAACCGCCAACTTGACTCCAAACTGGTCAAGTCAGTTATCGTCTGCCTCTGCTATTTCAATGACGCGCATGTTACATGACTGATATTTGATACGCAATTTGGCTGTAAAATAGGTGCTTCTGCTTTCAAAAAATTGTATCAATCATTCAAGAAAGTAGTTCAGGAGTGCGACAGTCCAGTGGTTAGCGCGTGAGGATTGCACTCGGACGCCCCGAGTTCGATTCCCTCCTCTACCCAAACTTTTTTTTTTCAAATGGACAGGCACTTTGACCTTCGTCATTCGCCTTTATTACAGCGGCCAGAGTGTGAACCATTTAACCGTCCATTGACGTTGCCCCAGGCGCACCAAAGGGGGGCGGATCACATTGCGCTCACAACACAAACATCCATGCCTTACGTGGGGCTCGAACCCACAACGTGGCGGTCGAGCGATTGCTACGGAATCGCTTGCCTTGACCAGTCGACAACCACGTCGGCCCTCTACCCAAACTGTCGCCGTAATCACGCGGGGTACGGGCAAGTTAAATATGTGGATCCATAAGTCCTTCCGAGAGGTTGGTGGTAGGGGAAGGAGGGTACAGTTCCTGTGGATACTTCCCCCACTGGGTTCCGGGCTAAATTGAGTGGCACTTCCCGGCAGTCCAAACAGATACCTTACACATTCGGGTAGGTCGGACGGTCTAGGTCGGAGAAGAACAACGTAATCTATAATGTTGTCTATAAGTAATAAAAATATAATATTGTCTAAGTAATCTATAATCTGTAATGATGTTCTCTATATCTCGAGAAAGTATCCCTCTTTTCGCCATATAGAGCCATCAATTCAACTGGAAGTCAAGATGGCCGCTGCTGCGCCAGCCTGTATATTTACAGGCATGGTGTCCAACAAGTTACTTACTCGTAATTACTAATATCAATAGTATATATGTAACGATTGAATTTGAAGAGAATTCAGACCAGACATCTTCGGATCTTATTTAAATATAGTTAGAAATTATTTAAATACAGATAGAATCCTTTACAGAAAGTATATATAGTGGATGCGAAAGATGGATTCAATTAGCAGATTCGTTCTGAAGTATATGCATGAAAATCTTCAAAATTTTTCCTTTAAATTTTTTTCATTTTATTTTTACTTTTTCATACGTAGAATTGAGAAAATATTGTTTTCACAAAAATTGTCGATTTCAAGGTTTTGATGTTAACATGATGTTGATACTATTATTGGAGGGATGTCCCGTCCGTCTGTCTGTCTAATGTCTGGGGTCGATTTGTTATGTACACGACTGCTACAAATATCATTTCATATTCACGAAACTTTATATACGGCTTTACTATCGAAAAATCTAGAACTGGATAGAACTTTTTTAAATTCGAGCCAACACTTCGAAATTTATTCAAAATGTTGTATTTCTTTAACATAGCAACCTAGGACAAAATTTGACAAAATCATGCATAAAAGGGTTTATTTATGGCTCACTGATCACGAGACTTAATAATTTCAATCGTTATCAAAAATAGTCATGATACAATTTTTGTGTTCGTGACGTCATTACCCGCCTCGGGGAGGTGGGCAAGTTACCCCTCCCGGGGGTACAGTTTTTTTCAAAAATTTACTTGTAAAATTTGAAAAAAAACCACAAGCTAATTAATAATGCATTATGGTTTAAGAAAGTCCAGTTAAGTTCCCACACTCCGGTTAATTTAATTTTGTTCTAGGTATAGAATTTTTCTTTTCGAAGTCACCTGGAAAGGTGTGAGGTCATGTACGCAAAACATAAATATGTACTTTATTTTTGTTATTTTCTTCTTTCGATTTACACCTGGTTTTATCGCATAAGCAGTTAACCCCAGAAATGAACTGTTTGAATCTATTGTGTTGATGTATTTCTGTAGTATGGAATTTATTGAACATCTCCTATATCAAAATGGAATTGCAAAAAAGCTTTCATTTTCCCGTGAAAGAGAGCGGAAAATGTGATTTTAACTGAAAAATGTTGACGACCACATTGGAGGCATAATGTTGTCAACATTGGGTGTATGTGGCCGACGTTTATAAGAATCAGTGGTAATAAAAATCCGCCGTCTATAAGAATCAAAATAACAGAAACGAACGCAAATTCTATTTTAACGTAAAGGAATCAACCAGTTTTAGGAACCAGTTTTCTAGCTATACATATTTTATTGAACAAGTTTTAGTCTTTTGTTAAGAAAACTTACTGATGAGGGTTATGTGCTCAGATAAGATTCGTAGAGCTTTAGTCATTTCACGTTTTGCTAGTGGGAACATGTTCCAAAAGAGAATAACCCTCTCTGGTTATGTGCTCAGATAAGATTCGTAGAAATTTAGTCATTTCACGTTTTGTTAGTGGGAACATGTTCCAAAAGAGAATAACCCTCTCTGGTTACGTTCTCAGATAAGATTCGCAGAACTTTAGTCATTTCACGTTTAGCTAGTGGGAACATGTTCCAAAAGTGAAGAAACCTTTCAGGTTATGTGCTCAGATAAGCTTCGTAGAACTTTAGTCATTTCACATTTTGCTAGTGGGAACATGTTCCAAAAGAGGAAAACATTTTCTGGTTATGTGCTCAGATAAGTTTCGTAGAACTTTAGTCATTTCACGTTTTGCTGGTGGGAACATGTTCCAAAAGAGAATAACTCTTTCTGGTTATGTGTTCAGATAAGATTCGTAGAGCTTTAGTCATTTTACGTTTTGTTAGTGGGAACATGTTCCAGAAAAGAAAAACACTTTCTGGTTATGTGTTCAGATAAGATTCGTAGAATTTTAGTCATTTCACGTTTTGCTAGTGAAAACATGTCGCAAAAGAGTAAAACCCTTACTGGTTATGTGCTCAGATAAGATTCGTAGAGCTTTTGTCATTTCACGTTTTGCTAGTGGGAGCATGTTCCAAAAGAGAAAAGCCCTTTCTGGTTATGTGCTCAGATAAGATTCGTAGAACTTTAGTCATTTCACGTTTTGCTGGTGGGAACATGTTCCAAAAGAGAATAACCCTTTCTGGTTATGTGTTCAGATAAGAATCGTAGAGCTTTAGTCATTTCACGTTTTGTAAGTGGGAACATGTTACAAAAGAGAAAAACCCTTTCTGGTTATGTTCTCAGATAAATTTCGTAGAGCTTTAGTTAGTCATTTTACGTTTTGTTAGTTGAAACATATCAAAACAGAGAAAAACCCTTAGTTTGATTGAAAGGGAAATGTTGATCTAATATGATTATCTTTCTCCGTGCGCTAAAAAAAAGTTGCATTTGCATTAGATATTATGCAGCAAACATTATGTTAAATTATGATAGGCCGAGAAGAAATTTTGACGTATAATTGTAATCTTCTTAGAAAGCGGAAAAGTAAAGGAAAGGCAGTTAATGTCGAGGAAACACTTTTATTGTAATGTCGAGATTCGAACTCGCATTACTTTTGTGTAAAATGTAGAAATTCATATATTGTATTTCTGATCATCTAATTTTATATACAGCTTTTTAACTTATTTAATTCTGCTTTAAACCCTTCCCCTCTCTTGTCATTTTATGTAATTGATATATTTAAGAACATTTATACTCCTTAAACAGAAATCTGAATCCTTCTTATCTTCCTCTTATCTTTCTGAATCCTTAAGTATTATTTCAAACGTACGAGCAGTTGGAAAGTTATTTGTTCCGTTAAATTCGAGGTCATCGTTTTGGCTGATGCAACAGGAAACTAAAGGTTTAGTTTAATACAATATATGTTTCTGCTAGAAAGAATATGTAGAGGTGGTGGTTTGTGTCACGACGGCTTCCGCGTCTCGGCGGGAAATTCCCTTTTTGTGTTTGGACTCTGAGGCATCTGGTGTTGATGCGAGAATTTCCTTAAAGGTAAGGGTTTTGGTTTTAAATGTTTTTTAAATATTTTGGTTCTTCTGTGTTTTCGGGCAGGTCATTTTGGAGATTTACTTCTCCGGACAGAAGGGTGAACCTTTATGGTTATTTGCGGCGTTTTCGATCACGGGTTTTGTTTTGGTGCTGGTGCTGGTGTCTCCTAAATTCCAAATTTAAGGAGGTCACGTTCCGCGCCTTTACATTATAAGGATTTTCAATGGCCAGACTGAAGAGCGTTCCCATCAACATTTATAAGTTGTAAGGTTTAGCTTGTAACAAAATATTTTTGAATGCAAAAGTGGATTTACAAATTTTTAATAGTACTTGGTTTTACAGAATTTAAATGATGTGTATGTATCTAAGAATTGCAGTTACTGTTTGTCATAGAAGAACAGCTTTTAAAATTAGCTGGAGTGAGGATCAACTCGACACATCTTCATACCAGAATCCAAATTTAAGTAGTTCACAGTCTTTTTTTGTTTGTTTTTTCCAAATTTTACAAGTAATTTTTTTAGAAAAATCGATAACATGGGTCCAAATGATTAGAATTGTAACGTATTACCCTTCAATTTAAAGGGTTTGGAAACATCTTCCGATTGATACTATACATGATAAAATACCCCATGGGGGTAACTTACTCCTCCCCTTGATAGGGCTAGTGACGTCACGAACGCAAAAACTATAGCTGCTACTTTTGACAACAATGGTTGAAACTATTAAATATCGTGACCATTGTGCCATAAATAACCCCTTTTATGCATGATTATGTCAAATTTCATCCTACGCCGTCATGTTAAGGAAATATACAAGTTCGAACAAATTTTCAAAGTTTTCTCTCGAATTTCAGAAAATTATAGCCAGTTCTAGATTTTTCGATAACAAAGTCGGATATAAAGTTTCGTGGAAGTCCATTAATATTTGTGGCAGCTATCGTGTATACAAAAAAATCAACCTCGGAAAAAAACTATTTTAAAAATACTGCCGGTGGTCCAATGCAAATACTCACATCAATCTGCAAGCCGGGCTCTTTAATTTAATACTTTGTTTGTGTTTTTGGCATCGAATGTTGGTTGCACAGTTAAAAATCTAATGGATGCAGCACCCAAGAGGGCGGCCCACTCTCTGAGTGGTGATCGGATTCTAACTCTGTAGCTCTGATCCTCCAACCTGGGAGGGCAAATAAATCCGGGGAAACCGGCTGTCGAGCTTCGGCGAGGCAGTTAGGCCCTCGGACTCTTCCAGGTGGCTGTGATCGAATGGATTGCGTCTATTCATGACCTGAGCCTAGATCTGGCCGGCAACTGGGGTCGAGCTTGGCGGGTAATTCTTAGGACCTTCCCCGGTGAATGATTCCCCCAAGTATGTTTCCCTAGCTGTGGCTTTGCTGGATGAGAGATAGTTCCTTCGCAGCAAGCCAACATATCGGCATAAACCAACAGGTTGTCGTGGCTTGGTACTTAATCCTGTATGCAGCACATGACATTCCCTACATAATGCAATGGCTTTCCTTCTTTCACAGCGAAATACTGGTGTATAAGATACACAGAATAATGATTTTGAAATTGAATTAAGACCACGTAAATTAAAATTTAACGCTTATAGCATTTTGCTAATCCAGACGAATGACTTATTCATGTGCATGTGCAAAATCCTCATCAAAATGCAATTAGCATTTAATTAATATTAACTGCATGAAATAAATGTTTATTGGTAAATTCTTGGGCTTCAAAATGCAAAAGTATCTTAAATCATGACTTAAACGAAGTAAATTCAGGAGAATAATGTTGCATAGTATTTCATATGTAAAGTGAACATATTTGACGATACTTACAACTTGGTTTTTTATTTTGTATTTTATAATTTTTTTTATAAATTTATTTGAGAAACATGCAATATCTTGGGGACGGTACATCTTAGCGTTCTAAAGTTTATATCAATCGTTTTCTAATAAAAAATTGCGTAAGAAATTATTATTTAACAGCATTCAAAATCCTGATTTTTAAATTATTTTTCTCCAATCTATTCAAAAATCGTTTAATATCTCGAGAACGGTTCGTGTTAACGCTCTAAAGTTTGAATCATTCTTTTTTTAATGATAAATTAATGAAATTAATGAAAAGTTACGTCTGAAATGACCATGTTTTTATTGTTACTAAAGTTCTGACTTTTTAACCATTTTTTCAAAAATTCATTCGAAAATTGGAAAGACCTTCTGTACATTCGATCTCGTTTAAAATCAATAAGAATCTAGTATCAATTAATTGTAATAATCGAACCAAATTATATTTGAGATGCTTCATTCGTTTGCAAAATATCGCGTCTACACTCACGGACATATATTAACACATACGCACTAACACAGACACTAACATACAAACACAGACACACTAGCATACATACACAAACACACTAACTTACATGCACAAACGCACTAACTGACATGCACAAACGCACTAACATACATGCACAAACACGCAAACAAATATGCACGAACACGCTGACATACATGCACAAACACGGTAACGTACATGCACAAACACGCTAACATACATACACAACACAAACACACTAACATATATGCACAAACACGTTAACATACATGCACAAACACTGTAACATACATTTCACAAACACTGTAACATACATGCACAAACACGGTTACATACATGCACAAACACGCTAACATACATACACAACACAAACACACTAACATATATGCATAAACACGCTAACATATATGCATAAACACCCTAATACGCAAACACATACTAACATGCACGCACAGTAATATATATATATATATATCTATATATATACATATATATATATATATATATATATATATATATATATATATATATATATATATATATATATATATATATATATATATATATATATATATATATGCTAACGTACACACGCAGACATCACTTCAAAAACGTTCGATTTGAAGGAATGCGCTTGAAATATAATCTTACGTCGTAAATACGAATTTGAATTTTCGACTCCGTTGCAATACTTTTCCTATATACATTATAATTTGTAACAATAATTTGTAACAATACTATGTAGGAAAACATGAAAAAAAAATCTGATGTGGGCAACACATGACTTTCCTTATATAATGCAATGAATTTACTACTTTTACAGTAAAAAAATAAGTTTTTCTTATAGTAGATACTTATATTCCTTCCAAGATATTGAATTTTCGACAATTAGTCGTCATTTTTATTCATTTGGCGAGATTTTCGTTAATTTGGCAACCTTTCAAAAAGTTGCCAAGTTGGCGACATTCCGCCGAATTCGTCGCTAAAATATCGCCAAGCTTTATGGGTGGAGAAATAAGTTATTCTTATAGCAGATAAATGACTATTGGCGTTCAAATACAAAAGTATTACTCAAAGTATCTTTTCTCATGAATGGAACGAGTAGATCCACGAGAATGATGTCACCCCATTTATCGCATGGTATTACATATGAAAAGTGAACATGTTTCTCAACAGTTAATATTTGTTTTTAATTTATGGAATTTTTTGATAGATTTATTTGCAAAATGTGCAATATCTCGCAAACGGTTCATGTCAGCGTTCTAAAATTTATGTCAATCGTTTTCTAATGAAAAATTACATAAGAAATGTCTATTTACGTAACTTTATTAAAGGTTTTGATGTTTTGACGATTTTTTCAAAATTTCACTCAAAAATTTAGGGGGGTTCTGAACATTCGATTACGTATAAAAACAATAGACTTCCAATATTTACGGATTGTGAATTTTGTACCAAATTTCGTTCGAATCGTCCATTCGTTCGTCAGTTATCGTCTCCACAGACTCACTGACACACACACACACAGACATCACTTCAAAAATGTTTGATTCGTGATCAGGGATGCTTTAAACGTGCCCTCCCGTCGAAAACTCGAATTCGAATTTTCGACCCCGTCACAATACTTTCCTTATACATTATTGTATATAAGGAAAGTAATATAGAGATACCATAAGAGCATCACTTACTGTAAGAAATCAAATCCCAATACGAAAATGAGTTAAAATGTTCGGATAAGCGCGAATTATGTGTATGGTTCGAAATCCTCTTTGATTTGCAGCGCTAAACCGAAAAGCAAATACGGCGTTCGTTATCTCTGAAAACAGTCCATGGAAATTTAAAAGCTCGAAGCAGATCAAATATTTGTTTTCTTCGATCTCCTTCCTCTTTCATTCGTATGCATATTTGAAAAGGGTGTTTCTTGTTTTAATGTGAGGGGTTCAATATTTAAGTACAATTAATGTGCATAAAATTTGGGAAAGATAATGCATATGATATGCTTTTTTTTTTCTCTGTGAGAGACAAACATCTTTGTACTCGAATAACCTAAAGGATAAACAAGATACATTACACTTTCCTTGTATACAATAATGTATAAGGAAAGTATTGTGACGGGGGTCGAAAATTCAAATTCGAGTTTTCGACGGGAGGGCACGTTTAAGGCATCCCTGATCACGAATCGGCCATTTTTTAAGTGATGGCTGTGTGTGTGTGTGTGTGTGTGTGAAAGTATGTGCGTGTGTGTGTGTCAGTCAGTCTGTGGAGACGATAACTGACGAACGAATGAACCGATTCGAAAGAAATTTGGTACAAAAATTACAATCCGTAAACACTGGAAGCCTATTGTTTTTATACGCAATCGAATGTTCAGAAACCCACTAAATTTTGGAATGAAATTTTGAAAAAATCGTCAAAAAATCAAAGTTACGCAAATAAAGTTACGCAAATTAACATTTCTTATGTAATGTTTCATTAGAAAACGATTAGCATAAATTTTAGAACACTAACATGAACCGTTCTCGAGATATTGCACATTTTTCAAAAAAATTATCAAAAAATCATATAAAATAAAAAATAATATATTTCCTATTGAGAAACATGTTCACTTATCGTATGTAATACCATGCGATAAATTTGTGACATCATTCTCGTGGATCTAACTCGTTCCATTCATGAAAAAAGATACTTTGAGTAATACTTTTGTATTTGAACGCCAATAGTTATTTATCTGCTGCAAGAATAACTTATTTCTCCGTCCATAACGCTTGACGAGATTTTGGTGAAGAATTTGGAGAAATGTCGCCAACTTAGCGACTTTTTCAATGTTGCTAAATTAACGAAAAACTCGCCAAATGGATAAAAATGACGCTAAATCAATGAAAATGGCGAGTCATTGACGAAAATTCAATATCTTGGAAAGAATATAAATATCTACTATAATAATAATCGATTTTTTTTTACTGTAAAAGTAGTAAATTCATTGCATTATATAAGGAAAGTCATATGCAGCCCACATCAGATTTTTTTTATTTCTTTTCCAAGTATGTTTTATTTAGAAGGAAATAAAAAAATATGTGTTGTGTACAACATAAGAGATTCAGTTCACACTTCACACATCAACACGCATCCGATGGCCATTATATCTCGATATCAAATTCACTAATTACTGGTGATGGGAGTGGATTTATTTATACTTCTCAAGAATTATGAATATATACAATACACAGAGTGTCCCACAAAAAGTGAATAGTAGAATATTTTTTGAACCATTGGTTTTAAACCCATAGTTCCAATTAAAAAAATCTGATGTGGGCAGCACATGACTTTCCTTATATAATGCAATGCATTTACTACTTTTATAGTTTAAAAAATGTTTTTCTTATAGTGGATACTTATATTCTTTCCAAGATATTGAATTTTCTTCAATTAGTCGCCATTTTCATTGATTTAGCATCATTTTTATCCATTTGGCGAGATTTTCTTTAACTTGGCTGCATTTTAAAATGTCGCCAAGTTGGCGACAATACGCTAAATTCGTCGCCAAAATCTCGCCAAGCGTTATGGACGGAGAAATAAGTTATTCTTACAGCGGATAAATGACTATTGGCGTTCAAATACAAAAGTATTACTCAAGGTATCTTTTCTCGTGAATGGAACGAGTTAGATCCACGACAATGATGTCACCCAATTTATCGCATGACATTACATATGAAAAGTGAACATGTTTCTTAACAGTTAATATTTTTTTTAATTTATGGGATTTTTTGATAAATTTATTTAAAAAATGTGCAATATATCGAGAACGGTTCATGCTAGCATTCTAAAGTTAATGTCAATCGTTTTTTAAGGAAAAATTACATAAGAAATGTCTATTTACGTAACTTTATTAAAGGTTTTGATTTTTTGATGATTTTTTTCAAAATTTCACTCAAAAATTGAGGGGGGTTCTGAACATTCGATTGTGTTTTAAAACATTTGGCTTCCAGTATTTACGGATTGTGATGTTGGTACCAAATCTCATTCGAATCGCTCCATTCGTTCGTGAGATATCGTCTCCACAGACTCACTGACACACACATACTTTCACACACGCATACACACACAGAGAGAGACATCACTTTTAAAATGTTCGATTCGTGATCACGGATGCTTGAAACGTGCTCTCCCGTCGAAAACTCGAATTCGAATTTTCGACAATTCTTCTTCTTTCACAATTCTTTTCTTATACATTATGTATGTAAGGAAAGTAAAAATGCTTTAAATAAGGTAAGAAATTAGGAACTAGTTATTTAAATGGTGTACCATATTTTTTGTAGAAAGTTAAGAAGTTTAACTTTTTTACAGCCCCTCTATCCAAAAAAGCCAAATTACAAAAATTTTACCCATACCGTGTTGAGTCTAACTGAAAAAAATTTGGCTTTAATACGATCCAATTTGACATAGTTATCATTAATTAAAATTTTCAATGGGAAATAAGTGGTCAACCGCAAATCAACTTCCGTTGCAAATAGCTTCTAAAACATTTACCACTGCTTCACATTTATTAATATCTTTAATAAGTTTTAATTTAACAATGCATGGCCCAAAATATTCGTCTTAATCAAAAATTAACTCCGTTTGGTTCTGCGTTGTTGATGATAAGTTGGGTCAGTCTTCTGTGTCGTAGGGAGGGGCGCTGCCCGTAGGGTCTGGAAAGCTTGTATATCGCATATATGACGAGAGTACAAATGTGTATCTCGCATATCTGCAGCGTTTAAATATATATTTCCTTGTGGTAACATACATCAAGATTCCTAATAAAAGATTTAAAAAATCTGATGTGAGCAGCATATGACTTTCCTTATATAACGCAATGAATTTACTACTTGTGCAGTAAAAAATTGGTTATTCTTATAGTAGATGCTTATATTATTTCCAAGATATTGAATATTCGTCAATTAGTCGTCATTTTCATTGATTTAGCGTCATTTTTATCCATTTGGCGAGATTTTCGTTAATTTAGCAACATTTAAAAAAGTCACCAAGTTGACGACATTCCTCCAAATTTGTCGAGAAAATCTCGCTAAGCGTTATGGACGGAGAAATAAATTATTCTTATAGCAGACTATTGGCTTTCAAATACAAAAGTATTACTTAAAGTATCTTTTCTTATGAATGGAATGAGCTAAATCCACGAGAATGACTTCACCATATTTATCGCGTAATATTACATATGAAAAGTGAACATGTTTTTCAACAGTTAATATATTTCTTTTAATTTAGGGGATTTTTTAATAAATTTATTTGAAAAATATACAATATCTCGAGAACAGTTCATGCTAGCTTTCTAAAGCTTATGTCAATCGTTTTCTAAGGAAAAATTACATAAGAAATGTCTATTTGCGTAACTTTATTAAAGGTTTTGATTTTTTGATGATTTTTTCAAAATTTCTCTCGAAAATTTAGGGGGGTTCTGAACATTCGATTGCGTTTAAAACAATAAATAATAAGCTTCCAGTATTCACGGATTGTGATTTTTGTACCAAATTTCATTCGAATCGTGAGATATCGTCTCCACAGACTCACTGACATACACACACACACACACACACACACACACACACATACACACGTACTTTCACACACACACACACACACAGAGACACAGACTTCACCTCAAAAACGTTTGATTTGTGATCAGGGATGCTTGAAACGTGCTCTCCCGTCGAAAACTCGAATTCGAACTTTCGACCCCGTCACAATACTTTCCTTATACATTATGTATATAAGGAAAGTAAAAAAATAGGTTATTCTTATAGTAAATACTTATATTCTTTCCAAGATATTGAATTTCGTCAATGAGTCGTCATTTTCATTGATTTAGCGTCATTTTTATCCATTTGGCGAGATTTTCGTTAATTTAGCAACATTTAAAAAGTTACCAAGTTGGCGAAATTCCGCCAAATTCATCGCCAATATCTCGCTAAGCGTTATGGACGGGGAAATAAATTATTCTTATAACAGATAAATGACTATTGTTATTCAAATACAAAAGCATTACTCAAAGAATCTTTTCTTTTGAATGGAACGAGCTAGATCCACGAAAATGATTTCACCATATTTATCGCATGATATTGCATATGAAAAGTGAACATGTTTCTCAACAGTTAATATTTTTTTTTAATTTATTTAATTTTTTTGATAAATTTATTTGTAAAATATGCAATATCTCTAGAACGGTTCATGCTAGCGTTCTAAAGTTTATGTCAATCGTTTTCTAAAGAAAAATTACACATGAAATGTCTATTTGCGCAACATTATTAAAAGTTTTGATTGTTTTATGGTTTTTTCAAAATTTCACTCGAAAATTTAGGGGGTTCTGAACATTCGATTATGTTTAAAAATAATAAGCTCCCAGTATTCACGGATTGTAATTTTTGTACCAAATTTCATTCGAATCGCCCCATTCGTGAGATATCGTCTCCACAGACTCATTGACACACGCACACACATACTTTCACACACACATACACACGCATCACCTAAAAAATGTTCGATTCGTGATCAGGGATGCTTGAAACGTGCTCTGCCGTCGAAAACTCGAATTCGAATTTTCGACCCCTTCACAATACTTTCCTTATACATTATACTATGTATATAAGGAAAGTCATAGATGTAAGTATATAATAGAGAATCAAGATAAATATTTGTAAACAGAAGTTTCATCAAAGACAACTTTCCGATAGGCACGTGAAGTTAATATAAAATTTATGCTGCTTTATCTTCCGTCGGCGGTTAAATAACTGTTTTTACGAGACTACCTATTTAAGGTAATGATATTGCCCTGAGCCGAATGGTCATTTTTCGTATATGATCATAACTGGAAGTAGAGATCATATAGAAGAAAATATATTTCGCGGTTAGTGTAGGAAAGCATTAATTTCTGGGAAGTCTTTAAAGAAAACCTTTTCCAACTATTATACTACATCCGTATTGTAATTTATTTTACTTTTTACTTTCCATACGCATGCAGGATAATGTATAGGTAAAGTATTGCGACGGGATCGAAAATTCGAATTCGAGTTTTCGATGGAAAAGCACGTTTTAAACATCCCTGAACTAGAATCAAACGTTTTTGAAGTGATGTGTGTGTGTATGCGTGTGTGTGTGTGTGTGTGTGTGCATATGTGTGTGCGTGCTTGTGTGCGGGATTGAACCTAATTTTAACATAGATATCTGGCTTCCATGGTACGTTGGACAGACATTACATTCAATTAAGTAATGAAATTGATCATGAAACAGTTGTTTTTAAAAATTGAAATGTTTAATCAGATTAAATTGAAGACAAGAAAGATCAATCATACTTAAACCATTGATTATGAAACATTTTCCAACTTCAATGCAATTTTATTTAAACATCTCTAAAATGCAATACATTCCTCGGTAATATTTTAAAACTTATCACAACACTACATTAATTTATTATATTTGAAAACTTAAACCTTCATGGAAAAAAATGAACTTTATTCAAATGACGACATTGAAGTATAAATTTCCTGGTTTAAACATCTCTAAAATGCGATACATTCCTCAGTAATATTTTTAAAATTATCATAATACTACAATAATTTATTATATTTGAAAACTTCATCGAAAGCAACCAAAATTCATTCAAATGACGTCATAGAAAAAATAACACGCCTGGTTCTCTCTATAAAAGCAGCATTTCATTCATTAACATTTTCCCATTCATGTCATTCATCACAGTACTAAAATAATTTATTTTATTTAAAAACTTAAGACCATGGAGCTATAAGTAATTAAACTCTATGCTTAAAACTTCATCGAAAAAATTGTCCTTATCTCTGTCAAATCAATGAGTATTTCATTCATATCAGCTATGCAGACTCCATGAGCTAAATAATTTTGCGTTAAAGAAATACCGCAATTCTTATACAACTCATTCTACATATTTTGCTGTTTACATTTTACATAAGTGAAAAATAGGCTTCGTTGTAGAAATAATCAAATTTGGATCATCATTTAAACTCAAATATATTGTAATTACGTTGTTTCAGTATGTAGATGCACAGAATTTCAGCAAAAATAAAGCGGTTTTAGGACGGATACAACACTCAATATGAATTAAAAAGAACTTTATAAATCATGATTTTGAGACAAGATGGATGCCATATTTCATTCTGAAGTGGGTCACGTGATCTTTTCATATCATGGTCACGTGATCGCTTTATATGAGAGGGGTAATTATTATTTTAATTTTTATTTAAAAAACTACTGAATATATTTTGCTGAAATTTCTTTTATATATTTTATGGAATAATTTGAATATTTCCTAAAATTTTCGAATCAATTGGTGAATTTCAAATCCGCTTAAAAAATGTTTGAAAAATTAGGTCCCATATAGGTTCAATTTATTTCATTTTTTCAACCCGGGTTCAATCCAAAACTTATTGGGTGATATTATTCATTTATATTCCCATAAGTCCTACTGACCGTCTGAACAACATAATAAAATTTCATTTTGATTAAGTCATTTTTACGGCAGTTATCGTGCTAACGGGCAGACAGACAGACAGACAGACAAAATGCACAAAGTCATAAACACTTTTCAACTTTGTTATAAAGTGTTAAAAACCCAATTAAAGCTGGTTAACACCAATAAAACCACAGGCGGAGCTTTTTTTTTAATTTTAGCATTTTAGATAGCTTTTTCGCCACTCTGCAATAGCATGAGAAAATATCAAACGCTCTACAAACTGTGCTGTGAAAGAACTAAATGTTATCCATTCTGTGAGAGAACTAAGTTATGAAATGTGTGTAAGAACAGAGTTATTCGATCTGGGAAAAAATAGAGTTATGCAATGTGCGAAAGAACACAGTTATGCAATGTGTGAAATAACAGAATTATGCAATGTGTGAAAGAACAAAGTTATGCAATGTGTGAAAAAACTGAGTTATGCAATGTGTGAAAAAACAGAGTTACGTAATGTCTGAAAGAACACAGTTAGCAAAAGAACACAGATATGGAATGTGTAAAAGAACACAGTTATGCAATGTGTGAAAGAACACAGTTATGCAAAGTGTGAGAAAAACGAGTTATATAACGTGTAAAAGAACCTAGTTATCAGATCTGTGAAAGAACAGAGTTATCAAGGCTGTGTAAGAACAGAGTTATCAGAGGTGTAAAAGAACAAAAACAGGATTATAAGAGTTGTGAAAGAACAGAACAAATTATCATAGCTATGAAATAACAGGAACAGAATTATCAGAGCTGTGAAAGAAAAGAACAGAATTATTAGAACTGTGACAGTACTGAGATATCAGAGATTGTTGAAGACCCAGGCCGACCGGCTCGTCAACAGGGACATGAGCAACCGATTAGCCGGCCGGGATATCAGAGATTGTGAAAGAACTGAGTTATCCAGTATGTGCGTTTCAATGGATAGCATTTTCCACCTAAGCTATTTACTAGTTAACCTAACTAGTTCCACCTAAGCTATTTACTAGTTATTAGAGTTATGCAGTGTGTGAAAGAACTGAGTTATGCAATATGTGAAAAAACAGAGTTACGTAATGTCTAAAAGAACACAGTTAGTAAAAGAACACATTTACGCAATGTGTAAAAGAACACAGTTATGCAATGTGTGAAAGAACACAGTTATGCAACGTGTGAAAAAACCGAGTTATATAACGTGTAAAAGAACCTAGTTATCAGATCTTTGAAAGAACAGAGTTATCAGGGCTGTGTAAGAACAGAGTTATCAGGGCTGTGTAAGAACAGAGCTATCAGGGCTGTGAAAGAACAGAGTTATCAGGACTGTGAAAGAACAGAGTTATCAGAGCTGTGAAAGAACAAAAACAGAATTATCAGAGTTGTGAAAGAACAGAACAGAGTCAGGGCTATGAAATAACAAGAACAGAATTATCAGAGCTGTGAAAGAAAAGAACAGAATTCTCAGAACTGTGACAGAACTGAGATATCAGAGATTGTAAAAGAACTGAATTATCCAAGATGTGCAAGTTTCAATGGATAGCATTTTCCACCTAAGCTATTTACTTTACATCCTATTTTCCAAATGTTATTTCATCGCAAATATTTCAACAAAATCCTTATAGTGTATAAGCCCGCAAAATCAAACACCTTAAACATCTTGAAAACGCTGCACTCTCTTCGGTGTTTCAAATTGTTCCTGGAGATTAGGGTTTCAATATTTGAATTTTGGATTAACGAAACAACAAAAATAATGGATATGAATATATTTCCCTTCTGAATACAAATCAGTTTAAGGTGGCTTTTTTATCGCTTATTAAAATGAAAATTTGAAATTTGGGTTTTAAATAAGAGTAACATTTTATTCATAAGAGTATGTCTTATACAATTTTAAAATTAAAACTAATTTTAAACTAATTTTTCAAATATTTTTTAAGCAGACTTAAAATTCACAAATTGCTTCGAAAATTTTAGATAATATTCAAATTATTCCATAAAATATATAAAAAAAATTTCAGCAAAATATATTCGGTAGTTTTTAAATAAAAATTAATATAATAATTAGCCCTCTTATATAAAGCGATCACGTAACCCACTTCGAAATGAAATATGGCATCCATCTTGTCTCAAAATCGTGATTTTTAAAGTTCTTTTTAATTCATATTGAGTGATGTATCCGCCCTAAAACCACTTTATTTTTGCTTAAATTCTGTGCATCTGCATACTGAAACAACGTAATTACAATATATTTGAGTTTAAATGATCATCTAACTTTGATTATTTCTACAACGAAGCCTAATTTTCACTTACGGAGAATGTATACACCAAAAGATGTAGAATGAATTGTATAAAAATTGCTGCATTTCTTTAACGCAAATATATTTAGCTCATGAAAGCAATATAGCTGATATGAATGAAATACTCATTTTACAGAGAAGCAGACGTTTTTTCAATGAAGTTTTAAGCATAGAGTTTAATTACTTGTACCTCCATGGTCTTAAATTTATAAATAAAATAAATTATTATAGTATTGTAATGAATGAAATGAATGGAAAAAAGGTTATGAATGAAATGCTGCTTTTATAGAGAGAGCCAGGAGTGTTATATTTCGATGATGTCATTTGAATAACGTTCCTTTGTTTTCGATGAAGTTTTCAAATATAATAAATTATTGTAGTATTATGATAATTTTATGACGTCATTTGAATGAATGTCAGTTGTTTTCGATGAATTTTTCAAATACAATAAATTATCGTAGTATTATGATAATTCTAAAATTATTACCAAGGAATATATCGCAGTTTAGAGATGTTTAAACCAGACAAATTATATTTCAATGCCGTCATTTGAATGAAGTTCATTTCTTTCGATGAAGTTTTAAGTTTTCAAATATAACAAATTAATGTAGTATTGCGATAATTTAAAAAATATTACCGAAGAATGCATCGCATTTTAGAGTTGTTTAAATAAAATTGAAGTTGGAAATTGTTTCATAATCAATGCTTTATGCATGATTGATCTTTCTTGTTTCTCTTTTTCGCCTTTTATATCACTTTTGTTGCACTAGAGGGCTCTACTATACCGGGCCTTGTTTTGTCATTTCCAATTTGGTGTCGTAGTGTCGTACAAGACAGAGCACCAGGCGCGAAGCGCCTTTAATCTCCAGTTTCAATATGTGGTTCTTATCGTCAAACTGTGACATTAATTCAGTGACCCTAATTGGAGGTTCGAGGTTTTTATTTACTACTTTTTATTATTTGTCCTAGCTCCTAGTGTGGCAGTTTGTTGCACATTTAGAGTTTAAACAGTTTGGGGGGTTGATGCAGATCTAAGGGTTACCTAGCGTTTTGGCAGTTTAGAGTTTAGAATATTTTTTTTTTTTATAAAATAATAGTCGCGAGTTTTATTTAAAAATCAGATGTTTGAGGTGGGATCTTTTAATTCCGATTATCGATGTTTAGAACAGCGCGGGATCTCTTACGAGATTTGGCTTTGCGATGATCATAGTCATGCAGATTGAATAACAGTTCGTTTGGAACGGATGGCAAATTTCTGTAAAATTTAAGCGCTAGCTTTTTAATTTGGGCTCTAACAGTTTTTATTTTGAAGTCATTCCTAATTACCGAGTTTCTTAAGTACCTGGGAGCTTTCCTGATAATCCGTAGGATTTTGTTTTGTTTTGTCTCTAGGAGGTCTATTGTAGTTTTACAGGCATATCCCCATACGGGTGCTGCATACAGCATTCCCGGGCGGATGACCGATTTATAAATTAGGAGTTTATTTTGATAACTTAGATTTCCGTTTCCTATCATTGGGTATAAGGCTCCTGTGGCCATATACACTTTTTTGATTAAGTTCGTTACGTGCTGTTTCCAGGTTAGGTGGGAATCTATCGTTACACCTAGGTATTTAGTAGATTTTTCCGCTTTTAGGGCATGGTTGTTTATGTACAGAGGCGGCGGAGGTTTACGTTTTCTAGAGAAATAAATCCAATGACATTTATTGGGGTTTAATTTTATTCGCCATTTTTCCAGCCAAGTTTGGAGTATGTCTAAGTGTTGTTGTAGCTGTCTGTGCATTACTGAGACATAGGGGTGTTTTGCAAGTATCGCACTGTCGTCTGCATAGAGTGCCAGCTCTGTGTTTGGAGTCCTAGGGATGTCGTTCAGGTATATGTTAAAGAGTGTCGGGCCCAGGATGGAACCTTGCGGTACACTACTTTTAATGAGCTTGGGTGTAGATAAGTTACCTCCTACTCTGACTTGAAAGTGTCTGTTATTTAAGTATGAGATTAAAAGTTTGACAAGTGCGTCAGGGACTTTTAAAGTGATCAATTTGTACGCTAATCCACAGTGCCATACTTTATCAAAGGCTTTTTGTATGTCCAGAAAAATCGCAGCTGTGGGTATCTTGTTATTGAGACCAGAAGATATGTACTCTACCACTCTCAGCAATTGATGAGTGGTGGAGTGCTTTGGCCGAAATCCAAACTGCTCCGGAATGATAATGTCATTCTCACTAAGGTGCGTGTTCAGTCTCTTAAGAATAATTTTCTCAGTAATTTTACTAAGTGTCGGTAGCAGGCTAATTGGTCTGTAGTTGGCTGGAATTGTGGCATCCTCACCAGGCTTATGGATTGTTATAATTATCGCTTCCTTCCATTCGTTGGGGAAATAGTTTAGTTTTAATATTTTATTTATTAAGATAGTCAAGTAACATATTACGTTTAAGGGTAGGTTTTTAACAGCAATATTTCTGATTTTGTCGTGCCCTGGGCTTTTACGGTTTTTGAGATTTTTAATAATTTCTACTATCTCCTGCGGGGTGGCTGGGTCAATCTCAGCCGTTACCAGGGAATTCCTGAAGTTATTTAAAGTTTGACTAACCATTCTTAGGGTGTCCTGACACATTAGATCGTGGTTTGGTTGGAATTGTTTTTCATAATGGCTTGCGAGCGCCTCGGCTTTTTCCTCGTCTGAGTACGCGATTTTAGCACCATCTATTAGTGGCGGGAGCTTAATTTGAGGTTTCCTGAGTCTTTTTGCGAATTGCCAGAGCGATACGTCTTCTGGGCTAAGGGATTCGATTAGTTCTTTATACTGTTGCTGCTTTTCTGCGACAATTTTTTCCTGCCATATCTTACGTATTCTATTTCTTTGCCTGACTAATTGTTTGACATGGTGGGAAAGTGTGGGCATTTTTGGAGACTCACGATGTGTTGTGGCAGAGGCAATTGCTCTCTTGATTTTTGTTGTGAGTGTGTGCGTGGCAGAGTCAATATCCACCGTGCTCATTATGTTAGGTACTGCTAAGTGCGGCTCGAAGAGTGCTCTTTTGAATACTTCCCAGTTGACCCTCTCTTGTCCCAAAGAGGCTCGAAGAGGTGTGTTCAGGTCGAATGTCACCAGTACCGGCAGATGATCCGAGTCGAATTCATCCAGGGTACTAATAGTGTGAGCGTAATCTATGTTTCGCGTTAGGACAAAGTCTATAAATGAGCCGTTGGCGCCTGAGAAGCAGGTTGGTGTCGACGGTACAATAATGTTAGTGTTTGTCGTGTTCAGCAGTCTGTGTATCTGTGTACCGCGTGAATTGGCTCTCCTACAGCCCCACGCTCGGTGGTGCGCGTTGAAGTCGCCTGCGAGTATCGTGTTTGGATATCGCGCGAAAAGCAGTTCCAGTTGCGCAGCTACATCTACTCTACTCATATTTTTGACATATGTTGAGGTTAGGATAAACGGGCTAGTATTATTAATTTTAATTTTTATACTAGTATTTTCTATACCTTGAAGATTTATGTTGTTTAGTTCCTCGTGGGGAATATTTCTTTTAATGTATATTGCTGTTCCTCCATGGGGCGTTCTAGCATTAGTATTTGAGCTAAGATTATGATAGCATATGTAGTTGGCTATGTTTAGTTTTTTACTTTCTCTAACTTTAGTTTCCTGAATTAATAAGGCGTCTACGTCATTTTCATTTACATAGTTCCTAAGTTCATTTATTCTTGGAGATATGCCGTTCGCATTCCAAAATATTATTTTTAAGGATTCTTTTTGGGACCTAGCCATGACGGGTTTGATTCTCACTGTTACTTTTAAAGTCCGCGATTATTTTAAGGGCCTCAAAGACCATTACCATAGGATCGCTCTTTTTTTGTACTAACTCTGCGAACTGCATCAACAGATGTTTTATGTCGTCTAGATTGAACATGCTAATAAATCCTCTGATGAGGTTGAGGATATCCTCCATCTTTTCAGCATCAGATTTATCAGTCGGTTCAGTCTCAGCTTCCATTTCCTCAGCCTCAACCGCGGTTTGCACTTTTTTGTGAGTGTCCTTTTGGAACTCGATAGTTTTTTGCTTTTTTTCACCCGTTTTAACTAACAGCTGGGTTTGCGCGATCTCTTCACCCCTGACTCGTTTATTTTGTTTCCAATCCTCAACCTTCCTGTCAAGCCTATCCTTTGCCTGTCTGGCATTTTCTATTTCCGATCTCTTTTTAATGGCAGCTGTAGCTGCTCTTACTTCCTCCAGGGTCAATTCTCTGGAGGTCGATGATTTGGGGGCCTGCTCTTGCACCGATCTGGTAGGTGCTGAAGGTTGGTGTCTTTTTTCCTGTGGCACTATGTGCGAGGAGTCCTGAGGGGGTGCCTGGGGGTTTAGTCCGAGGGCCTTTTGCCTCCAAGGGGGTATC
Organism: Amaurobius ferox; assembly: GCA_951213105.1. Taxonomy (NCBI): domain Eukaryota; kingdom Metazoa; phylum Arthropoda; class Arachnida; order Araneae; family Amaurobiidae; genus Amaurobius; species Amaurobius ferox. The sequence continues at coordinate 91,158,591 of OX578150.1, forward strand.
TGATTTTTTGGGGGAGGGGGCATACCCCGGTGCCTTTCCTCTGTTCCAGGGGTTCTTCGGGCATTGCCTGAAGTTCGCCGGGTGGTCTCCATTACAATTTGCACACGTTGCCTTCTCTGTCCTGGGTCTCTGGCAGTCCCGTGTGAAGTGTTCTTCAGCACACTTCAGGCACTTTGGTGGCATACTGCAGTTCTCAGAGGAGTGGTTGAACTGCTGGCACCGGTAGCAAATTTTGAAGCCCTGTGCTCTGAAGGCCTCTACCTTCACAGCCAAGTATCCTAACCTTGTCAGTCTGTAAATCCTCTGCCAGTCTTCCGTGGGCCAAAGGCTGAGTAAGAAGATCGGTAGGGGGAATCTCGTTTTAGTGTTTCTCAGTTGAGAAACCCGGACTACATCTAATCCCATGGATGTTAGAGTAAGTTTTATTTCCTCAATGTTATAGTTTGCTGGTAGCCCCTTCAAAACTACCTTTTTGGGCCTTTCTGTTTTCAAGTTTAAGCTGTGTAAGGGGATTTTCTCACTAGTCAAATGGCGCTGAACAACCCTATAGGATTCAGCGTCATTAGGTATCAATTTAAGCATATCTCCTGAGAGTTTTCCAGATACTTTGTTGCCTGTGATCTCATTTAACTTTTTTAAGAGAGCCTGGTAGTTATCTCTAAACTTAATGAAAAAACATTCCGCTTTTGGGTCTTTTTTCTCTACTTCCATACTTTTATCACTACCACTATTTACAACCGTTTTTGGTTTTGGTGCACTTTTTAACACTACAGGTTGCGCGACAATTTCAGCATAAGTCTTAGGCTTATTTACTTCATTAGAATTTGCATTTACATCCTTAACAGTCACATCATTACAATCCATGTTATCATGGTCACTAGGTTTTAAGTTAGATTCTCCAGTCTGGATTTTTGTAGGAGTTCCCTTAGTGGGAAACTCCTCTGTCCTAGCCCTTTTACTTGGATTTTCAACCGTTTCAGTTTTATCAACAAGTTGGATCTCTTTAATTAGTCCTATCTCTAACAGTTTAGATTTAATTTCAGTGTTGTTTAATCTTAAATTACTATCCTCAAATGAATTAAAAATTAAATACATATCACTACTCTTAAATTTAGTCATGTCACAGCCTAACATAAAAGAATTCACAAAATTGAACATACCCAAAATCCGGGAGACTTGGTCCTTGTCCTGGGTGATGAGTCCGTTCTTGAGCATATCCCCGATATGCAGAGTCAGTGTGTAGATCAGTAATCCACAGAAGTTCACTGTTTCCCTCACTTCCTGGGTCCACGTGCGAGAAAGTCCATCGTCCGGCAGGGAGTCAAAGTAAGAGTTCATGGCATCCCTGAGAGGCCGAGCATCATCACCATCCAGTTCCCTTGCAACATCCCTCGTCACTTCCAAAACTTCTCTGTCCAGCTCCATAGTCCAGCAGGGTCAATCCACACAAAAAACAGAACCACGTGGGAAAAACACACGTGTTAATCCAAAGTCGAAAGCACAAAATGGCGAAAAGCCGCACACAATAAAGTTGAAGATTACTTAGCCCGACGTGCTCTATCGTAACAAAATATAACACGCCCAGCGTAAGCAAGAAAGTCACCACAAGATAAAAGCAGCAGCTTCTCAAAATCACAACCTCACACTTCGAAGTCTGAGCTCCGAATGATTCCAATTTGGTCTGGATAGTCTTGCGCTTATTTGGCCGTTCAGGGTGAGCGTCAGTAAATCTTCTGCCCTATCCGCGCTTTATTAACTTTCGCAGCACACATATTTCGCCGAAATTCTGCTCAAACAGTTGCGAAATATTTTCTGAAAGATAAAATGCAATGCTTAAATTATATTAAAACTAAATTTAATGCCCCAAAAAGCATAGAATATAGTTTTTATTTTAATCCAAAATATTTTTGGTGCTGCCATCTGTTGTCGCATTTAATTCATACCGATTATTTTTATTTTTTAATGAACATTTTTAAATATCTATTCCTTCTAATACGGTAATTTATCATTCTATAAATTTGATAAGGGATCTGAATGTACATCACTGAGGATTGCAGTTTTGTCTTCAAGTTCCTTTGTCTTCAAGCCCAAGTTCAATTACGTTTCTGTGATTATGGCATTATATATGATCTGTTGTTGTATTTAATAGCGTATTAGAAGGAATAGACATTTAAAATGTTCATTAAAAAATAAAAATAGTCGGTATGAATTAAATTACGACAATAGATGTCAGCACCAAAAATATTTTAAATTAAAATAAAACATATATTCTATGTTTTATTGGGTATTAAATTTAGTTTTAATATAATCTAAGCATAGCATTTTATCTATAAGAAAATATTTCGCATCTGTTTGAGCAGAATTTCGGCGAAATATGTGTGCCGCGAAAGTTAACAAAGCGCGGATAAGGCAGAAAATTTACTGACGCTCACCCTTAAGGCCAGACTTGTTACACTGAAGAAGAAAATCAAAATGATTTCCGAAGCATACGTCTGCTCATTTATCTTTATTTGCGCTACACTTTACGTTGTGAATCAGTTCATTCCTGACTGTTGTTGATGTCGTTGAAACCCAGACCGTCCGACCTACCAGAAAGGTGTAAGGTAACTGTTTGGACTGTGCGCAAAGTCACGTGTTTTTCTTAATGTGCGTACCAATCGCAATACAATTTTATGTGTAAATACATTATGTAGAAACCTGGAAGGAAATAGAATTTTTAAATATTCTCATAACTATAACTCCAGTTCTCCGAATTCAAAGCTTTTTATTGCATTAATCTCTATGGAAAATAATTCTGAGAGCATTTACGATAGAATGTGAATGAAATTGATAAATAAAATTGATAATGGAATTGCTGATTTTAAAAAGGGCGTAAGTAGTAATTTTGTAATTTTTATTTCTTTAACCTACTAATGCATTTTTGCTGTATAAAAGGAGCTATATGAAATGATGATATAAAGGGAGCATTTCCATGATTGTATAATTACTTTTCACACCCATCCAGTAGCATTGTTAGAGACATAACTGGGGGAGGTGGGTGGGTAACAAAAATATCTTGTTTCCCTTTCCCCGAAATATCCTTTCTACGAACCTCAATGGATTCTTGTGGGTCACCAAATACGCCCCCCCCCCCTCCCCGCGCGTGACGACACTGCACCCATATTTTTTATTGTTGAGTTTGAAACCGACGTAAGTCGTCGATTCTCGTCCTTTTCAAACTAAATATCGGTTTCTTCTCCACCAAACGTGCGATAATATTGATTATCTCTTTTCATTTCCGATCACATGTTGTTTTAGTATGGAAAACTACAACTGCTGATTACGATACAGATGCCGGTGATGATGATTTGCATCACATATTTGTTTAAAACCTTCAGTAGCCTTTTTATTTTTTCTTATTACTGTTCTTCATAATGATATTAGCATATAATAAGCAATATTAGCATGTTTGATTTTGAAAAGGGCTTAAGTCATGGATATTTTATTCAGTGTTTTTTTTTCAGGCATACCTCCGGGAGGGCCAATTCCCCCCACACACACGGACACATTTTATGTTAACCTAGTTTCTATTTATATGACACACCATTTAGATATATTTATATAATGCAAACTTCACACCACTTCCCCAGGCAAGAAGTCCTGAAAGAAACACTGATTTCATTAGGTCTAACTCAACTAATATAGGAAACTAATTTAAAATTCATGAGCACAATCAATCAATCTGATAAGGATTAACATTTTATATATCTCGAATTTTTAATACTTCCATAAGCGGTTTAATAAAACATCTAATGTGGATAGCACAAGACTTTCCCTACATAATACAATGGTGTCACTTCTCTCACAGCAAACAAATGATGTCTAAGGTCTATAGCATAATGTTTTATACGAATCCCTATCGAAACATACTATATAACCCGTTACAAAACGCAATTAATTACGACACCTTACATCCCTCCTCTTCCATTAATAAAAGGTACCTGTCCCATAAACTGTGAAAGGCACTATATTTCGATTTAAGAATATTAATTCCCTCAAAGCAACAGGAATCATCAAAGAAATTGAACTTCATTTTTCAAGATATTGAATTTTCAACAATTTTGGCGTCATTTTCATCAATTAAACCTCATTTTTGTCAATTTGGCGACATTTTCTTCAATTTAGCAGGATTTTCAAAATGCGCTAAATTGGCAATATTTCTCTAAATGTATCGCCAATGCCACCTAATTTAAGGACAATTGCTACTTATTTTGATTTTATATAACTTTTTCCAAGAAATTAATTTGAAAACGTACTATATCTCGAGAAAGGTTCATACTAAAGTTGTAAAGTTGGTGCTAATCGTTTAATACGAAAAATTACGTTTCAAAAATTTATTCGAAAATTTAGGGAGTCTTTAATTGATCGAATTTAAAATCAATAGTGTTCCAGTATTCACCGATTGTAATAAGCGTACCATTTTTTTTTTTTTTTTTTTTTTTTTTACGAAACGCTCTATTCGTTCATGAGATATCACTTCCACAGATTCAATGACATTCACACTAACATGTATACACAGACAAACATCATCTCAAAAATCTTCCATTCGAGATAAAATCCTTGAAACGTCGCTGAGGTCGTACGCAATAACTGAAAATTTCCACATTTTTTGAAAACTTTGAAAATACCCAGTTATTTTTCAAAATTCCCTTTCCTAAAAAAACGGTTTATTCTTGAGAATAGGCCGATCTTTACAGCTCTTTTTACGGGTTGTTCTGATGCTGTTTAGATTTTGAAACTATCTGGAAAAATAAAATAGGTCCTTTCTATTTTCCGCACGCTGAATTATAGAAAGCGTGGAATATATCGACACCATAAATACCTCGGTGTGGGGCCCTTATATACCAGAAGGGACTTTTGTGGATCTATGGACAAATGGAAGTCAAATCGTTTGCCTTTTGTAATCTCTAAAACCACTGGAGCGATTTGGACCCAATTTGGGTAAACTATTATGTAGATGTGAATGCAAAAAAAAAAAACTTTTTTTGATATATATAGGTTGGCTCAGAGGTCAAATGCTCACTTGTTTCATAGAATGTGAAAGCCCCAGGCCGTCCGGCTCGTCCAGAGGTGTTTCATAGAATGTGTCGGAATTGCCCCGACTTTTATTTTCATAAAGTTGAACCACTTTCACAATCTTCGAGTTTCCATAAAAAATACCCAAACTTATAGATGTTTTAAAAATAGAAGTGAACCTCGGGGGAGCCTGTAACCCCTAGAGGGCGCGTCACCAGGTGGCGGATCGGGGAATGCCTCCTTCGGGTGGTAGAAGGGAAATGGAATACCTTCAGCGGACCAACAGGCAGAAGTCCAACCTCTCGAGGGGCTCTGGTAACCATTTCCCATGATGAGTCAGTTGAATAGATATTCGCAGTATGCTACCGCATACGGGGCAGCCGACGCTTCGAGTTCTGATGTCCGGGAACCCGATGGTAAATATGCTACGAGGACGTTCAGCCTTCTACAATTTAATATTAATGGTACTCAGAGGAAGAGAGGGGAATTGCAAAACCTCCTGGAGATAAATCACATTCATGTTGCTTTCCTTCAGGAGACAAAGCTAAATGAAAATCTCCATCTTAACATTAAGGGATATATAACCCTGAGAAGGGATAGAACAACTGGTAGTGGAGGAGGCTTGGCTTTCCTCGTCAAAAATGGAGTTAAATACAGGGAACTTAAATTCGATCATTTACCTCCCCATTCCAGTAACACCGAAACCCAGGGGATTGAGATTCTTCTCCCAGAGCAGAAGATTATCCTCTATAACATCTATCACCCAGATAATTCCAATATAGAGCTTGCTGATTCAAGTGAATTTTCCAGAGATGATTATGATTATGTCATCATGCTTGGCGACTTTAATGCCAAAAGTCCCACTTGGAGATCGTCAGCTTTAGATGATAAAGGAAGGCAGGTGGAAGATTTGTTGGTGGACCTGGATCTAAGGATTTTAAATAACAAACAGAATACCTTTCTTTCAAGATCTACAGGTACAGAATCTGCCTTGGACCTCACAGCTGTGAGTTACCACATTGCTAAGTACTGCAAGTGGAAAGTTTTGGATAATGCTATGAGCGACCATAGACCCATCATTACCGTGCTCAATTTTGACTTGGAAATAACGGACCAATATGAAAGATCTTGAAACTTCAGAAAGGCGGATTGGCAGAAATTTACTCTATCATTGAATGAACTCTGCAACAACACCATCTATCCGCTTGACAATATCGATGAACAAGTGAAAATTTTTAATAAAAATATCCTTGTTAACGCAAAGAAATTTATCCCAAGAGGAAAACGAAAGAAAGAATGAGTCCCTTTCTGGAAATACCAAAATATTGACTCTTTAATCGAAGAAAGAGACCTCTTAAATGAAAAACTCAAAGTAGATAACTCGGAACAGAACAGAAGGCTTCTTGCCGAAGCTACTGACAAAGTCGAGAATGAAATCGCAAGCTGTAAACGTCAAAAATGGGAGGATTTTTGTAAAAGCCTGGACCCTAGGCTTGATGTAAAGCATTGGAAGATCATGAAAACACAAAACACTTGCTTTTCTCCTGTTGCGGTCCAGAATTCTAATATTCCCGATGCCAGTAGGACTGGAGCGGATACAAACAAGAAAGTGGTAAATACACTTGCAATGCACTATAGCAATGTAAGCAGGATAACATTTCAAAACGAAGACAAAAATATTAAAAGATATGTTAAAAAGATCCTTCGGGAGGCCAGAGAATATGGACATGATGATTCCTTTACTCGCGACTTCACTAGACAAGAACTGGAAACAGCTATTGGAAGCACTGCCGCAAAGAAATCTCATAAAAATCCGCACGGATCTCATTTTTGGAGAAATGATTAGGCATTTTGGTGAAACAGCTAAAGAACATCTTCTTAGGATAATCCATACCACATGGATAAAGAGTAAACTTCCAAAGTCATGGAAAACCTCTATTATTGTTCTTTTGCATACAAATCGCATACCTACATGGAATTAGAGGCAATGCCCTGATATGGATTGCTGACTTCTTGAGAAATAGAAGAATTAGAGTGCGATATAACGGAATACTATCTAAAGACAGGAAAACTTTTGCAAGTGTCCCCCAGGGCTCTGTACTTAGCCCCCTGCTTTTCTTGATGTATATAAATGACATTCACCCACACCTTACTAAGGGTACAAGGGTTGCTTGCTATGCTGATGACATAACTATATGGCATACTGACAACAGAATTTCAGAGTCTGAGAAATCAATAAACAATTCATTAAATGACATTATGAATTGGTCGAAGACATTAAAGCTGCAGATCAATACCCAAAAAACAAATTTCAGCATCTTCACAACAGCTAGAAAACATAGAAAACAGTTGGATCCTAAAATCTACATAAACGGCACCCCGCTTGTTATGCTGAAAAACCCTAAATACTCGGGATTGACTATGAATACAGAACTTCGTTTTACTGAGCCCATTAAAAACTGTGCCAATAGATCTCTTAAGAAATTGAATATCATCAAAAGTCTATGTGGCACAGACTGGGGATCTCGGGGCCTAAAACTCTTAAAACTACTTACACTTCGTTAGTGAGACCTATTTTGGAATATGCGTCGCCCATTCGGGCCCACGCCTCTAGGACTGCCCTGGATAAACTAGAAAAGGTCCAAGCAAGAGCTGCTAAGATCATAGCGGGAGCTGTCTCCTCTACATGCAATGAAAAAATTGTGCTCGAATGTGGTCTTGAAACACTTGAAAGAAGGAGAATGTATAATACCATCAAATTTACAAATAAGGCTAGGAGTAGCACTTTGAACTTATATCCAGACAGAGTTTTGAAAATTGCACAGGTAAGGTGAGACTCAACCGTTCATCCCCTTTTCAATTTGACCAAGAAATTAGGAGAAACCATGACCTCGAACATAGCAAATTCGAGATCTATAAAGAACCGGTTCTTTCTTCTTGCCTCCCTGATAATACCAAACTAAACACGCAACTTTTGGACCCCTGTTCAAAGAAAGAATTGTCAGATACCTTCAAAGCCGAAGGAGCTAAAACGATTGAATCCTCTTCTAGGGAGACTCTTGTTCATGCCTATACTGATGGTTCCTCTGATGAAACCATTTTAAATGGAGGATCTGGAATACACTTCATTTTACCAAATGACAAAATTATACAGAAAAAAATTGGAGCGGGCCTCATTGCATCCAATTACACCAGCGAACTTATTGCAATACAGGAAGCTCTGAATATCTATATCTCTCTTTCAGATTCCGATAGGGCTAATGGCCTGGTTATCTTTAGTGATTCTAAGGCTGCCATTGAAGCAATCCAATTGGGATGCTCAAAACTTGCTGGTGATATACATCTCCTCCTTGACAGGATCAAACAACTAGCGAAAAGTTGCAGCCTGCAATGGATTCCTGCACATGTTAATATCGAAGGAAATGAGATTATCGACAATCTGGCCAAAGAAGCGAAACACCTAAATAGTGGCCACGTAAATTGCGCCACCTTTGATGATGCGAATGCAATGGCAAGATTCAGACTTAAGGAATGCTCAATTCGAGAAAGTGGCCAAATCTGTGAAATAAATGAAGAAAGAATCATCACAAAAACAATTGTAAGGCTTCGTACACGTTACTACAGGGGTATGAAAATCGATGATAATGGAGCTAGGGTCTAAAGGGACTGTAGAAACTGTCCCGAAACTGAACTCTCTCCTGAGCATGTCTTTACATGTCCTGCCATTTTGGCAGCACTTTAAAACATCATGGAACTTCCACAGGATATGCTCTACTCCCATAGCATCATTGCGATCGCCAGGGCCGTGGTCTTCGCACATGAATCTATTTAAGCGACTGACTCGTGTGGACACGACACCACCACCACTACCAAAATAGAAGTGATAGTATGAGAGTGATAACGCACAATATTTCAACATTTTAACAGCAATTCTATCGGTACCAGCAGACTTATTATCTTTGACAGTTTCGACCATTTCAAGAACCCCAGTCGCATCAATCAAATCAAAATAGAACGCTAGATTTGTACCAAAAAAACAAACTAGATTTGTATCAAAAGCTAGATTTGTACCAAAAGTAAGTTATTAATTCCTTTATTTCGACCAAGGATGCCATAATCAAACGTCCATTGTTTGTTAGTATCTCCTTCACAATTCTTGAATTCTTTGCAATAATAAACCATTTTTAAAAATTTAATTTTCTGTTTAATGCTTTCTCAATTGACTTCTTTATAAGCTTCCCAAATTTTTGCAAAAGAAAATGTACTACGCCGCTTTTCGAGTCATTCCTGTCACTAAATTGAATTTTTAATAGTCATCCAAAAATCATTTTATTATTGTTACATTTAGCAGTAAATTTACAAGATTGACAAAATCACAAAAATAATCATTATAAAAATTAACGTCACTAATTTAAATCTAACAAGCACAAAACAAATGTTTAATATAATGTTGCGAATGTGTAAAATTCTCTCACTGGAGTTCTCCGTCTTGTCTTTCGTCTCTATCGCAGACCAAACGGTGTCATCGGAGTGCTTTCTCCAGAAGACAGATGTACGAACAGTCTTTCCCTGGCGTCATAATATGGTTTCCTGAATTTCGAGTCAGAAGAAGAGTTGCAAGATTTGACGATTTATCGCTAATTTGGCGACTTCAAGAACTTCGCCAAATAACGATTAAGAGATATTAGATGATTCTGGAAATTTATACAGAGAGATTTCCAGAAGTCTCTGTAGAGAAACTATAAGAAGGACTCATCACTCCGTTGGAGTTCATTTGATGAGTTGACAATATTGTTCTGAAGAAAATAGCTGGCAAACCATGTTTAAAACCGCGTCATAAGAAGGACAGAATGGAGTGGGCTGAAAAGTATATGTCTTATGGAGACAAATGGATCTCAGTAATATTCAGCGACGAGAAAAAAATGAAATTTGGATGGCCCTGATGGCTAGAACTCTTATTGGCACTACCTCAGGAGAGAGGAAAGGACCCTGTTCAGCAGCTAACAGAGGGGTAAATCTGCGATGATTTGGGGGAGGGGGGAAATTTGGTTTTAATGGTCCGACCTCCTTTGCCATTGTTCAAAGAAGACAAAATTCAATGAAGTATCAATAAACACTTCAGAAATATTTTCTTTCATTAGGTAAGCTTCTTAATGGGTCTGAATGGGAATTTCGGCACGACAATGCCTCCATACACACCTCCAGTTCTACCAAACAATGGTTTTCAGAGCAAAATATCCGAGTTTTGGACTGGCCATCTTTAAGCCCAGACTTGAACCCTATTGAGAATGTCTGGGGTATCTAAACCCGTCAAATTTACAACAATGGAAAGCAATATGACCCTGTTAAGCAACTTATATTAGCTATTGGGAAGCATGGTACTCCCTGCAACCAGAAATATTTCAAAAATTGATTTTGCGTTTATTTGAAGTCATACGAAACCATGCAAATGCCCTCAATAAGTAACTTCATTATGTATGTTTTATACCAAAAGTTTTTTTGTACTATGTTTAAACTTTTGAAACAGTCTATTTTTTTTTTTCCAATGGCCAGGCATTGACTCTTTCATCTTCGCCAACACATCGGCCAGAACAGTGAACCTCTTAGCCATCAAATGACGTTGTTCAGCGCACCAGTGTGGGTGGGGACACATTGCGCCTAACAACACAAACATCCATATCTTACGTGGGACACGAACCCACAACGTGGCGGCCGATCAATCGCTGGAAACGCTCGCCTTGACCGTTTGGCCACCACGTCGACTGAAATGAGCCAACAGTACGCGGTGTTCCCAGGTGGTCACCCACCCAAGTACTAACCGCGCCCGATGCTGCTTAACTGCGGTGATCTAACGAGAACCGGTGTTTTCAGCACGGTAGAGCCGTTGGCTTTGAGACAGTCTATAACCGGCTATTTTTACTTTCCTTATATACATAATGTATAAGGAAAGTATTGTGACGGGGTCAAAAATTCGAATTCGAGTTTTCAACGGGAGAGCACGTTTCAAGCATCCCTGATCACGAATCAAACATTTTTGAAGTGATGTCTGTGTGTGTGTGTGTGTCAGTGAGTCTGTGGAGACGATAACTGACGAACGAATGGAGCAATTCGAATGAAATTTGGTACAAAAATCACAAACCGTAAACACTGGAAGCCTATTGTTTTTAAACGGAATCGAATGTTCAGAACTCCCCTAAATTTTCGAGTGAAATTTTGAAAAAATCGTCAAAAAATCAAAACCGCTAATAAAGTTACGCAAATAGACATTTCTTATGTAACTATTTGGACGGCCGGGGGGGGGGGCTATAAAATTACCAAAAATGTGCTTACTTAATACTTAAACGACTCCTAATTAATTTTTAAAAAGAATATGTTAAAAGAATGTTAGTTTTAAGAATTAAAAAATTTAAATCTCAAAGAATATGAGTTATAGTTAATGCTTTCTTTTTTATTACTTTCTAAATTAGCATGGTAAAAAAAAAATGAAATTTTAAGTGTCTCTCCTTATAACAGAAAATCTCTCCCAAAATTTTTTGGTAGGAGAGAAATTCTCCCCCTCTTTTCCTGACTTAGTGGGAACCCTGAATCAAACATTTTTGAAGTGATGTCTGTGTGTGTGCCAGTGAGTCTGTGGAGACGATAACTGACGAACGAATGGACCGATTCAAACGAAATTGGGTACAAAAATTACAATCCGTAAACACTGGAAGCCTATTGTTTTTGTGCGTAATCGAATGTTCAGAACCCCCCTAAATTTTCGAGTGAAATTTTGAAAAAATCGTCAAAAAATCAAAACCACTAATAAAGTTACGCAAATAGACATTTCTTATGTAATTTTTCATTAGAAAACGATTGACATAAATTTTAGAACGCTAACATGAACCGTTCTCGAGATATTGCACATTTTTCAAAACAATTATCAAAAAAATCATATAAAATATAAAAAAAATATTTCCTATTGAGAAATATGTTAACTTATCATATGTAATACCATGCGATAAATTTGTGACATCATTCTCATGGATCTAGTTCGTTCCATTCATGAAAAAAGATACTTTAAGTAATACTTTTGTATTTGAACGCCAATAGTCATTTATCTGCTGTAAGAATAACTTACTTCTCAGTCCATAACGCTTGACGAGATTTTGGCAACGAATTTGTGGAATGTCGCCAACTTAGCGACTTTTTTCAATATTGCTAAATTAACGAAAAACTCGAAAAATTGATAAAAATGACGCTAAATCGATAAAAATGACACTAAATCAATGAAAATGACGACTCATTGAAGAAAATTCAATATCTTGGAAAGAATATAGGTATCAACTATAAGAATAACATTTTTTTTAACTGTAAAACTAGTAAATTCATTGCATTATATAAGGAAAGTCAGGTGTTGCCCACATCAGATTTTTTTATTTTGTATCAAAGTCATGATAAAAAAAAAGTATTTATACATTTTGATATGGATTATATAAAAGAATTTGCAGTATCTAATGAACGAATGATGTCACTTTGTTTTATTTTGTATTGTTCTCTAGTAATCACCATTTTTCAGTTGTATTTAAACTTATGAGACGGACTTTATCACCTAAATAAACATCTGTAAATGTATCAAATTTGAAGCAGTTACTAAAAATATGATCTACACGCGTACCAAAAGCCGGGTAATAACTGATAATCAATAACTGATTTATATTTGAAATTGAAAACCATAAAAGCCAAACAGTTTACGTAATCAGTAGAAACATCAACATTTAAGAAGTCAATGTTGAAATCACCAATAAGAATCTCACTCTTACAATGAAGTCTTTAACCATATTTATTTTTTCAAAGCTACAAATAAAATAATTAACAGAATATCTATGAGATCTATACACAGCTTATGGACACGCATAGGAGAGGGCAAGAAGGGGCAGTTGCCCCCCCCCTTTATGATCCAATTTATAAAGGTAGGCATCAAGCTAGTTAATGTTTTACGTCTTTTTCTTCAGTTTGACTCACCTCTCCCCTATAAAAAGTTATATGAGCGCTCATGGCACAGCTAATACACATAATTCGTTGGTGGGCACGGTAGCCCAGTGGTTAGCGCGCGGGAATTACACTCGGTAGGCCCTGGTTCGATTCCCGCCACTGCCAAAACTGCCGCCGTGTTCACGCGGAGTACGATCACGTTAAACATGTGGGTCCGTAAGTCCTTCCCAGAGGTTGGTGGTATGAGAAGAAGGGTACGGTCCCTGTGCATGCCTGCGCTACTAGGTTCTGGTCTAAATTGGGTGGCACTTCCCGGCCGTCCAAATAGTTACCTTTCACCTTTCTGATAGGTCGGACGGTTTGGGTCTCAACAGCGACATAATTCATTGACAAGATCGTTAAGAACCACTAATTTACATGTAATTCTCTTTAAATAATATCTTAAAAAACAAAATTTATCATTAAACACATAAATCACAATTCCCCCAAATCAAGCCTCCTTCCTACAAACATATTTAAAAATAAATATCAGAAATAATATGAACTCACTATCAAAAATCCAGATTTCATTTAAGACTATAATATCTATTTTGCCCGAATAAGAACTAGAAGAAGATAAAGCAAGAAAAATCAATCATGTATAAAGCATTGATTATGAAACACTTTCCAACTTCAATGCAATTTTATTTCAACATCTCTAGAATGAGATCCATTCCTCGGTAATATTTTTAAAATTATCACAATACTTCATTAATTTATTATATTTGAAAACTTAAAACTTCATCGAAAAAAATGAACTTCATTCAAATGACGGCATTGAAATAAAAATTGCCTGGTTTAATCATGTCTCTCTAAAATGCGATACATTCCTCGGTAATATTTTTAAAATTATCATAATACTACAGTAATTCATTATATTTGAAAACTTCATCGAAAATAAATTAACTTTATTCAAATGACATCATCGAAATATAAATCTCCTCTATATAAAAGCAGCATTTCATTCATAAGCATTTTTCAATTTTTTTCATTCAACACAATACTATAACAATTCATTTTATTTAAAAACTTAAAACCATGGAGGTACAAGTAATTTAACTCTATGCTTAAAACTTCATCGAAACAATCGTCTAGTTCTCTGTGTAAAATCAATGAACATTTCATTCATGTCAGCTATATTGCAGACTCCATGAGCTAAATAATTTTGCGTTAAAGAAATGCAGCAATTCTTATACAACTCATTCTACATCTTTTGGTATTTACATTTTCCATAAGTGAAAATTAGGCTTCGTTGTAGAAATAATCAAAGTTATATCGTTGTAGAAATAATCAAATACTACATTAATTTATTATATTTGAAACCTTAAACCTTCATCGAAAAAAATTAACTTCATTCAAATGACGGCATTAAAGTATAAATTGCCTGGTTTAAACATCTCTTAAATGTTATACATTCCTCGGTAATAATTTTAGAATTATCATAATACTACGATAATTTATTATATTTGAAAACTTCATCGAAAACAACTGAAATCCATTCAAATGACGTCATAAAAAAATAACACGCCTGGCTCTCTCTATAAAAGCAACATTTCATTCATAAATAATTCCCCCATTCATGTCATTCATCACAATACTATAACAATTTATTTTATTTAAAAATTAAGACCATTGAGCTGCAAGTAAGTAGGCTCTATGCGTAAAACTTCATCGAAAAATATCGTCCTTCTCTTTCTAAAATCAATGAATTCATATCAGCTAAGCAGACTCCATGGACTAAATGATTTTGTGTTAAAGAATTGCAGCGATTCTAATACAACTCATTCTACATATTTTGCTGTTTACATTTTACATAGGTGAAAAATAGGCTTAATAGTAGAAATAATCAAATTTGGAAGAGCATTTAAACTCAAATATATTGTAATTACGTTGTTTCAGTATGTAGATGCACAGAATTTCAGCAAAAATAAAGCGGTTTTAGGACGGATACAACACTAAATATGAATTAAAAAGAACTTTAAAAATCACGATTTTGACACAAGATGGATGCCATATTTTCATTCATGCCATATATGATCGCTTCATATAAAAGGTATAATTATTATTCTAATTTTTATTTAAAAAACTGCTGAATATATTTTGCTGAAATTTTTTTTATATATTTTATGGGATAATTTGAATATTTCCTAAAACTTTCGAAGCAATTTGTGAATTTTAAATTTGCTTAAAAAATGTTTGAAAAATTAGGTCCCATAGGGTTCAATGTATTTCCTTTTTTCAGCCCGGATTCAATTCAAAACTAATGGATGATACTATTCATTTACATTCCCATAGGTCCCACAGACCGTCTGAACAACATACTAAAATTTCATTTCGATAAAGTCATTTTTACGGCAGTTATCGTGCTACCGGGCAGACACACAGATAGAATGAAGAAAGTCATAAACACTTTTCAACTATGTTATAAAGTGTTAAAAAGCAACTCAAATCAACAAAGTGCTTGGATGGTGGAGGAAGTTCATGTTCCAGATCTTTCGAATAGTCAATCCGGTGAGCTTCAGCAGATGTATCATTCCTAAGGTGTAAGTGGCCGTTCTTAACCCAAACGAACTTGAAATTATTCTTAAATATTTTGAAATTTAATTTTATTATAAGGAGTTAGGCACTCTATAAAATAGATTATAGAATTCCATGAAAAATACATTATTTAAGAAACTTTTAAATATTATGCATTGGATATTCTAAATGTCTTTTACCTTCTAATTGGACATCTAAATTACTGCAGGTTTAGAGCGATTTACATACGGCAAAGGCACTCTGGTCAGATCAACAGAATCAGTTCAAAAAGATTACATTATGAACAAAAAGATTATACTTACAGATGTTCAGAAAGATTATATCCCTTACATCTATAGAAATAAAATCTATGGGTATGCATGGGTGTTTGTTTGTTTTATCATCACAGGAAAACGGTTACACCAAACTGCATGAAATTTTGTAGGTAAACTTGGAATAGCCCCACTTGAAGTATAGTCCATATTTCTAGGGTCAAAGGTCGTTGAAATTTTAATAACAAACGCACAATTAAAACTTCTATAAAGGCAGACGATATTTATTCTACCAATTTAAAAAAAATTTTATCAAGTCGCTTGGAATTAAATTCAATATTTTTATACGACAGACGATTTTTTATTACATATTTTCCGATTTAAATAATAAAAAAATGTATATAAAATAAATTTTATCAAAACTGTATTTTTTACTGAATTACATCAATTACGGCCTTCGGGTGTAAAGATTAAAGGTATTATTGATATTTTCAATTTTTACGTCATCTGTTTTATTTTAACAAAGGTTTTTCAAACTCATATATTGCAGTACGGGTATATCTTCTAATATACAGGTATATCTTATAATCGACATGAATATAAGTAGTACAGGTATAACTTATAATGCAATTTTAACGCTTTCATTTTCGCATATATTGATCATATTTTTTGTAAATTTGCTTATAAACGAAACCAAGATGTTTTATTCTTCTGATCTGCCTGTGAAGACAATTTTTTATAGCCAAGACATAGATTAAACTTCTTTTAAGGAGTATTAATTTACATATTTTAATACAATGTTTTGAATAACAGTGTCATCTAAAATACTATAGGAATTTGCACATAGTTATGAATTTTAAGTTTTCTATATTGTATATTGTATATTCCGTACGAAGAACAGGCATACTGTTAGTCTATATAAATAAAATTTAAAATCTGTCTGTCTCTCTGTCTGTTTGTCCCATCATCACGGGAGAACGAATTAACCGGATTTGATGAAATTTTGTGGGTAGCCTGGAAATAGCCCTACTTAAAATTTAGTGCATGATTTGAGTTTCTACGATCAGTGGTTCTTGAGATATTAGTAAAAAACGAAACTTTCGTTTGTCTCATCATCATGTGAGAACGGCTGAACTGAATTTAATGAAATTTTGTGGGTAGCCTTAAAATAGACAATAAAAGTAGTACGGGGATAAATATATATACCTGTACATATATATATATATATATATATATTCTCATATAATTTTAGTGCTTTTATTTTGGCATATATTGGAATCAATTACGGGTTTATTGATATTTTCAATTTATACATGTAATCTACTAATACATGTTATATCTTCTAATATTCGAGTATATAAGTAGTACGGATCCCATACAAATTTAGCGCTTTTATTTTGTATATATTGATTTAATTTCATATTTTTTGTATATTTGCTTTCAAAAGGGGTCAGGATGTTTTATTCTTCAGATCTGCCCATGAAGATAATTTTGAATAGTGAGAACAGATATTCTTAAACTTCTCTTTAGGAGCAATACATTTAATATTTTAACATAATTTGCACATAATTGTGAATTATAAATTTCATTATATTATATACACCGTATGAAGAACGGGTATGCTGCTAGTATATTATAATATTGAGCATGACTTTCATCAGCTAATTGAGTTTATCAACACGTAAGTTTTCATTGAACAATAAATTGATACGCGTAGTTCCCAATTATTCATCGAAATCTTGATGATATTCATGGGAAGTTTTGATCGTACGACAATGGAACTTTTTTTTTCACTCATTAGGCTATGGAAAATACTTTTATAATTGATTTTTTTTTCTTTTTTATACTTTTTTACTAGGAGGTATCATTATCAAAGTTTGCATACTATGACACATTGAGGTAAAAGTAAGGAGTTAAAACTTCATAAAGAAAAAGCTAATATCTTTTGAGAGAATAATTCAGGTGGCGGTGGGATAAGATAAGTAGTCCTGCTTTGTATGCATTTCTGTGGCAAAAGTAGTTATTTGAACTGCCAATTTTGTAAAAATAAATGATTATCGCAATACAAAGTAAAACGGAAACAATAAAAATTATTCCTCTGTATTCAAAATTATTTTAACCTTTCAATTTATTTTTATCTCCATATATTCTGCACTCTGTCCTACAACTATGAAAAAACACTAGTTTATTATATTCATAATTAGGGCATCCTTAATTTAAAAATAATCAAAAATACATTTTCTTTTATCCTGCACCGTTCCTTGGTTTTTCAACCATCAATCTCTGTCGGGCAGCCCAGTAAAGTCTTGAACGAAACGGAATGTCATCCTCCGCAGAATTTCTATCTGCGATGTGACTAAGCCCAGGGTAAGTGTTAAGGTGGTCACCAGTCATGTCACCAAGGCCACGTTGGCATGTCGCAGAATCCGACAAGCCAAAACGATGTAAATGTTTCTGTAAAAAGTCGTGGCCAGTCTTGATCCGGAAGTTAGCCACTCCCACGGCTCTGTGGAGGGAGAACGGGACAGGCTTCCTTAACAAAGAAGCCCAAGTCTTCCTCTTCGCAAAATCCTTGTAAAATTTTTGTTGAAAAGAGCCAATTTTTAGTTTAACAAGCCCTTTAACAGTGTGATAGTCGGGCAAGGTTGCTATAAGTTTGAACCAGCCTTAGCCAGTTTGTCCGCCAGGTCATTACCAGAGATACCGCAGTGGCTGGGGATCCGCTGCAGAACGATTTGACGTCCCTCCTCCAAAAGAGCCTTAATAGCCAGCTGACAGTGGTACACAGTTTTTATATTGCTAAGTGTGATTGAATACAGTGAATTGAAGGTAGCCTGTGAGTCAATAAAGATTACGATATTATACTCTCTTCCCTTGTCAATTTCGTCAAATGCCAAAAACACATCCGCCACCTCACCATTGTAGCGGTTACAGAATTCCCCTATAGCTTTGCTCAGCCTGAAACATTTTGAATACACACCCGCACTAGCATTTTTAATGGCATCCATAGCAGTTCCATCAGTGTATATATGTAACCAATTTGATGAGGGGTATCGCTCTTCAATAGTAGCAAGAGAAGCCATCCTTAGTTCAGTATCCGTAGAAAGACTCTTGATCACTGAAAGAACAAGGTCAAGGTGGACATCAACGTTATTGTTATGTCTGTGCTAAGTGGAAGGACGAAACAAAGGCTCCCTTTCAACATCCGGAATATCAAATCTACATACAGTAAATAAATCAAAATACATATATCAAAAATACATATAGTAAATACTACGCATTTCTGTTGTGTCAACTAACAATAGCGGCTTCTTTACGAACAATATCGACACCTAAATATAATTCTCAAAGCAGTGTGGCATTTTCAAGCGGTCCATCCACAGTTTTATCTTCTTTCCAAATCCATACTACCATAGTCCACCTTAATTAAAGCATTTCTTAAATTGTAACCAAAGGTCTACGATGTATTGTTCAAGAAATATTTTGTCGTTCAATATTTTTTAAAACACCCTGTACAATAGAATGAGGAAGTAAAAAGTTTTGTTCGCCATATTGAATGGAAAATACTCCACAGTTGTGTAAACAGGTAATTCACCATTGATATAAAGAATATATTCTCTTCCATTCATAATTTATACGATGGTGTCCGGAATGTTTCGTTTCTTCGCATCTAAACTCATAAATATCATACAAAATGCAATATCCTATCCATTCAGATATTTCTGAAGCAGCCGTTATCGTTTCTAATTCTAACCTAAGTACAGCATTTGCCGCTGGCTGCGCCATCTGAGAGATGAACGTGTAATTTATTTGGGTGATTGCTTTAATTCGGAGAACGTGGTAATTTAATAGAATTAATGTTGTAAATGAACCGAGTAAAGCTAAGTATTTTTTTTTACTGTGACGTTGAAAATGAAACCCATATCCCATCTTTTTTACGTTCATTTATATCATAAACAGTATTAGAGTGATAACAAAGGTATATTTTTCAGATCGTGTAAATTATTCTTTCAAAATATTTCATATAAATTCTTTGAAAGTTCCTTTTTCCACATTGGCAACAAAGTAACAACATCTGTGTATGCACTTGGCAATGGAGTTAAAGAGACGGCATAGGTCTTTTTCGCCTTTTTGAGATCTAGTTTGTTGGTCTGTTTAGCACCTACGAAGTAAATCTAGAGATCTTTTTCAGATTGTATTAATTATTCTTTTAAAATATTTTATATAAATTCTTTGAAAGTTCATTTTTTTATGTTGGCAGCAAATTAACTACGCCTATGGATGCACTTGGCAATGGAGTAGAGAAGGAATAGGTTTTTTAGTCTTGCGATCATCTGGTTTGCTGCTTTGTTTAGCACTGACGATGGGAATCTAGAGATCTTTTTCAGATTATGTAAATTATTCTTTTAAAATGTTTCATATAAATTCTTTGAAAATTCCTTTTTTTCATGTTGGCAACAAATTAACAACGCCTATGGGTGCACTTGGCAATGGAGTTGAAGAGTCAGAATAGGTCTTTTTCGCCTTTTTGAGATCTTTGTTGATCTGTTTATCACTGGCTATGGGAATCCAGAGATCTTTGTCAGATTGTGTAAATTATTCTTTTAAAATTTCTCGTATAAATTCCTTGAAAGTTTCTTTTTAAATATTGACAACAAATTAACAACGTTTATGAACGCACTTGGCAATGGAATTAAAGAGACAGAATAGGTCTTTTTTGCCTTTTTGAGATCTGGTTTGTTTAGCACTAACGAAGCTAATTTAGAACATGAATCTCTGAAGTGGGGTCAATATACATGAGTCGATACCGTTGGGGTACGTCAAGAAAATTTAATGTTTTAATTTTATGTTTTATTTCCTAAAACAAGTTTTATATTAAATGCTAAAGGGGCATAATTTCATTGATCAAGATTTATTTTTTTACTTTTCTTATATACATAATGTAGAATGGAAAGTATTGTGACGGGGTCGAAAATTCGAATTCGAGTTTTCGACGGGTGAGCACGTTTCAAGCATCCCTGATCACGAATCAAACATTTTTGAGGTGATGTCTGTGTGTGTGTGTATGTGTGTGTGCGTGTGTGTGTGTGTCGGTGAGTCTGTGGAGACAATATCTCACGAACAAATGGAGCGATTCGAATGAAATTTGGTACAAAAATCACAATCTGTAAATACTGGGATCCTATTGCTTTTAAATACAATCGAAGGATTAGAAACCCCTAAATTTTCGAGTGAAATTTTGAAAAAATCATCAAAAAATCGAAACCTCTAATAAAGTTACGTAAATAGACATTTCTTATGTAATTTTTCCTTAGAAAACGATTGACATAAACTTTAGAACGCTAGCATGAACCGTTCTTGAGATATTGCATATTTTACAAATAAATTTATCAAAAAATCCCATAAATTAAAAAAAAATTAACTGATGAGAAACATGTTCACTTTTCATATGTAATATCATGCGATAAATTGGGTGACATCATTCTCGTGGATCTAACTCGTTCCATTCATGAGAAAAGGTACTTTGAGTAATACTTTTGTATTTGCACACCAATAGTCATTTATCTGCTATAAGAATAACTTATTTCTCCGTCCATAACGCTTGGCGATATTTTTGCGACACATTTGGCGGAATGTCGCCAACTTGGCGATTTTTTGAAATGTTGCCAAATTAACGAAAATATCACCAAATGGATAAAAATGACACTAAATCAATGAAAATGACGACTAATTGTCGAAAATTGAATATCGTAGAAAAAATATAAGTATCTACTATAAAAAAAAACCTATTTTTTTGTACTGTAAAAGTAGTAAATTCATTGCATTATATAAGGAAAGTCATGTGTTGCCCACATCAGATTTTTTTACAAAACGTTTCTTGATCAATGGATTTAAAGGATTTAAGGATTTAATGGATTTAAATGGATTTAAGACACGTATGTTCGTAGTTTTACTCACTGAGAAACTGTTTTGAATCCTTTGTTGGACGTACACTCTCCTCTTTGGTATTTTACCGTTCACTTATCTTGTTCCATCCTTCTTTGTTTGTACCTCTTTTTTCTCCTCTCGCCGTTGGAAACCTCTTTTCCCTACATCAACCTCGTTTGAAGGTTGCGCTTCTTATGGGTCTTGACGAAAGTTTTTTCTTGCCATCCAAACCGGTCGATAGAATTAATTTTATGTTGTATGTTAATTTTAACAAAGTGATTTTAGTTTTATTACATTAGCAGCAGTGCATATTAAAATTTTTGAAGAATTATTATGGATGAGCGAAGCGAAGCCCGTTTTCCATTCCTAACAAAGCGAAATCAACATTTACCAGAATTCTGTGATCCCTTTTACTCGAAAACTACAATAGGTAGAAAGATGAAATCTTGCATACATACATGAAATTGCATGTAGATTTACAGACTCACAATTCCAATTATTAAAACGAACTGTAACAGGGTGAATCGCTTGTTTCTAAACCACGAATGCTCACTGCGTTGCGTTGTGTTTCGTACAAATAACAAATAAACAACAATTTTTAAACAGCTAATCAAAACGCTTACACTTGCATCTTTAAACATGCTCCTGTATATTAAGTAAGTTTTTGCGATTTAAATGTGTTACTTTGATTTCATTGTTTTCCTGTAATCTAATTTGTTTAATTTATTATTCAAATTCCAAAAACGTGTATGCTCTTTTGTATTAGGACTCTCAAATACTAAAATAGATGTTCATATTTTTAATTTCATAACTATTTGTTAAGTTAAATTTTAATTCAACATCTTTCACAGGTCGCACACTTGATATCTACGACACCATTCAAAGTCTCCATTTATTCTTTTTGCTAGTATTTTATAAATGAGAAAACAAATTCAGATGCATTAAAATAACTTAATTTCCAGACTAACCTACTGAAGTTTTTATCAAAACAGAAAACACATCTGCCTGTAAACTCAGTAAATATGAAATAAGTGTAATTATATTTAAATTTAAGAAAAAAACTAATGCGCAATGCGCGGAAGTTAATGCAGAGACTCAATGCTATCATTAAATTCACTTGTTCCAGAGACAGCTAAGTAAAGAGGGTTTTAAATTTTGAGTTCTGTCAGTTATAATTACTGCTTGTCAAGTGAAATTACAACACAAAATACTTTTGAGCTTAATTATTATTCTGAAAGTTTGTAACGAGATTTAAAAGAAAAAATAATTGTTCTCCTGTTTAAACTAGGTGTATGATTCCGTTGTATGTAATTTTATTCCAAAATTTAAAGAAATATTTTCTTTGTCAATTTGCTTAAGATTTCGTTACAGTAGAATTGATACTTTAAGTGCACATGTCAAGAAAGTGTGTATATAAAAAAAAGTTACTGTGTATATAAAGAAAAGTTATATAAAAAATTCAATTACTAAAATCAAATGTTATATTCATTTATTCTCTAATGCTATTGTATATAGAGCTCCTTTGGCTATTGTATATAGAACTCCTTAGTCTTACACCAATAAGTTTTGTAAGGAAAGGTACATGAGTGTACACATTGGGTATATATGTAGCAAACGCTCATAAGGCAGTATTAAATGCCTTAAGCTGGAGACATCTTTAGCTCAACTCTATTCTACTGACCATCCACGCTTTAACCTCGGGATCAAACCCCGACACTGCCAACTTGGTGATATCATTGTAGCTGGCGCTCATAAGACAGTATTAAATGCCTTGAGTGGATTTAATTCAACGGATTTAATTGACGGATTTAATTGACGGATTTAATTCAACGCTATAATACTGACCTATCATGTTTTGGCCCATGGGCCAAACACCGACACTGCCAAGTTGGTGATATCACTGTAGTGAACACTCATAAGGCAGTAATAAATACCTTGAGCTGAAGACGAATTTAGCTCAAAGAAATTATACTGGCCTACCCCGTTTTGGCAATGGAATCAAAGCCCGACATTGCCAAGTTCGATATATATATATACGTATATATATATTTATGTATAGCGTATATATATATATATATATATATATATACGTATATATATATTTATGTATAGCGTATATATATATATATATCTGAGAAATTCATGTGTAATATTCATATTTGAAATTAAGATCATTTTGTCTTTTATGGTAGCATTGTTTTCCTTTTGTCTGATATTTCCTATCATATCATATTTAATTAATTTTCATCCGTATTGTTTTTGAACCAGGGTATGACACTTATCTTGTTTTAAATTAGTATAACTATTTTATTTTTATTTTTAATTTTATCTTATTTATTATATATATATATATATATATATATATATATATATATATATATATATATATATATATATATATATATATATATATATATATATATATATAGAAATCTCAAAAAAGGGGGGTTATTTTATGAGTTATTTGACATTTATATATATATATATACCATCTTTGCAATGAAGTAAGCTAGACAAAAAAGATAATTGCAAAGTTTTAGAGCATTGTCAAATTAGTAGGAATCGACTATAGAGCTGTTACAGAAGGCGTTAATTGATCACAATAGGGTTATCTGAAAATTGCTAAATCCTATTCAAGATCAATGCAATAGACAACACTTATACGAACAGAAATCTAGTGCACAGACAATACACGTTTGAATTCCAGAAAGAATATCACTGCGCACTTATAAGCATTGCAGGTGTCCCTCTGTAACTGTTTCTAATGATACGACTTTTGGGTAGGTATATATATTGCCTACCGTATATGCGTTTTGTTCATCAAGCTCCTCGTCATTGCGTGGGTCTTTTTGCTCATGCTCATGCGCATCTTTGTATAGAACTTAGCTTTTGACGTAAGACTACGCCTAACTTCGCGGACAGTATGGGGCGACTGACTATCGACAAAAATAGGTCTCATTTGCAATCGTTATATAATTAAAAAAAAATCTGATGTGGGCAACACATGACTTTCCTTATATAATGTAATGAATTTACTACTTTTACAGTAAAAAAAAATAGGTTTTCCTTATAGTAGATATTAATATTATTTCCAAGATATTGAATTTTTGACAATTAGTCGTCATTTTCAGTGATTTAGCGTCAATTTTATCCACTTGGCGAGATTTGCGTTAATTTGGCAACATTTCAAAAAGTCGCCAAGTTGGCGACATTCCACCAAATTCGTCGCCAAAATCTCGCCAAGCGTTATGCACTAAGAAATAAGTTATTCTTACAGCAGATAAATGACTATTGGCGTTCAAATACGAAAGTATTACTTAAAGTATATTTTTACATGAATGGAACGAGCTAGATCCACGAGAATGATGTCACCCAAATTATCGCATGGTATTACATACGAAAAGTGAACATGTTTGTCAATGGGATATATATATTTTTTAATTTTATATGACCTTTTGATAATTTTTTTGAAAAATGTACAATATCTCTAGAACGGTTCATGTTAGCGTTCTAAAATTTATGTCAATCGTTTTCTAATGAAAAATTACATAAGAAATGTCGATTTGCGTAACATTATTAGCGGTTTTGATTTTTTGACGATTTTTTCAAAATTTCATTCGAAAATTTAGGAGGGTTTTGAACATTCGATTGCGAATAAAAGCAATAAACTTCCAGTGTTTATGAATTGTGATTTTTGTACCAAATTTTGTTCGAATCGGTCCATTCGTTCGTCAGTTATCGTCTCCACAGACTCACTGACACACACACACACACATACACATACTTTCACACACACACACACACACACACACACACAGACATCACTTCAAAAATGTTTGATTCGTGATCAGGGATGCTTGAAACGTGCTCTCCCGACGAAAACTCGAATTCGAATTTTCGACCCCATCACAATACTTTCCTTATACATTATGTATATAAGGAAAGTAATAATGCATAAGATGCGCATACTACAAGTATTTGCCCAACTTTATTAAAAGTTTTGATTTTTTGATGATTTTTTTTTCGAAATTTCACTCGAAAATTTAGTGGGGGGTTCTGCACATTCGATTGCGTTTAAAAACTATAGGCTTCCAGTATTCACGGATTGTAATGTTTGTACCAAATTTCGTTCAAATCGCTCCATTCGTTCATGAGATATCGCCTCCACAGACTCACTGACACACACACACACACACGCAGACATCACCTCAAAAACGTTTGATTCGTGATCAGAGATACTTGAAATGTGCTCTCCCGTCGAAACTCGAATTCGAAATTTCGACCTCATCACTGTACTTCCCTTATACATTATACTATGTATATAAGGAAAGTAAAAATACACGCCGAAGAGTAGTCGTGTAAACATAATCATAAACAACATGGAGTCCAATTCGCATACTGCGCAATACATCATCAATCCCCTTTCTCAAAGCATTGTAGTTTGAAGGCTATAAATTTATCACACAGTAAGTCAATCTAACTCAGCTGGTGATACAGATGCTGAGCAGAAATATAAGATAGACATGTATTTAAAGATACCAACGGCAGTGAACCATAGCTTGGTGGTTAAGGCGCGGGGACTGCGTTCGGAGGACCCGGGTTCGACTCCCGGAGCTACCAAAACTATCCTCGTATCTGCTGGGAGTTACAGTTTCATAAAACCCAGGAGTTTTGGGAAGCGGGAATAATTGTAAAGGTATCGGAATGAACACAAAGGAATCTTTTGATAAAAGCAACAAGTATATTCTTAAACTGTAGAAATCATAAAATAATCTCTATTAACGTAATTTACATATAATAAATCAGAATGTACATGGTCCATCTTTTCTACCATCGTCTGCAGCCACACACGCCACGTTCCAAGTACCAACCCTATCATCTCGTGCTTCGCACTTCGCCTTTTTACTTTCCCTGCAATACATGGTAATGTATAGGGAAAGTATTGGAATCATGTCGAAAATCGCAACTCGAGTTTTCGACGGATCTACACGTTTCGAGACCTCTAGAATACGAAAAAACTATTTTTAGCGTGACGTCTGTGTGTGTGTGTGTGTGTCTGTCTGTCTGTGTGTCTGTCTGTGTGTCTGTCTGTGTGTCTGTCTGTGTGTCTGTCTGTGCAGATTTTGTATCCACTCTAACTAAAAAACTAATTGACCGAATTTCATAAAATTTGGTAGGTAATTCACTTGTGCACGAATCTGGTGCTGATAAGTTTTGGGTATGACTCGGGTTAAAAGAACCCGCCTTTTTTTGCGAAATGGCCCGCAAAAGCTTGTATCCACAGTAACTGAAAAACTAATGAACCGAATTTCACAAAATTTAGTAGATGAGTCACTTGTGGGTTACCCTGGTGCTGATTAGATTTTGGTACGATTCGAATTAAAACAACCTGCCTTTTTTCGCAAAATGGCCCGCAAAAATCGTCAAAATCTAAACTAATGAACTAGATATACTCAAATATATCCAATAAATGCTGATTTAATACGTAATTTTTAACGACGAAAAGAATAAGACCAACCCCATTACACGAGGACTAGCCGTTCTCGAGATATTTTAGTTTTTCGTACTTTCCCTACGCCACGTTTGAAAATAAGCCCGGTTACCAAATGAGAACGAAAATTGAATTAAAAGTGAAATAAATTTAATTAAAATAAAGAGAACGTTAATATAAGTCTGCAGGGAAAGTCATGTGCTGCCCACATCAGATTTTACTTTCCCTGCAATACATGGTAATGTATAGGGAAAGTATTGGAATCATGTCAAAAATCGCATCTCGAGTTTTCAAAGGATCTACACGTTTCGAGACCTCTATAATACGAAAAAACCATTTTTAGCGTGACGTCTGTATGTGTGTATGTGTGTCTGTCTGTGGGTCTGTCTGCCTGTCTGTGCAGATTTCGTATCCACTCTAACTGAAAAACTAATACACCGAATTTCACAAAATTTTGTAGATAAGTCACTTGTCAGCGGGTCTGGTGCTGATTAGTTTTGGGTACGATTCGGGATAAAAGAACCCGCCTTTTTTTGCGAAATGGCCCGCAAAAGCTTGTATCCACTCTAGCTGAAAAACTAATAGACCGAATTTCACAAAATTCGGTAGATGAGTCACGTATAGGTCACCCTGGTGCTGATTAGATTTTAGTACGATTCAGAAAAAAATAACCTGCCTTTTTTTGCAGAATGGCCCGCAAAATTTTCAAAATCTAAACTAAAAAGCTACGTATGCTCAAATATATCCATTAAATGCTTGTTTAATACGTAAATTTTAACGAAGAAAAGAATAAGACCAACCCCATTACACTAGGACTAGCCGTTCACGAGACATATTAGTTTTTTTCGTATTTTCTCCACGCCACCTTTGAAAATAAGTCCATTTATCAAATGAGAACGAAAATTGAATTAAAAGTGAATTACATTTAATTGAAATAAAGAGAACGTGGATATAAGTCTGCAAGGAAAGTCATGTGCTGCCCACACAGATTTTTACTTTCCCTGCAATACATGGTAATGTATAGGGAAAGTATTGGAATCATGTAGAAAATCGCAACTCGAGTTTTCGAGGGATCAACAGGTTTCGAGACCTCTAGAATACGAAAAAACTATTTTTAACGTGACGTCTATGTGTGTGTCTGTGTAGCTGTCTGTCTGTCTGTCTATCTGTCTGTGTGTCTGTGTGACTGTGCAATGTATATATATCCACTCTAACTCAAAAACTTATAAACCGAATTTCATAAAATTTGGTAGGTAAGTCACTTAGGTATGACCCTGGTGCTGATTAGTTTTGGGTACGATTTGTAAAAACAGAACCCACCTTTTTTCGAAATGGCCAGTAAACGTCTCATGTATCCACTCTAGCTAAAATACTAATTGACCAAATTTCACAAAATTTCGTAGATAAGTTACTTGTGAGATACTCTGGTGCTGATTATATTTTGATATTATTCGGAAAAGAACAACCTGCCTTTTTTTACGAAATGGCCCTCAAAAATCGCCAAAATCTAAAAAAAAGCTACGTATGTTCAACTATATCAATTAAATGCTTATTTTATTCATAATTTTTGATGAGGAAAATATTAAGAACAACTCTATTACTCTAGGACTAACCGTTCTCGAGATATTTGAGATTTTTCGCATTTAGTTATGTCACTTTTGGAAAAATGTCCAATTACCAAATAAAAACAGAAATTGAATTAAAAATGCAGATTTAGTGTTATTTTGAGCAATTAAACTCAATTTAAAGAAATAAAGAAAAAATGAATTTGAGTCTGCAGGGAAAGCCATGTGCTGCCCACATCAGATTTTTATAATCTGGTTGCCAACACCCTCTACCTTCCGCAATCTGCGCGGCCGCTATTTAAATTTAGACTTCTTTCCCCGGGGAAGACACTGCTTGAAAAATAAGAAGTCGAGAATAGAAATTGTTAATCCTTACAGGGTGTTTTCCAGTGGTGGTTCCTAGGTCCAATCTTGTTTCTTGTCTTTTTTTAATGACCTCTGTTTGCTTAATTTCAATGGGACTTTAACTGTTTTTGCGGATAATATTGCTTTATACTATCATGGGCCTACAAATCTTGATGCCTTGAGAAATATTGAAGACGATCTGGCTACTATTAGATAATGGTTCTCTGCTAATAATGTTCTCAATGTCAAAAAATCTAGACTTATTTATTTTGCCTTGTCCAAAAAATCTTTATTTAGCTTTGTGTTAAAATATCACACTTATTATCCAGTTAGTACTTACAATTGTGATGCTATTGAGCAGGTGAGTAGCTTTAAATACCTTGGTATTAGCATCGATGAATTGATATCTTGGGAGCCTCATATTACTTGTCTTGGTAAACAATAAAAGTTAAATATCAGAAAATTTCATTTTCTACGCCTTCCTCCTGATGTTCGTAGGTTTCTTCATTGTTCTTCAATTCACTCTCAGATTCAGTATGGTATAACCTGTTTTGGTGGAGCATATCTGAATATCCTTAAGCCTGTTATTTTGCTTCAAAGATTATTTATTAGGATCGTCTTTACGTAAACCTCGTCAAGCACCATATTTACGTAAACCTCGTCAAGCACCATCTTTACGTAAACCTCGTCAAGCACCATCTTTACGTAAACCTCGTCAAGCACCATCTTTAAGTAAACCTCGTCAAGCACCATCTTTTCCCCAATTTTATGATTAAAATCTTTATGTTTAGAAAGCTCTTAATATCTTTTATATATTATAAATAAGAATGCATGTGGTAGTCAATGCAACTTCGGGTTAAGGCGGAATGTTATCAGACTTCCTCGAGACAATTCTACTGTTTCAGAAATTTTATCTCTTTTCAGTTCCTAGATTTTACAATCTTCTGCCTCAATCATTTAAAAACACTGTAACATTTCGTTTCTTTTCCAGGACTATCAACAACTTGTTTTCCAGGACTATCATCAATTTGTTTTCATTCTTCAGGAATCTGTTCGGTGGCTGTGTTGGCTGTTCCCCTGCCTTGGGTGGGATTGGGTTTCGTGTTCCTCAGTATACAACCAGAAGCATTAACTTATTTGCTGTAAAGAACTTTAATTCAAATATTGGATGTAATTGTGCAATTACTAGTTTTTCTACGTTATACAACAATTTTCCTGATAATCTGGATATTTTTTATTCATTGATGGATTTTAAAAAGCATTTGTTGTAAACATCTTGTATTTTATTGTATATATTCATGTGCATCTGTTTATGAAGATCATTTGCTGTTGAGGAATGTATTTTTAATGTATTTTAACTTTTTAATGTATTTTATCGTATTTTAATCTGTATTTTTTCAATGTATTTTTATTCCTGCACGCTATAACTGGGACTACATCCTAGTCTTGCAGTCTTTCTCAAATAAATAAATAAAACTTGCAGTCTTTCTCAAATAAATAAATAAAACTTGCAGTCTTTCTCAAATAAATAAATAAAACTTGCAGTCTTTCTCAAATAAATAAATAAAACTTGCAGTCTTTCTCAAATAAATAAATAAAACTGTTTATTTACTTATAAGTCAGTTGAAATTGAGAATTTTTTCCGTATTGAAAGCTAATTATTTACCCGCTTTAATTGTCATCGTTACCCTTTCACTTTCCCTACAATACATGGTAATGTACAGGGGAAGTATTGGAATCATGTTGAAAATCGCAACTCGAGTTTCCTACGGATCTACACGTTTCGGGACCTCTAGAATACGAAAAAACTATTTTTAGCATAACGTCTGTGTCTATCTGTCTGTATGTCTGTCTGTCTGTGTGTCTGTATGTCTATGTGTCTGTCTGTACAATGTATGTATCCACTCTAACTCAAAAACTAATGGACCGAATTTCATAAAATTTGGTAGGTGAGTCACTTGTGTGTGACCCTGGTGTTGATTAGTTTTTGGTAGGATTCGAGATAAAACAACCCGCTTTTTTTTTTTTTTTTTTTTGCAAAATTGCCCGTGTATCCACTCCATCACATGTATCCACTCTAGCTAAATATCTAACTGACCAAATATTACAAAATTTGGTCAATTAGTCACTTGAGGGATACCCTGGTGCTGATTAAATTTTTATATGATTCGTAAAAGTAGAACCTGCATTTACTTGCGAAATGGCTCACAAAAATTGTATGTTTCCACTCTAACTCAAAACCTAATTAACTAAATTTTATAAAATTTGATAGATAAGTCACATGTGGGATACTCCGGTGCTGATTAGATTTTGGTACTATTTGGGATAAACTAACCTGTCTTTTTTGTGAAATGGCCCTCAAAAATCACATGTATTCACTCTGGCTAAAAAACTATTTGATCAAATTCCATTAAATGTGATAAATAAGTCACATGTGGGTTACCTTTTTGTTGATTAGATTTTGATACTACTCGTAAAAAAAACCTGCCTTTTTTGCGAAATAGCCCTCTAAAATTGTATATATCCACTCTAGCTGACAAACTAATTGATCGAATTACACAAAATTTGGTAGAATAGTCGTTCGTAGGATACTTTGATGCTTGGTTAGATTTTGATACGATTCGGAAAAAATAACCTGTTTTTTTTTTTTTTTTTGGTTTTTTTTTTTTTTTTTCGAAATGACTCGCAAATCTAATATATTGGATCTAAAATAAAATACTACATGTACAAGATAGTGAAACTCTGAAATAAATGAATAAAATTGATGAAATATATTAATTAAGTACTTGTTCTACATGTAAAATTTGGCAACTAAGTGAATAAATCTGACCCCATGACTGTAGGATAAACCGTTCTCAAGATATTGTAGTTTTTGGAATTTTAAGGACCTGAAGAATTTAAAGTGAATTAAGTTGCCAAACGAAATGAAGTTGCAATAAAAAGGCGAATTGAATATAATATCAGAAAATTGTCCACATTATTTACTGCAATTAAACTCCATTTAATGCATAATGAAATAAAAAATCTGATGTGGGCAGCACATGACTTTCCCTGCAAACTTATATCCTCGTTCTCTTTATTTTAATTAAATTTAATTCACTTTTAATTCAATTTTCGTTCTCATTTGGTAACTGGACTTATTTTCAGAGGTGGCTTAGAGAAAATACGAAAAAATTAAAATATTTCGACAACGGCTAGTCCTAGAGAGTAATGGGGCTGATCTTATTCTTTTTTTCGTTAAAAATTATGTATAAAATAAGTATTTAATGGATATATTTGAGCATACAAAGTTTTTTATTTTAAATTTTGGCGATTTTTGCCGGTCATATTGCAAAAAAAGGCAGGTTATTTTTTTCCGAATCGTACCAAAATCTAATCAGCACCAGGATCACCCACAAGTGACATATCCACCAAATTTTGTGAAATTTGGTCTATTAGTTTTTAGCTGGAGTGGATACAGACATTTTTTGCAGATCATTTCGCCAAAAAAAGCCGGTTCTTTTGTATCAGCACCAGGGTACCGCCACAAGTGACTTATCTGTACAACTTTATAAAATTGGATCAATTAGTATTTGAGTTAGTGTGGATACAAAATCTGCAGACACACACACACAGACGTCACTCTGAAAATAGTGTTTTCGTGTTCTCTAGCTAATAACTAATAGATCAAATTTACAAAATTTGATAAATAAGTCACTTGTGGGTTACCCTGGTGCTGATTAGATTATGGTACGATTCGAAAAAAAATAACCTGCCTTTTTTGCGAAATGGCCCACAAAAAAAATCATCAAAATCTAAAATAAAAACTACATATGCTCAAATATATCAATTAAAGTCTTGTTTTATACGTAAGTTTAGACGATGAAAAAAATAAGACCAGTCCTATTATACCAGGACTAGTTATACTCGAGATATTTTAGCTTTTTGGCATTTTCGCTACGCCACCTTTGAAAATAAGTCCAGTTACCAAATGAGAACGAAAATTGAATTAAAAGTGAATTAAATTAATTAAAATAAAGAGAACGTGGATATAAGTCAGCAGGGAAAGTCATGTGCTGCCCACATCAGATTTTTTTTTTATCTGTAGCTATTTCTATGTCATTTGATGCTACTATAATTACAGTGTTTAATCACCTCCTTCTATAAGGTTATCTTTTAGGAGTAAGTATTTATGTATTCTGAAATATCTCCTTACTGTGAATAAAGATTTTGAAAGCATTGGGAACTTTGATGGGAAGTAACTAATTTCTTCTACGCTCTGGCTAATCCGGCGCGTTACGCTATTTGAATCTTAATGATGCATCGCAATTTAGATAACTTTACTGAATTAGTTTAAAAGTAAAATCTATTGAAATACAATTGTTGAGATTTTGAAATTACAAAAATTTTGTTGAAAGTGTGCAAATTATGGGTCACAAAATTATGAAAATGTTATTGGGACTCATAAACCTCTTATTATTGTTCAAGATTAAATGAATGACACACTTTCTAACAAATCTAATGTGGGCAACACATGACTTTCCTTATATAATGCAATAAATTAACTACTTTTACAGCAAAAAAATAGCTTATTCTTATAGTAGATACTTATATTCTTTTCAAGATATTGCATTTTCGTCAATTAGTCGTCATTTTCATTGATTTAGCGTCATTTTTAATCATTTGGCGATATTTTCGTTAATTTGGCGACATTCCGCCAAATTCGTCACCAAAATCTCGCCAAGTGTTATGAAAGGAGAAATAAGTTATTCTTATAGCAGATAAATGATTATTGGCGTTCAAATAAAAAAGTATTACTCAAAGTATCCTTTCTCATGAATGTAACGAGCTAAATCCACGAAAATGATGTCATCAAATTTAGCGCATGATATTACATATGAAAAGTAAACATGTTTCTCAACAGTTGATATATATTTTTTTTTAATTTATGGGATTTTTTGATAAATATATTTGAAAAATGTGCAATATCTCGAAAACGGTTCATGCCAGCGTTCTAAAATTTATGTCAATCGTTTTGTAAGGAAAAATTATATAAGAAATGTCTATTTGCGTAACTATATTAAAAGTTTTGATTTTTTGATGATTTTTTCAAAATTTGACTCGAAAATTTAGGGGAGTTCTGAACATTCGATTCCGTTTAAAAACAATAGGCTTCCAGTGTTTACGGTTTGCGATTTTTGTACCAAATTTCATTCGAATTGCTCCATTCGTTCGTGAGATATCATCTCCACGGACTCACTGACACACACACACACAGACATCAGCTCAAAAATGTTTGATTCGTGATCAGAGGTACTTGAAACGTGCTCTCCCGTCAAAAACTCGAATTCGAATTTTCGACCCCGTCACAATACTTTCCTTATACATTATGTATATAAGGAAAGTAAAAATATTTCATTGTTCGGACTGTTTTTACTTTTAAAACATTTACGAATTAAGTTACAATTTATTTGTGCAATTAATTTTCCTTTTCATAATTTGTAAGAAAGTCACGCAATGTAAATATTTCTCTTAGACTTAACAAATTTCTCTCTATTTTCCCTGCTTCAGCCATTTGCAATTCCGAATTCAAAAAATATTTTTTTTGGGTCATATACATTTTTTTTACAATGCAAAATGCACTGACAGAAAATTTCGACTTTTTGAAAACTTTCAAAATACCCTTTCCCAAAAAAAAACCATGTTTATTCCCGGGAATAATAGTATTTTCCCCGTCTTTGCAATTCTATTCTGAGTACGGGCACGTTAAATCTGTGGGTTCTAAAGTCTCAACGTGAGGTTGGTGGAAGGGGCAGTATGCAGTACCTGTGGATGTCAACCTTACTGGTTTCCACTATATATTGGATGGCTCTCCCAGTAGTCCAAACAGTTACCTTACATCTTACGGTAGAGATCGTAACAATAACTGTCTGCATTGTATACAACACAGTAAACATACGCCAAAATATGGGGTTAGAAGAAGTACAGGGGCAAGCCGTACAAAGACACAGAAATGTTAAATTTCTAAAAATAATTATCAGACCTGCGTAGTTTCTATGAAATGAAAATTGCCTAACCGCAAGCTTGGGCATTTCCGGATTGAATTTCGCATTGAAAATCGGTACAGATATATTGAATGTGGGGCACACATAATGACAAAAATGTTGCATTCCTAAAAATTTAAATCCGGCTTAAACCGCCTTTAAATACGGAGCAAAATATGCAAACATTAATCTCACTTACATTTTAACAAAAAAAAAATATTCATCACAAAAAGCTGTGATATCTCTAAACAAAAACAACTATATTGTAAAAAAAAATTTCGGTAAGTAAGCAAAAATATCAGCCAATAAACGAAATAAAATCCCATATTTTGGTGTCAAGTACGATTCCATCCAAGTGGGAATGTACCATCATGCTTTCCACTTCCACTTATAACTAGAATAAGCAAAATACCGAAAGAGAAAAAAAGAAGGTTCCATATACTGTAGCGCTTTGCAATGGTTTTGGTTTTCATTGTAAGATAAATGCTATAGTGTAGCCGCGCTGCACTGGCGAAATTTTGATACACTTCTTTAATTAACGAGGCAAAACGCCAAGATATATAGAACCTTTTTTACTTTCCTTATATACATAATATAATGTATAGGGAAAGTATCGTGACGATATCGAAAATATGGATTCAAATTTTCGACGGGAGAGCACGTTTCAAGCATCCCTAATCACGAGTCGAACATCGTGCGTGTGTGTGTGCGTATATGTGTGTCAGTGAGTCTGTGGAGACGATATCTTACGAACGAATGGAGCAATTTGAGTGAAATTTGATACAAAAATTACAATCCATGATTACTGGAAGCCTATAGTTTTTAAACACAATCGAATGTTCAGAAACCCCCTAAATTTTCGAGTGAAATTTTGAAAAAATCTTCAAAAAATCAAAACCTTTAATATAGTTATGCAAATGGACATTTCTTATGTAATTTTTTCTTAGAAAACGATTCACATGAACTTTAGAATGCTACCATGAACCGTTCTTGAGATATTGCACATGTTTCGAATAAATTTATAAAAAAATCCCAGAAATTAAAAAAAATATATTAACTGTTGAGAAACATGTTCACTTTTTATATGTAATATCATGCGATAAATTTGGTGACATCTTTCTATTGGTTCTAGCTCATTCCATTCATGAGAAAAGGCACTTTGAGTAATAATTTTGTATTTGAACGCCAATAATCATTTATCTGCTATAAGAATAACTTATTTCTTCGTTCATAACGCTTGGCAAGATTTTGGCGACAAATTTGACGGAATATCGCCAACTTAGCGACTTTATTAAATGTTGCCAAATTAACGAAAATCTCGGCAAATGGATAAAAATGACGCTAAATCAATGAAAATGACAACTAATTGACGAAAATTCAATATCTTGGAAAGAATATAAGTATTTACTATAAGAATAACCTATTTTTTTTACTGTAAATGTAGTAAATTCATTGCATTATATAAGGAAAGTCATGTGCTGCCCACAACAGATTTTTTCGTTCTGTTTCGGCATTTTGTTTATTCTAGTCATAAGTGGAAAGCATTGATTGTACATTGGTTGATAATATGACAAATGACTCCAATTAAAAACAAAATGCGCAAATTGTTACAAAAAGTTTATACATAAACAAGTCATAATCGAATGGGAAAAAATGCATCAAGCACATCTATATTTTGTAGCCTATCACGTGTTATTTGGTTTGTATTTTTACGTCGAATATTAGACAAGATCTTGTAGAGATCGTAAATAGGTTTCTAACACAAATGAGTTAATTCGTAATTTCAAAGGAAAATTAATTAAAAACATCATCAAACGTACACAGTATATGTAACATATATACGGTCGAATCACATTATTGTGACCACCTCCTACTTTAGACGTCAACAGCGCGTAGCCAATGAAAGAAGACGTGTGTCATAAACTGGCTTGGTGGGTATATAAGGTGTGGTGTAGGCATTCTGAAAACATATCACTCGTTGCTGTCATGGCTAAAAGGAGCGATTTATCAGATTTGGGGAAAAGAATGATTATCGGGTTTCCTGGCCATGGGTTGCGGTATTTCCAAAACAATGCGATTTGTGAACTATCCGCGTGCTGCTGTGGTTAAAGTGTATCGTCAATGGAGAAATGGCTCCATTGCGAATAAATGCCATGAAAACTACGGAACACCACGTGCCATTGATGTTAAAGGTGAACTTCGGCTCCGAAGGTTCGTGAGTACCGATCGGTACGTTACATTAGAGCAACTCACTGACCGAATGAACCAGGGGGCTACCGGAAGTGTGTCTTAAACGAACGTTCAGCGAACCCTGCTGTGTATGGGTTTCCGGAGCAGACAGATGGTCACTGCACCTATGCTAATGAAGTTGCATTGGCAGAAAAGGCTTACATTTGTACGACAGTATAGGAATTGGACCTCCGCTGAATGGCAAAAGATGGCCTTCTCCGATGAATCACGTTTTCTGCTTCATCGAATGGATGGACATTGGTGTTTAAGGCGTTGAAAACCCAGACCGCCTAACTCACCCTAGGGCATGAGCAGCTGTTTGAGCGGTCGGGGAGTATAAGGCGTGAAAGATTAGACAACAAACACTCATCAACCTTCGCTAGAAGAACACAAGGCGGTGGTGGCAGCGTTATGGTCTGAGGTACGTTTTCGTGGCATAATCTGGGTCCACTTATACCTGTGGAAAGCACTATAAACCGAATTCGTTATGAATCCATTCTTGCTGATCACGTACATCTATACATGCTGATCGTCATCCCTGAGGAAGATGGGATCAACCAACACATTGCGACGTGTCACACAGAGAGAACTGCCTGAGAATGGTTGGAGGAGCACGATGAATACTTCAAAATACTTCCTTGGCCCCCTAATACCCCCACTCCCCGTATGAAACATCTGTGAGAGCACCTTGATCGGGTTGTTAGATCTATGGATCGGGTTGTTAGCTCTAGCACCACGCACCCTGCAGCAGCTGTCAGAGCCAAGCCAAGACGCTTGCTTACGGCCTTCCTGGGACCGAAGGTCCCTCACGGCCACATCGAATGTATGAAAGTCCACTGTAGATGGTTTTTAAGCAATATGGAATGGCATTCATCTTCGAGAGGTTGCTGTGTAGGAGTCAGAGGCGGCTGGTGTTGTGCCGCCTTCGTCTTGGAGTGGCTGTTGATGGTTGAGTGCTGAGCTGTGGCTGCAAGAGAGGGGGAGGGCGGGGCCAGGGATACGAGCGGGCCAATAGGAAATCACCAAGGTATTGGTGAAAGAGAAGTCCAAAGTTTACAGATTTTAAGATACAACTGGAAGTACAAACTTG
This sequence comes from Amaurobius ferox, assembly GCA_951213105.1. Classification (NCBI taxonomy): domain Eukaryota; kingdom Metazoa; phylum Arthropoda; class Arachnida; order Araneae; family Amaurobiidae; genus Amaurobius; species Amaurobius ferox. The sequence goes on from OX578150.1 coordinate 91,197,116, forward strand.
AGATTACTTAAGAATTGCAGCAGCTGTCAGATGAACTGCAGTCAAAATGACTCCCCATACCTGTGGACACCTTCCAGCACCTTATTGAGTAACTCCCAGGCCGTCTAGTTGCTGTCCGTGCTGCACACGATTGTTAATCCGAATATTACCTGGTGGTCACAATAATGTGACTGGACTGTATATATAGTATGATATAAATTACAAAAAAAGCAGTCAAAATACTTAAAAATGGTTTACTTTTTTAATTCATGGAAATAGACATTCTAAATAGTATCAAAACATAATCAGCATATTAGAAATCATGTCTGTCTAAGTAAGATACCATCTAGATCTGGAAAATGAAATTAAATTTGAATCCATTTAATAGCGCGAGTGAAATCAAATAATTTCTCATGATAATTCTTACCTTCCAAAGCACCAAAATACAAAATAATATTGTTAAAAGACATTAGATAGAGGTGCATATATTTCCCATATTTCTTTTAAAGAAAATTATTGCATTAAAATAAGTTAAATAAATAGACATCAAAAGTACCTTGACTTCTTGTTTTGTAGTTGGACTTGGAGTAAAAGTAAGCATAGACGATCGAGAAAAACTTTTATACAGCTTTCCAACATGACGTCACACGTTCTTTATCGCCTGCTTCAAAAGCGTTTGTAGGCTATCACATGATCATTCTTTGACCTGATCCATTTGATTTTGTAAAAAAAGGGTGAGATTTGAAGGACAAATTTATAAATATACCGAACTTTTGTGCTGTTTGGGATGTGGTAGTCAAGGTGATAAAGATTCTGTTTCCTTTTTCAGAATCCAAAACAGGAAAACCCGGTAAAATGAAATTAAATCAGAACGACATGAAAAAAAGGATTACAGATCTTAAATGGAAGGACATGATAATATTAACATCTTCAAAATTGGAGTTCTCATGTCCTTGAAAACTCAATTTGTGATAAACATCTTATAACAGTTAAGTTTATTCTTTTCCATTAATGTTAAATAACTTATCTACTCATAAAGTATTAAGTTTGAAATGTTTCTAAACCGTATTGAACGAAGTGTGGTTGTAATCACCAATAATGTAGCTCGAGAAGATATTAATCCATTTTTGCAATCTAAAATATATATAGAGTAGTAATTTGATATTTATGTGCTATAATGTATGAATTTCAAAATATTATACATAATAATAGAATTTTCTTGTGTAAAGATATAGAGGATATACGATAAAAAAAATATATGAATTTTCTTTATTTTCAATACTTTTCAGTTAAAATGAAAATATATACAATTTTATGGGTATCAATTGCAATACAAGAAAACACATTGCTGTTTCTTTCATATTGGTCATTCTACGCAACCCAAATTTGGTACAAATGTAGCTTGTTACATGAATGTAAAAACAACTGTGTAATGTGTTTGGAAAATTTACCCATGTTGTTCATGCAAGCACATTTTGTACTATGTTGTAATGTCTAAGTACATTCCATAATTCAATGGATTACAGCAGAGAGAGAGAGAGAGTTTTGAATTCATCCAATTAACTCCAAATTAAGTACACTTGGATAATTTAAAAAGAAAATCAGATTCAGTTTGATGTGAATGTGCTATGCTCAAATTATGTATTTAAAATCCAAATTGTAGTCGATAAACATGTCTACATACAAAGAAAACCACTAGTAAATAATGTCCACATGTTTTTCTTTTTGTCGATAATGAAACAGATGATGGTATTTTATGTCAGGTACTTGATATTATAAAAATAAAATATTTTATAGAAATCTTATGAGAAAGACATAAACAATATATAAATTTTGTTATAGTGTTATGAAAATACTTTATAGTTTTGAAGTACCTGCAATTCCATTATAATGTTCTTTACTAAATTTATACTAAAATTTATTCGAATTGTTCAATTTGTTCTTGAGATATTATATCCACACACAAGCATACATTGTTTGCACATGTGGTCCACCGTTTTAAGACTTTTTTGGAGGAGGTGGGCAAAAGTTGTAATTTTCCAATGATGAAAATATGATTCAGCATGAAAAATTATATAAGAAACACAATAACTTGGATATCCTTATGGGGGGCAGCCCTGTTACACACACTAACATAATTTGGAATATGTTATGTTCACAAAACCCATTTATAAGGATCATCCCCAAAATTTGGAGAACACTCGTATTGCAGATACCAGAATTCATGGACCAGTTTTTCACTTATGTGCTCGTCAACATGGAATAGCCGATATCTGCAATGGCAGCAAAAAACTTGTTATAAGTCACGATTTTTGTTAACTTCCATGAGAACTGACAACATAATAAGGGCAAAACTGGTCCGTAGATGCTGATATTTGTAATGGGCGTGTCTTCCAGATGTTATGTATAGTTCAGTGATGCTAAAAGTGTGTAAATCAAAAGAAAAGTATTTAAATATTTGATTCCAGTCACAATACTTTCCTCATGTATCAAACTCACATCCTTTGTACGACGTCACATATATTTAGATATGAAAAGATGCTTGTATAAACAATTTTACACAGCAATTTAAAAAAATTTCCATATTACCTAATTTTTTTTTTAAATACTAAATATGTATTCATCAGAAAATACATATGCTTTTCTATTTTAATATATCGATTTAAAAATGTAGAAAAAAGTCCCAGGATTATAAATGAACTTTACCGACTTCACTTTGCGGTACCAAATGCTCACTTCAAGCAAGTTTTTTCACTTTCCCTAGTTTCATAATCTATATTCAGGCCATGAAATTTTAGTTCAAAGTTTACTTGTCAAAAGAGCTTTTCACTCTGCATAATCTGTTTGTCATTTCTTATCGAAGACAAAATTGCATTAAATAAAGCTGAATATGCAGAATTTTTACAAGTTATTGTGTTATTTGGTTTATTGCAGTTTGAAGAAGCATTTTAAGAACAAATTTAAACAATTTTCAGCCTACGATTGCTAGCTTTATGTGGTATATCAATAACTGTGCAAGAATATTAATAGAGATATTCAATGGAATTATGTACCCAAGAAAGAAAAAAAAATAAATCACTTCTACAGAGTTAACTTATGTTATACATAATTTGCAAGGGCAGATGTCAACAAAGTAATTTTAAATTTAACCCAATTCCTTTAGTAAACTTCCAAAAGCAAATATTCTGCATATATGCTTGTAGCGGCAATATGAAATTTAAGTCAATAAAACACATCGTTTCATGAATACTTGTGCTAAATAATCCTAAGAAAAGATAACTCTTGATATATCCTACTGAAATTAGCACTAAATGATTGTAAATTTCTAGAAATCATCTGTAATATGTAAACTAATATTTGACAACAAACATGGATGCAGTGCAGGGGAATCGCGAACGTGACGTCGCATGAAACTCATCTATAGTAACCGTTACTAAGGTAGCGCTGAAATTATTTATATCCATGTTCTGATTTCGTGGCATTAACTATGAAACTGTAACTTTAGCTGCTTTATTGTAATCGCTTGTCGTTATAACACAAATTAATTATTTTCGGTTAAAATTATTTAATATTTTGCTATAATAATGTTTCAGATACATTGAAAGCATTTCTAAGTCTTTACATTAATACGAGAAACATGCCTTCTAAAGCGGAAGATATTCTTCAAGGCTTTAAGTTGTATCCTTTCCGTTTGTTTTGTTCCTCATACCAAAATAAACATTTTAATACATTCAAATTGGGTAAACATTCAACCTAAAAATGGTTTTTCACTTAATTTTTAATCTGTTAAATTATTTTAAATATGTATATGAAATATAAGTTTAGAATTCAAATTCAAGAAATAATCTGGTGATATTCAAAAGTTGCTTATTTACAATAATCAATTACTTAACAGTATTCTATTCATTTATGCGGCAGAGGGTTTCTACACTGTTTTCTTCGTAAATATATAGTTTGCTTACAATTTGAAACCATGCATGTATTTCACATTAGTCTTCATTGTAGGTTTACAAATAATTTGATAACTATCAGCTGTTCATAAGCAATCATAGTTAATTTTTCTACCATTTTCCTTTATGAACTTCGAAAGTACTAAAATTAATTATGTAAAAAATTAGCATTAGTAGGCTACATTTATGTTTTTTCAATTTTCTATATAATTTAGATTCCAGTCTATTTCATCTTTAGAAAGATCAGTGCTTGAAGATTTTGCATTTGATAAAAATTTAGTGTAAATAATCAGCAGTATTTCATGTAAAATTTACTGTTGAAAAATATGCTTTAATAATATTAATGTTAAATTTTCCATTTTGGTTGAACTAATGCACGATCTTCACAATTTGTTATGCCTCATGAAATATTTTTGGTACTTCCTTATTATAATGGCCCCCGATAATGAATCACCAATCAACCGAGATGTATCACCAAGGTAGGTTGTAAAATCTCGCTAAACGTTTGCAGTCCTAAAGAAGCAGCACATGTTTATATTATCGTCATATTGCTTTTTCGTTAACATTCATGATTTTGTATTGGTATTTTAAAATCTAGCTTAATTGTAATTATGAGGGCCGCTATAATAAAGAAGTACTATATTTTCAGTAGATGGTGTAATGAGGCTAAAATATGTTTTTGTTATAAAACGTTTAGAAATAAAATTACCTTTCATAAACTTTGAAAATACTTCTTATAAATATGCATATTTTACAATTTTTACAAAATTACGAAACATTTAGTACAACCTTATACAATAGTTTTATCTTAATATTACCTTTATTTGTAAATCTTAACTTTTGCTAGAAATTGGATGAATCTCCGAGATGCTGACTCAGGAAAAGTATTATGGCAGGGTTCTGAAGATTTGTAAGTGCTGTAGTAAAAATAATAGTTAACTACTCAAAATTCTATATTATGTTATTGGTGCTAAGTTTCTTATAGCCCCTGGTTTTTAAATGAACCTATTTTTATCTTTTTTTTTTATTTTGTTGCAAGTAAACCGAATTTATATAAAATTGGAGAAAAAAAGCCTTATGAAGAAAAACACTTTTAAAAAACTCCGTTTTGGCGTGCTCTGCTTCATTTTTTCCTAAAAAAAATCATATAGTTGTTCAGTACTGCTGTTGATTTCTAAGCAAGTTCGGTACAAATTCGATATAAAAAGATATAAAAAATTTGGTTTCTTCTGCTTTTTCTCGACAGCGATAAGTTGCCAAATGTGGCACAAAAATAAATTGCACTTGGCATGAAATGTTCCATATTTTTCTAAGTACATGTTTTTCTGGCAACCCCTTTTAGCTTTCCATTATCTTCGGCTTCGGCCATTTTATTTTTGTTGTGTTGTTGTTTTGTGCGTAAAAAAGCATTAAAAACATAAATATTTTACAAAAATTAAAGATAGCACATGTTAATAGATAAATTAATGTAGAAGCAGAAAATTTACATAGAAATAATCGTTCTCTGATGACTGCAATGTGGAAGCAGCCATTTGTGCAATTTGGATATTTACACGTTTTTTTTTTTTTTTTTTTTTTTTTTTTTTTTTTTTTTTTTTTTTTTTTTTTTTTTTTTTTTAAGTTTTGGATTTCATTCAACCAGGTACTGTGTTTTGATTTTTATTTAAGCATAGCTTTTTGCTTTGTTTTAGAGGGTAATTTAAAGTTTAATTTCTCGACTGTATAAAATTTTTTGATTTTCATGTTACGTCCGTGTAGTTGTCCAACATATAGCTATTGCTACGTGAGACGTGTAGTTTTTTTTTAATTTTTAAAGTACAATATTTTTTCTAAGTACCATTATTTCTTAAATTTCATTTAAGTACAATATTTTTTCTTAAGTATACATTTTTTGAAATTTCGTTAAAGTGCAATATATTTTTAAAGTATAGAATTTTTGAAATTTCATTTTATTTAAAGTACAATATTTTTTTTAAGTACAAAATTTTTTTTATGTATCGTTATTTCTTAAATTTCGTTAAAGTACCATCTTTTTTTAATACTTTAATCAGGGTCCGCGCTAGCCATTCGCCTACGCGCCAAATGCGAAAAGATCGCAAAACTGGCGATAAAAAAAATACTTTGGCGAAAAAAATGGCGAATGATTTTTTGGAAACTGTGAAAATTTCGTAAATATTTTTTTGTAAAGTAATATGGAATAAAAGTTCGATTTAATTTGGAATAAAAGTCCGATTCCAGACAAGTAGGCCTATGATATACGAGCGTTGTCTCCCGTCTGTTTTGGGGACGCTCGTTCTCGTGTGACAAGCTCCAAGTATTCTTTAATTCCCAGCACGCTGCTCCTCAAAACGGACGGCAGACAGCGCGCATTCCTGTCTCTCAAGCGTCCTTGACTCACCGCGGCAATCAAAACATTATCTGGATTCCGTCCGTTATGGGAGCCGTTTTTTTCGTTAACCCCGAGTCGCACAACCGTTAACCCCCAACACAGTTATTAGATACTCTCCAATAAACAAAACAAAAAAACACTTTCAACTTAAAATTCTGCATTATAGTTTTAAGCAATCCGTTATAGAATTATTTCTGAAAAGAGCCATTTTTTGTCGAAAACGATCAGCCGTAATCAGAGAAACAAGTAATAAACATCGAACGAAAATGTATGTATATTTTTTGATGACGCGTATACAATGGTAGTCCGAGCATCTGGAGGGCAGAGAAATTAGGAGTGTGCGATTGCGTAATTACTACCGCATCGTTTTAGGATCGATTGTCTTACGGGAAAAAATAACTTTTAGACTTACGATGTTCTTTTTTTTTTTAGACTCCGCATATAAATCGCCCCCCTCCTCCACTTTGAAGCATTTTTTTTTTTTTTTTTTGTCACAAATTTCTCGACTTACGCGAGTATATTACGGTAAATAAAAAAGCATTTAATTTTAGTTAAAAATAAAATAGAAAAAAGGCAACTACTGATTATTATCACAGATGCCAATTTGCGGTTTGCTGTTTTTGTCATAAGTTGAATCGTGGTTTATCTTTTTGTTACGAATTTTTAAGCCTGCCTGGCTTGTTTTCGTTTCATCTTCATCATCATCTTTGTGGTTTTTATACGATCCTTACGCCTGCCTGAATTTTAAAACCGACATTAAAATTTATCCCTTAGATAGTTTTGGTGCCTAATTTTAAAGAAATATAATGATGATGCTGCATATAAAAATATTATGGATGTAACAGGAATTGGTTTCACATGTCCTATGACAATAACCATCGTTAAAAGAGGCTTTAGTAAACAGAACATAAATTTCATTAAGTAGTAACATCAGAGTAAAAAATCTCAGTGACTTGATTCTTATAAATAGTGAAGGGCCAGATATGAAAGATTTTAACTTTAAGACAGCTTTTGAAAATTGGTGTATAGTACAAAATTCGATGCTTGCCTGGTTTATATGATAATGAAACTATGTTAATTATAGAATAAATTTGTCATTTTTGTAACTCATTGTGATCTTTCATTGGTAAATAGAAGTTTAATTTACTAATAGCCTGTTTAATGATTAAAAATATGAAATCTACCTATCTTTATATCTTGTTTAGAATGAAATTAATATTATTAGCTGCATTATGGCTTAAAAGTAAAAAAAATTTTACCGATGGCGACGATAACTTTGACTAATAATCATGTAATTTGGCTAATGATTTTTCAATTTGGCTAATTTGTTGGCTAACAGTTTGAAATTCCTAGCGTGGGCCCTGCTTTAATGTTATTTTATTTTCTTAAAGTACAGTCATTACTTTTTTTAATACTTACTAAAATAACTTTTCAACTATTTTTAATACTAATTACATTATTTAAAACTTATTTATGTATTAGCTTTTTATGCATTTTTAAATATGTATGTTTATATTTGTTATGCACAAAGCCTAAGATGATGTCCTTTAGGACTTTTCAAATACTGTACATGTTGGTGGCAAAAAAATGGTGGATTTCGCCAAATTATTTATAACAAATCTGTTCCCATTGTTCTATACAACTATTAATTGGAAGTTAAACAGTATTTCGTCACTCACCTAAATATTCACAAATAGCTTTCTGAACAAGGGGCATGACTCTCAAGTAAATGCGAAAATATTAAATTATACAGTGTTAAATTATGTCGCCTTTGGCAACTGGCTAAAAATTTTCATATTTACATAGTGAATTCCAGTCTCACACAGGCAACTAACTACTAACAAATATATTGTCTCACTGAATTTCCGTAACAATAAACTCTTTGAATTTTATTAACTTGTAACAATTAGCAGCAAACAATTTGTATTGCTTATTCAATTTAGTACTACCAATTTATATTGTTAGATTATGTAAGAGTTGTTAGTTGTGTTGAAAGGAGCAATTAAATATTATGACTAATAAGAAATAAATATCTAGTTGACAGTAGCTATTGTAAAAAAAATTATCTAAGCTCCAATTTTATTTACACCACCTATAATCTTGAAAACAAGTAATAATTTTGAAAATCAGCATTTTTAAGGTGTGTTCCAAGACCGTTTTGGCAGTTCTGAGGGCTCAACCCCATTGATTTGTTAATCTGAGTTTAAGAAATCCTGCCATGGTCCCTATTTCTGGATTAAGCTTTGCCTTTCATAGTTCTGTGTTGATTGGCAAGCTTGGAATAGGGCCAGTATACAAAATTATGGCACACAGTGCACTTTGTTGACCAGGGAAAGAAATTTCAGAGTTTACTCATCAAAATTTTATATCACTCGCCAGTACTATATGATATGTGACATTGCACAACATTTTCGGTATTTCTTCTCGAAAGAAAAATAAACCCAGTAAAATTTATCTGCAATTATGTAATCATGTAAAAAACAAAATTGACGTATATATACACATAACATATGAGCGATTAAGATATTGTTCATACGCACACCCTGTAGCCGCAGGGCGCGGTAGCCCATTGGTTAGTGCGCTGGAGTTGCACTTGATAGGCCCGGGTTCGATTCCAGCCACTGCCAAAACTACCGCTGTGTTCATGCGGAGTACGAACATGTTAAACATGTGGGTCCGAAAGTCCTTCCGAGAGGTTGGTGGTAGGGGAAGGAGGGTACGGTCCCTGTGGATGCCTCCGCCACTGGCTTCCGGTCTAAATTGGGTGGCACTTCCCGACCATCCAAACAGTTACCTTACACCTTTCTGGTAGGTCGGACGGTCTGGGTTTCAATCAATCAATCAACCCTGTAGCCGCAGCTATAGCTAGTTACCATACTGTCAGTTTATATTAGTTAGAAAATATTATAGTATCATCAAAATTAAAACCACCTTTTGGAAAAACATTACAAACTTCAAGAACAGAAAATTTTCAATTTCTTCAACTTGACAAGACGATTTCTTGAAAACTATAATAGCTATGCAAACATTTTTGTCACTCACTGTTTCTATCTATCTTTTATAGTTTAAAAAATATTTTGAGTGAAAGTGAAGCAAAAACTCACTCTAACATTTTTTTTAGTTTTTATGAAAAAAAAATATTAAAATATTGATTTTTATCTATTAGGCTCGGAGATATAAGTATACATTGTGTTTACGTTTTCATAACTCTCCGATTTCAACCAGAGATGCAAGTATGCAATGTGTTTATATTTTTCATAACTCTCTGATTTCAGCCAGAGATGCCCTTACCATAGATGTTATTCATATCAAAAGCATAATGGTCAATTATTATTCACGTAATTACTTTGGGGGAATTTGTTATTCTTATGTTCTCAAGTGTTAATATTGAACTGTAAACAGTTAAACGGCTGTAAAATATTAAAGTATTGAAAACATTTAGAAGTTTACCTATTACAGTGAAGGCTACCGGAAGTACAGTGAAAATGTATATTCTTTAAGGGAGAATAAACTTATGTTTGCACAATCTATATATATTAATTGCCAAGTGTCTGTCTATCCGTCTATCTGTCTGTTACACTTATTTTAGTCACTTCCCAAGTAGATAGAGACTTGCAATTTGGTACACAGGTTGATCGTTCGATAAAAAACCCTGGAAAAATTGAATTTTTCGAAAATGTTCTATAGAGAGGTTTCCCTACACCAAAACGTTCGAAAAGTGAAATGATAGGAAAGTATGCTTTGCGATGAGATGGAGACTTTAAATTTGGTGTACTGGTAAATCATTTGAAAGGAAGAAAATCTGCAATTTCAGATTTCCAATAATAGCTATTCTAGGAGATGCATAACACCAAAATGTTCGATTTGTCAAATGAATGAGAAACACCTCCTTTAAATGTTGATAGAGGCTTGAAATTTGGTATATGGGCTAATCATTTATTGAAAACATCCAAGACGAATAGAGTTTTTCAAAAATGTTCATTTAAAGGGTGTTCCAGAGAAAAACGTTCGAAAGGTGAATTGATAAAAAACCATGCTTCTGGATGAGATACAGATTTCAAATTTGGTGTACGGATAGATAGTTTGGAAAGAAGAAAGTGTACAATTTCTGTTTTCCAATATTTTCTACTTTAGGGGGTGCCATATACCAAAATGTTCGATTTTAAGAATAATGGAGAGATGCCCCTTTTAAAACATGATAGAGGCTTGATATTTGGTATATGGGCGAATCATCTGATAGAAAACCCAAGAAGAATGGAGTTTTTCAAAAATGTATATTTAAGGAGGTGGGTACTCCACACAAAAACATTTGAAAGGTGAAATAATTAAAAAAAAGCATGCTTTGCGATGAGATAGAGACTTCAAATTTGATGTATGGGTAAATAGTTGGAAAGGAAGAAAGTGGGCAATTTCAGTTTTCCAACATTTGCTATTGTAGGGGGGGGGGGGGGGGGGTTGCTCACTAAATTGTTCGATTTGACGAACCAATGAAAAACGCCTCCTTTACAATGTGATTGAGACTTGATATTTATTATATGGGCTAATCATATAATAAAAAAACCCAAGATGAATATGGTTTTTCAAAAAAGGTTCATTTAAGGGAGTGCTACACAGAAAAACGTTCGAAAGGTGAAGTGATAGAAAAAACATGCGTTGCGATGGGATAGAGACTTTAAACTTGGTGTACGGGTAGATAGTTTGAAAGGAAGAAAGTGTGCAATTTCAGATTTTCAATATTTGCTACTTTAGGGGGTGCCGCAAACCAATATGTTCGATTTTCCGAATAAATGAGATACAATTTTTTTTAATGTGATAGAGGCTTGATATCCGGTATATGGACCAATTATCTGATAAAGAACCAAAGACGAACAGAGTTTTTCAAAAATGTTGATTTATAGGTGTGCTCCACAGAAAAACGTTTGAAAGGGAAAATGATAAAATAGTATGCTTCGGGATGAGATAGATACTTTAATTTAGTGTACGGGTATATAGTTAGAAAGGAAGAAGTGTGCAATTTAAGTTTTCTAATATTTTCTTCTTTAGCGGGTTCTGCACACCAAAACATTTGATTTGCCTAGTAAATGTGAAATGCAAATTATTCAAAAATTTGCATTTTCCAGGACTTGCTTATTGTGAGACCATTGATTTTCAACAGGTATTCAGCTAGTATAAATCAATTTTTGCTAACTTGTTTCTGTGATATCCTGTTTTTAACAATATTCAGATTTGCTCAAAGACATGTACTAACTTTTTATACTTCCATCCTGCACTACCATTCTTTTATGACCATAAAAATTCCAGTAAAACTGCAAAGTTGTTATAATCAGAATTTTTGCAAAAAAAAAAAAAAAAAAAAAAAAACAGTGAAAGATTTGGAGATTGTAATAAGAGGTTTAGAACAGAAAGAAAAATTCAGCTTCGAATTTTCAAATAAAAGGCTAATAATCATATTTTAATATCTTTTTCATTCAGTTAACATTCTATAAACTAAATAAAAGTAAAATTAATTTTGAAAACTAATTGAACATCCTATGTTACTATCCTGACTTGCAGGTTGTGGAATGGGAGAACGAGAAAGATAATTAATAAGAATTTTCAAATAAAAGGCTAATAATCATATTTTAATATCATTTTCATTCAGTTAACATTCTATAAACTAAATAAAAGTAAAATTAAATTTGAAAACTAATTGAACATCCTCTATTCCCTGTAGATGCCTCCCCCACTGGGTTCCGGTCTAAATTGGGTGGCACTTCCCGACCGTCCAAACAGTTACCTTACACCTTTCTGGTAGGTCGGACGGTCTGGGTTTCAACAACAACAACTATCCTGACTTGCAGGTTGAGGAATGGAAGAACGAGAAAGATAACTTTTATATACAGGGTGTCCCAAAAACATTGACCTCAGCTTTTATTCCTTAAATATTGATCTTAGATATATATAATAAATTACAAAGTTGCATAAAAAATGGTACAGAATTTTATGAAATCGATTAAAATTTTCAAGTGAATTAAATTTGAAGAAATACAAAATTTGAATTTTTATACGGCCCACGTACAAAAAGATTTCCAATGAGTAAAATGTGCCCCATACACTAATAAGGTGATGCACAAAATTTCAGCATTTTATGATAAAAAGTCCCAGAGATATGTTTAAACCAAGTTGGTGAGGGATTAATCACAAATTAAAATATAAATGTTCACAGCAAGAGTGCAAATGATTCCATGCAGAAATGCATCATCATAGGCAAATAATATCTGCCTCTTATCTTTAATGGATCTTTGCCATGGATGGAAAACATTTTGATCAAGCTTTGTAATATTTGTATAAAGTTATTATTTCTACACAGTGTAGATACTTTTATACCAATAAATAGCAAAATTATTATTTATTTATGCAATCATTGTTTTCTTTCGTAATTTGTGTATAACCCCTGAAACGCAATCTGCCAATGTGATTTTTCCCTTCTAAGAACAGGGTGGATAAAAATCATGATTTTTTTTTAAAAATCGGATTTTTTTTTATTTATATTAGCCTTTTCAAAATCAATTTTTTATATTTTTCAGGTCAGAAGGTAGGTTAGACTATATTAATGTAATGTATAATTTTAAAAAAATTAATTGAATATATATTAATATAAGATTAAGAAATATGTGCAGGGGTTAATAAAAAAGCCAAAGACTTTTTAAATAAATAGGTTTTTTTTAATTGCGTTATTTTATTCAATTTATAAATCTAGGCTATATTAATTATATGGAACTATTATGCGGTTTTAAGTTCTTTATTTGAATTTATATTAATAAAGAGCTATGTGTGTGATATCTGAAAATCTATTAGGTTTGATATTATGAAGGACTTGAAAAAAAGGGAAGGGATTATGACAAGCTTATTAAACAGTCTAGATTTTAGAGAAAGATGATGTTTTTAAGTATTAATATTTAATAATACCTTTTTCATTTATATAATAACAACTTACCATGCAACAGGTAATTTCATTCATCTGAGTCTCTTAAATAATTTTTTATTAGTACAAAAATCACAAAAAAAAGGAAGGAACCAAACTTTCTTATTTCTATAGTAAAAATTATTACAGCACATATAAATAACATTTCAAAAGGTATTTTAAATTTTTGTAGCTTGAAATATGCCTGTAAAAACTGTATCGCAACCATTGATCCCAATAAATCATCACAAGAACAATTAAAATGTTAAATATTGTCTAGCTTATGTTTTTAGATAACTGACAGAAAATCTAGATAATTCTAGGTATATTTTGAGTGATTTTTAGCTATGAAATTAGAAAATAGGTTGGCAACACTGGTCAGATGTCATTGTTACTAGATTTTATACTCCAAGAATGAATAGTGTTATCTCCACTGACCGAGAGTTAAGGAAAGGATTTCAGTTTTTTTACTTTCCTTATATACATAATGTATAAGGAAAGTATTGTGACGGGGTCGAAAATTCGAATTCGAGTTTTCGACGGGAGAGCACGTTTCAAGCATCCCTGATCACGAATCAAGCATTTTTGAAGTGATGTCTGTGTGTGTGTGTGTGTCAGTGGGTCTGTGGAGGCGATAACTGACGAACAAATGGACCGATTCGAACCAAATTTGATACAAAAATCACAATCTGTAAACACTGGAAGCCTATTGTTTTTATACGCAATCGAATGTTCAGAACCCCCCTAAATTTTCGAATGAAATTTTGAAAAAATCGTCAAAAAATCAAAACTAATAATAAAGTTACGTAAATAGACATTTCTTATGTAATTTTTCATTAGAAAATGATTGACTTAAATTTTAGAACGCTAACATGAACTGTTCTCGAGATATTGCACATTTTTCAAAAAAATTATCAAATAGTCATATAAAATAGCAAAAAAAAATATTTCCTATTGAGAAACATGTTCACTTTTCATATATAATATCATGCGATAAATTGGGTGACATCATTCTCGTGGATCTAGCTCGTTCCATTCATGAAAAAAGATACTTTGAGTAATACTTTTGCATTTGAACGCCAATTTATCTGCTGTAAGAATAACTTATTTCTTCGTCCATAACGCTTGGCGAGATTTTGGTGATGAAATTGGCGGAATGTCATCAACTTGGTGACTTTTTGAAATGTTACCAAATTAACGAAAATCTCGCCAAATGGATAAATATGACGATAAATCAATGAAGATGACGACTAATTGTCGAAAATTCAATATCTTGGAAAGGATATTAGTATCTACTAGAAGAAAAACCTGTTTATTTTACTGTAAAAGTAGTAAGTTCATTTCATTATATAAGGAAAGTCATGTGTTGCCCACATCAGATTTTTTTTTATATATACTCTAAAGATGTCTTAATGTGGAATTTTATTATTTTAAACATTTATTCTGTTCCAGGTTATTTTAGCATAAAAATACAAAAAAAAAAAACTTCAAGAAATGATAAAATTACAAAATGATTTTAATCAATGATTTTTTTTTTTAAAATCAAGTGATTTAAATCATGACTTAAATCAAGCCGATTTAAATCAAACAACCCTGTCTAAGAACCCATGTCGATGCATCAAAAAGTGGTTTAAGTCAGCATTTTTGTCTTTCCATATCTCTGGGACTTTTTTGTGATAAAATGCTGAAATTTTGTACATCACTTTATTAGTGTATGGGACACATTTTAATCATTGGAAATGTTTTTGTACGGGGGCCATATAAAAATTTAAATTTTGTATTTCTTAAAATTTAATTCCCTTGAAAATTTTAATCGATTTCATAAAATTCTGTACCTTTTTTTACGCAACTTTGTAATGTATTATATATTGTCTAAGATCAATATTTAAAGAGTAAAAGCCAAGGTCAATGATTTTGGGACACCCTGTATATTCATGCTTTAGGAATGTTCCATGGCCTGAAAGTAGCAACCTCAATTCTGATAACTAAAAATTAGTAGACAGGAGATAAGCTGTAAAGGAAGTCTCATATCAACTTAAGAATTGAGAAAAGTATAAAGATGAAGTCTAATGGAAATTTTACATATAAAAAATTGTCCATTTTTCAGACGGTATAATTTGGATATAGAGTATTATTGGAATTTGTTGGTATATAACTGATAACTATTAAAATATTTTAGGAAACCTATCTCTTGCATTCAAACTTTATACATTTTATTCTTGTTATCTGTAGTATTCTAGAATTTCATTTTTTAAATGTTTAGTTAAAATTTCAGAATTTCTGAACTGTAAAACAAATTCTCATTTTTGAACTCTTATGTTTCAGATCCAAACCAGAGGTTGAACATGAAGGTAATTTTTATTTCTATCGAAACTTAAACATTGCATTAATTGAGATTCTTAAATAGTATTGTCAAGTGTTTTTTTTTTTGTTTGTTTGTTTTTCCTCCTTTTTATTTATAAGATTGTTTTGTATTATCCCACTGAAGTATGGTGTATGTACTGGGAGCTGAGCTAATCCAATACCAAATTTCATGGCTGTCTAAAATGCAGATTTTTTGCTACAAACAACACATGCACACAGTAATGTTTTTTTTTTTTTTTTTTTAAATAAAATTTAGAATATGTGAAATTGAAAGAATTGTGTATTATAAATTTTTCTATATTATTTTATTGTACTGAACTGGATTTACAGCACAGTTTCTATTTAACCCTTAATATATAGATTATTTTTATTGATTATAAAATAGCCTTCAACTATATTTTGTTACGGGAAAAATACAGAAAATAAATCAAGTTAAAATTTTATGATTAATTAAATAAACAGTTTTAACATGGGTTTTTTTTTTTTATGATTAATTTATGTTTTTACACTTGTTCTATATAAAATTACTGTTTGGAATTAAGATTTTTGTTTTCTAAAAGGCAGTGCTTTTCATAAATATTTTACTGTTATTGCCACAATTAATTATTGTTTATTGGCAGTTTGGAACTATTCTTACTTATTTACTCATTTCAATATAACAAACTTTTTTTCAATTTTGTTAGATCATCAACAGCCAATTTTTTCAAAAAAAAATTCTTTTGAAACTTCATGACTGTGCCTTTTGTTTTTTAATTATATTGGATAAGTTTTGTATTTCTCTTTGAAAAACTAAAAAGCTATCCCCCTCCTCAATTGCTTGTTATATACTGGAAAAATGCCAGCCTTTGAATAATTAAAGATCTGTATTGGCTATCTTTTTCAAAGCTAAGGAAACTGAGTATTTATTTTAACAGCAATATTAATAAAACATAGTTAATTTTTAATTACAGATTTAATTTGTATACAATGAGAATAGCATAACAGAGACATAGAAATTGCATGACGATACCAAAAAATAATTACTCAAAATTGTATTAACCAGTTTAAATAGAAAGAGAAATCAATTGGAAATTTCTCCCTCCCTCGTATTCTTCCTTTCAGTATTGCTTAAATATTTATAGCTCTATACCCTCATACTAAAACTTGGATATCTATCTATCTAAACCAGCACTATTTTAACTTCCAGCACTTCTATAAGCCAGGGTTTGAAAATACCGGTCGCCGTGGCCACTAAAAAATTGGAGCTGATGACCAAAATTTCTCTTTTTAATTACAGCCATGAGATTCTTCCAAAGATCTGGGAATTTCTGCTTTTGTGTTGGTTTTCATCTTCCCGAGTATTTCCGTTTTTTTTTTTTTTTTTTTTTTTTTTTTTTTTGTCCTCGTTTATTGCCCGGCAAAAATATTTGGGCAAAAATATTTTCCTTACAAATTACAAATTTTCTCTTCCTTAAGCAGGGTGCCCACAGGTCACAAAAGTCCAGAAAAAGATATAAAATCGGTCACAAATGTTCAAAATATGAATTTTGATATGAGAGTTTTCTTCGATTTTACATCTGGAAATCCGTTCCTCTGTAAATCTGTCCGTGAAATCAGCCCTCGCATTCGGCAATTGCTTCCACTTCATGAGGGATTGGACCAATGATTATTATCATATAATATACAATAACAATTTTTCAAACGTATTACTCATGAAATGGACTTTGTAGCAGTATATCTTGAAAAACGGCAATTGTACGCGATTCTCAGTATAACTTGTTCAATTATGAAAATATCTTACACTTATGCAATCTGTTTGCATCCACTAAAATTTTTATAATAATTTCTACGAGTTGTATACATAAAAGTTGTTTTCCAAACGGATTATTAATGAAATGAAATGCTATTTTGCAGCAGTATCATGAAAAACTGCATTCATATAACATGTAGTACATATCATACTATTTTACATAACATAGTATAGAGAACATAATATAGAGAAAGTAATGTTTTTATGAAAATTTTTGAATTCAAGATTTTAATGCCAATATATGCTTTAGGACCACCTGAGCACATTTTGACTATTTTAGGAGTGATGTCCATATTAATGGATTTTGGCAAAACTTTATATCCAAATTTGTTATCGAAAAATCTAGAACCAGTTTTTTTAAATTAGAGCGAAAACTGAAGTTTATTTGAAATTTTATATTTTTTAGCATGGCAGCATAGGACAAAATTTAAGCTAATCATGCATAAAAGGAGTTATTTATGGCCTAATGATCGCAAGACTTACTATAGCTTCAATCATTGTTGTAAAAAAATAGCCGTAATACAATTTTTGTATTCATGATATCATTAGCCCCCCCTCGTGGAATTCCCCTTCCTCCTGGGAGTACATTGTCAGGTATGGTATCAATTGAGAAATTTTTTTCAAGTCCTTTAAAGTGAAGGATAAGTTACATATGTGATCATTTGGACCAACGATATAAATTTTTCAAATTTTTTCTTGCAAAATTTGCAAAAAAGAGATTACAAGCTACTTAAAATTCATTATAAGAATAGCTTATTTCTTCGTTTATCCATCTCTGTAATACTTGGTGGCGAATTTGGAGGGGTATTGCCAACTTGGCGACTTGCACTTATGAAAACAGAAGAGTTTCTTGATGATCTTTTAAAAGAGTGGTTTGATCTAATAACACTTAAAAAATTTTAATATTGAACAATTATTAGAAAAAACTGAAGCCATCAAAGACAGATTTCCAAATTTAAATTCTCTTATTAAAACAGAAACTGTCATATCAGTTTTCCACAGCTTCATATGAGAGAGACTTTTCTCATATGAACCTGATAAAAGATAAATTAAACAGAATGGAAATAGACAGTTTACGAAATGTATTGATGATAAATTTAAATGGACATGATCTAAAGAAATTTAACCCTAATAAAGCCATTAACCATTGGTATTTTAAGATAAAAACTGTGAGGCATGTCAGTTAATTTAAATGCAGTGTATAAAGTGTGTATAAATTTTATATTTACCCACTTTATATGATCTTATTAGTACTAATAAAAAATTCTAAAAAAATACATTGTTCTGATATTTTTTCTGACTCTTAAGTTTTCTAGCCTGGCTCCTAACATTTCAAGAGACTTTTCAATCCCGCTATAAGCAATCTAGCTAAATTTTTTGTTGATACTTTTTTATTAAAATTCTTCCGCCAGCAACACTTTTTTTAATTTTCTGTAGGCTGTTTAAAATAATTGGTAATAATATATATGGTTGTAGATAGTGCAGTTGTTCCTCCTACATTTACATATACCCAAATACTGTCAATTTGTTCTTTAGGTTTAACTACATCAAAAGAATTTTATTTTCCTTAAATATAAATATTAATATATTATATCTAAAATATTAATAAGACAAATTGTATTACAATAAAATTGTAAATTCTTTTGTATATAATAAAAGCTGTATTTTCAATTCATACTATAATCATCCTTATGCTAGTTCTGGACATAACATTTAACTGTGCAATATTAGTTTAAAGATATTGCTAAAAAAATATTAAATACTATTACAAAATTTTAATCAATATCCAAAAGTTTATTGATAATACATATTATATTCAATAAGTAAGTGAGGAAAATACAAGTTCTTTGCACATATCCTGTCTCCATTATTTCCATTTCGAAGAAAACTGTATGGCTATGCACTTTGTAAACAACAAAAGCATCCCCTGTAGAGATGAGTTCGGGCTCACTTTCTAGAGCTTGAATCCGCCTGCAAACAAAATATATTTTTAACTGTTCTACTTAATTTTCACTCATTTTCAAAAATGTCCATTTCTAAAATTGTGCGATTCAGTTTAGATATCAAGCACAAATAATATATAAACAATTACTTTGAATACTGAAAATAGAGAAATTCGTATCATAAAAACCATATAATGACATTAAAGTAGTATCAATACGGCTGTTTGTAGAGCAAAATTAATATTGGTCTTTTCTTTTTTTCTACTCAATATATTATTAAGTAAGTAGTTAGTCTATATTTCGATATAAATCATTTTCTGAAATATTTCATTCCTAATTTTGCCATGTTTTACAAATAGGTTTGTTGCACGCTACGCTATACGGCCACACACATTCAACAAACAGCAGCCTTAGAGCATCCCAGAGACAGTTTATGACCCGAGTATATGCAATGTGAAAGTTATTTAAACAAAGCAATAATACACTCAAATAGGAATACAATATATACATATATACAGAACCCTCACTCACCTAGTCCTAATTCTCACCCGATAAACTCCTTTCGTACATTGTTAGCAGTATACTGGACAACGTCTAAGACACGATGGCATTATTTTTTAGTTCTTTATACTTTAATTGTTTACCTCCACAAGTCGCCAACCGATTGAAGTTGATTCCATTAACCCTTTGCGGACAGCGGCATTCCGAAACTGCCTTGGCCCAAAGGACGGAATGCTTTGCTTCCGAATTGTTCCCAAAGGATGGCTAATTTTTTGCATTAAGCCTAACTCTAAAAAAAAATTCATTAAAACTCACCTGTTCAACACAGAAATCTTCTTTTTTCAGGAATAAAAGGTATACTTATTTTCTATTTGATGTATATTTTTCATACAAATCTCAATACAAAATACTCGTTAGTTGCTTTTACTATGAATTCTACTAGTTCATCATCGAAAAATATTCTAAAAAGAATTAATTTCCTTACCTAAATTAGGCAACATAATATTGTGATTGATTTCAGGTATGCTCAAAAACTCAAAAGAATTCAGATCTTTCAAATCTCTTGTTCAAACATCATTCGCCAAAACGGCTACTAAAGCTGGTGGTGTTGTAATAATAGTATGCTCAGAATCTAAAGAATCACTTTCATTTTCAGATTCATCATCAGAAATACCACAGTTCCACGAATCTTTACTATTTGCATCACTTTCATTAATGTCTGGTTCGTTTATCATGAGTGTATATTCTTCCACAGAAAGAAAACGTCTTGACCCAGCCATTCTTTTATCCTAAATAACCTAATAATTTCACTGCTGCACATTCCTCTAAAACCCAAACTTAAATAAAATACTCTCTTATATTCCTGTGATTCACCAACGAAATTATGAAGCTAAAATCAAAACGAGAACTGAAACTCAATTATAGAATAGCAGAGGCTACAAGAAGTGCTCGATTTGTTTATATTACAAAACCATGTTTCACTGCTCCAGATAGAGAAATGATTCATTGGATCCCCCCTATGCCAAGGTCAAGTATCTGCAAAATGCATTGGAATTGTTTGCATGGACATTTAACACCATCTGGTACACAAATAAATTCAAATAAAAACGTTCCTATGAAAACGCATATCAGTAACTGCCGTCCTTTAGGGTAAAATTTTCTCTGATGCAAATGCGTGACTACCGTCTTTGAATGCAAGTTCACAGTCGATGCATGGGCATGTCAACCATCCGCAAAGGATTAATGTACAATATCCAGTCTGATAGATTTAACGAATGGGGTGGGGTGGTCAATAATAAACAATGTCACATTTTACTATACAACACTTCCTTGCATAGAACGATAGAACCCATTTACCAAGACTTCAAATAACATTTCAGACACCTGTTAGCAATAACTTTTTAGTACTAAAATAAAATGTGATTATCTTGAAGATTTCAAAGTTTTTATCAACATTTTCTGGAGCCTGAGTCTGAATTGCAGCCTGAGTTTGGAGCCTGAGTCTGAATTGCACTTAGTACCATAGAGCCCGATTTGGGCCCGGGCTCGGACTGAGCCCGTCTCATCTCTAATCCCCTGCTGCTTCCCCCTTCACAGCTTCTACCAAAATCAATAATTAGCTATATAACAAATTGAAATGGCTTGTTGCAAATATTGACTGCATTTGTGTAAATATAGTAATTCTGTATTAGCATTTGGCAACTGCAATAATAATAATGATAATATTTTTAAAAATCTAGTGCATGACTGCAAAATTGTTAAACATTTGGCCCACGATTTAAAAATAATTAAACCACACTACCTTACGTGATACAAGCATATTGCTGCAAGTTTAGCTCAATTGTGAACTTTTCAGTGTGAATCATGTCAGAGAAGAGGACTTTGTATTAATTGAAAGAATACTTAATAAATAAAGGCAAAGTATCATGGCAAAATAGCTATGTACTCTAAAAATTGAATTTAATGTATAAGAAACTTCACAAATATGTCGTTAATAAAATATGAAATAAATTTAAATAAATGAAAAATATGTTGTGCTTAGAATATTGTACTCCATTTCCTACTGTGACACTTTAAAAAATAAATACTGTTATAAATAACAATATTTTTTAAAATGTCTAGAAAATTTCAGAGTTATAATTTTACTAAATTTAGTAAAAATATAACTCTGGAATTTTTTTACCTTTTATTCATACTTTTAAAATTTTATTTCTTTTATTAAAAATGCTGGATTTTGAAAACGAATTACTGTTTAGAAATAAAACATAATTTCTTCTATAAATTAAACAACATACTCTGACCTGTATACATCCCAGTACCTAATTTTTCCAAAGCAATCACTTTTTTTTATTCTTTCCTATAGTTTGTTTGCAAATTGTTAACTTTTTTACCACCTTTTCTTGGTCAACTGATGGATTGGTAAAACTTAAATTTCTCAATTAATTTTAATTAAGCTACTTTCTTAAGGTTTCTTGCTCTGAACCATCTATATGCAAGATTCCCTCCTTTAAATTTCTATGAACTCTTCCGTAACTTAACGGACTGTCGTATTGGAGGATTACAAATGGTACAAAAGCGAAACTGGGTGAAGATTTTACAAACTTACGCTGCATACTTTGGTGTAAAGCTAGATTTTCACAGTTTTATTTTAAAAAATCAAATTGTTCTGTACTGCATAAGTGTCTAAAACTGTGCAGTTTTCACACCTACACACTTAAGTATGCTTGCAATGAGACTTGAGCAGTTAATAATATCTACTTTAAGATATGAATCAACTATTTTCAGCAGAATATCTGTTTCTTGCTGCTATATGTGTATCTACTTGCATAAAGCTGCTTTTCAGATTTTCATGTTATTTCAGATGTGTCTATCAATTATGATATGAATAACAGAATTATCCATTTTTTAAATATCCATCTAATGGAGCTGTAGATTAGCACTGGCCAAATTTGGCAAGTAGCTTTTCAAAAGTGATCAGTAAGAAAATGCACAACACGGGCAAATAATTTTTTTTTACTCTTCAGATTTTGATGCTAGCAGAACCAAAAATGTTACCATCTTTAAATTGATCCTGACTCATTTCTTGGGCCATATTTTTTCAATGTTTTGTGGTTAAAATATCTCAGAAAAATTATTATTATTGAAATATTCAGAGAGAGAGAGTTAGAGTCTGTTTTAGAAAATACTAAGTAGGAAGTCGTAATATTTTTTTTTCAACTGCCTATCCTTGATTACTTATAACATTTTATTAAATGTTTTTAATTATCGTCATGCATTTCGAAAATAAAATTGTGTGTACAGATTCATTTTATCCCTCTTTTCAACTCTACTTTTAGCTCGAGTTCCCAAGAAGATTCTACGCTGCCGTGCTGTCTCTAGAGAAATTAATTTTTCTTCTATCGAACCAATGGAAAAATTTCGTCTTGAGCAACGTGTTTTGTTCAAAGGAAGATGTTTAGAAGGTATTGTATTTTTTTAGCTAATTGAAATAAACTGTTTCATATCTTTTTATAGTTAATGTATTATCTAATTCTTCTAAAGCAGCTTAAATATAGTGAAAACTCTCAATGATAAGTAACCCAAAACACCATGAATTTTGGACATTTGGAAAATAAAATTGGTGAAACTTCTGAAAAACAGATACTGATACTTTGAATTTTGTTTATTAGAGATATCTATTACTTTATTTAAAAGTTTCACTCTCTTCAGGTGTTTTTAGAAGTATATAACTATAAGTGGTAGTTATCCAGAAGAAATTTAGATCTATTTTGAGGATTATTAAATTAAATTCAACATTTTACAAAGAGGTCATTCTAGATCTAGGATGTTTTGGTAGTTAAAAACATAAAAAGGCGGTTATAAAAAAAAAATGGCTGATTTATGTTCACTAGACAGATGTGTCAATATAGAGTTAAAATATGTCAGCAAAGGTGGCTGAATGATTTCATAAGAAAACTAATATATGAACAATTTATCTTCCATGGAGTTGACACCACAAAGTTAATGTTTTTGAAATAAAAAGACAGAAATGCAGCTTCCTTTAGAATTGAAACAAAATTCTTGAAAGAAATATTCATACTCATGCCTAATGCTGGAAGTTCAGGCAGTAAAAAATACTAAAATAGGCAAGATAAAGGGCAAAATAAAACATCAAAATAGGCAGCAAAAATAGGCATTTATTAAGTGTATAGTATTTAAAAAAGTTCAAATTACTTTAATTCATATTACTTTTATTATATTTGTATCTTTGGCAATATAAATAAATTTGAAAGTGAAAATGTTATCTACTCATAAAATCAATTTCTAGAAATCCAAAAGTATCCATGTTTTGTTTCAAATTTCTTATTCAAAACATTAGAAAATTTTTTATAATGTTTTATTAATAATAAATAATTTAATAAAATATTGATTGTTTTAAGTGTTATTTCACACATACAGATCACGGGCGCGATAGCCCATTGGTTAGCGCGCTGGAGTTGCACTCGGTAGGCCCGGGTTCGATTCCAGCCGCTGCCAAAACTGCCGCCGTGTTCACGCGGAGTACGATCACGTTAAACATGTGGGTCCGTAAGTGCTTCCGAGAGGTTGGTGCTGGGGAAGGAGGGTACGGTCCCTGTGGATGCCTCCCCCACTGGGTTCCGGTCTAAATTGGGTGGCACTTCCCAGCTGTCTAAGCAGTTACCTTACACCTTTCTGGTAGGTTAGACGGTCTGGGTCTCAACACATACAGATCACATTCCTGGGCAATGTTAGCACCCATTTCATCCATCATAAACTTCATGTGATCTAAAATAATTTTACTTTAAAAGTGTGATTGTTCCATTCTGGTTGCATCAAAGATAATTCAAAAATAGTAATTTCCACCCATATTTTGTTTCAAACTAATTCCATTCAAAGACATAAAACCTTCATTTCTTCAAAGAATGTTTTTCTTTGGTAAACTTTTAAATGCATTTACAGTGTGAGTTCATGTATATATATAGATTACATTTCTGTGAATGCATGAAATATTTTTTGTTTGATTTTACTTGTATTTACATAGTTGGAGTCTGGACAGTATCTTATTTTTGTACATAATAATCACTTTAAAATTATGTAGTTGTAGTTCATAAGGAAAATGACAATCTTGGATGTCACATTTTTGACACTGTTCTGAAGAAGTCTATCATAACAAATATTTCTGTCTATTTAGTTTCTTAAATTTCATGACATAAGCTATAAGGATGATTTTCTGGTAATTATCAATTTTCAGGTTTCAAAAAAAAATTAACTAAAATTAATGGAATTTTAATGCATATTCATTAGCTTCCCATGTCAGAAATGACCATGACAGGAATGGCATGTAGGTAAGTTTCAGTTCTGCACCAAAATAGAAACTAACATTGGGAAAACAAAGTATGTAATATGCATAACTTGTCCTTATAACTGCAGACACAGTATTTTTAATTTTTTATTGATATTAATAATATCTACATACACATCAGAAATTACAGGTAATAAATATACTCATCAAAAATGAGCAATAAACATTTGTTTTTCACTTGCTTGTTAATAACAAAGTTCCAAAACTTCGAACAGATGTGGAGCAAAACTCTAAATAATGTTCTTCAACTAACTTAAAATCACTAATTTTACCATCTGATAGATGAAGAGGACTATTTTATGGGCAATGTCATAATGTCACCGATTCTCAGGGACAAACACGTATCAGCATCTCATGAAATAATATCTTTAAAATTTTTATGAATGAGGGAATGTTTACAAGTTAAAATTATAATTTTAAAGCTTCACCAAATTATTTCCATTATTTGTTTTTTTCACTAATGTAATTAAGAAATGAAAACTCAGCTCATCACTAGGGAACGGTGACAGGAATCACAAATTTGAATTTTTATAAGTCAAAAGTATATTTAATGTTATTGAAAAATACATTTTTTGTTGAAAAATTTGTAGAACAGATTGTGTTCTAAACAAATAGTGCAAAAGAGATCTATCTTATTTTTTATCATTTAAGCACAAGAGACACAAAATTGACAGTTACCAGATATACAGCCATAAATAAATATTTTATAAAACTTTTAGTTTCAATCTTTTTTAATTAATTTAGATAGTTAAATTATTTAATTAATATATACAAATATGAAACTTGATAATGTCATTGTGAATTTTATATCTAATTTACGCGCATAAGGGATACTGTGTGCAGATTGTATGTACATGTTGTTTATCGATAAAAATATTGTACTCATTTTGAAAGTTGGCATGTATGCATCAACTTTTAAAAATAGAAAAGGTTTCCTGATTAAGTCTGTTTAAAACCAATTTGCTATTTCAATGTTCATCTCATTTTTATCTCTTTAGCCAAATATTTTTTATTATATGTGAAAAATAACAAACCTTTCTGTATATTCTATTCTACATGTTTCTTATCAGCTTCCTATTTGATGTCTAATGTGTTCTACATTTGTGACTTTGTTTCCTATTTCAGAATGGTTTTTTGACTTTGGTTTTGTGATACCTAACTCAACTAATACATGGCAGTCACTGATTGAAGCTGCACCAGAGTCACAGATGATGCCTGCAAATGTCTTAAAGTAAGAAATTAATTGCTTCTATCTTTTTAAAAGCATTATAATTTAATCACTTCCATAATTCTGAAGTATTAAGTAGGCTTGACCAAAAAAACTTTTCTAATTTGAATTACCGCTGGTGCAAAAAGCTATTAATGACGGCTTGGTTAAAGGACTTTATTACAATTAATGAAATCAGCATGATCTTCCTCTTCAAAGTTTAATTTCTGTATCAGGTAGGGTGCTTTTAAGATTTTGCTCTCTTCCTCTTAATATGCACTTCATAACATTGCTGCCAACTCGTCTGAATTTTCACACCTTCTCACCCATTCCCCCCAAAATATAGAAATCTTTTAAATTTTGACCATATTCCTTTTTTGGAGAAATTTAAAAAAAAAATAGTTACAAATTCTGAAATAAAATCCTCTATGTATAACATTCTAGTGATCATGTAGTGACATTTTTCAGTTAGCTGGAAGTCAAAATACATATGGTTGGCGTTATACAAATCGAGGTGTGGTCGAAATATACAGTCAGTGCTTAAAAAGGTCTCTGTTCAATCTAGGGAAGAAACTTTGGCGGTTGATGTCACTTTCTCCTGCTTTTGAGTATGTAGAGCTCCTATAACAGGTATATGTAGGGACACTAGGATTATGCAGAAGATTTTAATTTGTTATTGTTAGCTATGTCTCTATTCGCGTGTGTTGCATGTTGTGTTTTTGATTTGAAGCATGAAAATTGTTTAACTTGCACCAATTGTGAATTATTAAGAAATGAATTCTAAAAAACCCAAAAAGTATCTTAAAAATACCTCTTCATTGGAGCTTGTGTAAATTGATACCACAGAATTTACAGTTTCTTACAAAATAAAGCACTAGCCGCGTTTGGTGGCCAGGCACTCCCTATGCATGCATTCAATCACTTTTTAGCAATCAATTTATTAAATAAAATTAACAGAAAATGTACCAGTGACCAACCAGCTCAGTTACTTTTTTTAAGCTTATAGTTTTCTTGCAGTAGCTTGTCAACTGCATAATCAATCACTATGTGGACATAGCGGCAATTTGTATTTCACCTTTGGCAATCAGCTCAGTCACATTTTAAAATAGATCTTAACTTGCAATAGCTTTCTTACAGTAGCTCTCAACTCATAGCTATCCATTGCTCAGATATAGTGGCAGTTCATAACCCACCTTTGGTGACTAGCTCCATCACTATTTAAAAAGCTCTTAATTTGCAACAGCTTTCTGTAGTAACTGTCGACCCTGTACTCATCCGCTGTGTGGTTATATGCAATCTGGATACACCCACTGTGCGTGTTTGATATGCCCAAAATAAGCACCTTTGAAGCACTTTAAAAGATTAAAAATTCTAAAAAAAAGCCAAATTTGCCAGTATTACTACTGCTAAGGTATTTTACATTTTGCTAATTTTTAATATGCTTTCTATATTAATTTTTTTCTAATTGTTCAGATTCATATTATATTTAAGTTTATCCCCCTAATACCATATTTTATTAGCGAAAAGGGAAAATCACTACTCAAAATAAAAATCCCTACTCTAAAAGGAAAAAATCCCTTTCGCTCCTTCAGCCCTTACAGAATTTTAGACATGCTATAATGATTTTGGTGTGACGTAAAAATCTCCTTTATTTATATTTCCCAAAGTTGGTAGCTATTTTGTAACTAATTGTCTTATGTAAACTTTAGAATCTGAGATCATAGCTATTAAAATATTATTTGGATGATTAAAGTATACATTTTGGAAAATTATTTTCTCTAAAATCATTAAGAAGCGATTATGCATGTAGATATCTTGTATCATGAATGTGCTGTAGATGATGTGTTCATTCTTTGCATGATGGATTTGTTCTCACTTGAAATTACATGGGAGCATACACTTTCATAACAAATTCTGCCAATGTAAAGGCTTTTCTGTCTTGGCATCAAAGTAAAACTTCAAGGAAATGTTCATCTCTTGTACTGCGTTAGGTGGCTGACCTACATTTACGTATTTCCTTTTCACTTTTATTTTTATTTATCGCAAAGGCTAAATTATTGGCATAAATAAATTTACGTCTTATATAATATGTACAGCAATTTCAATTTGCATGACAAATTTAACCAGAGGCTCTGTACCATCTCAAGCTTTTACAAAGGAATCTATTTACATCAAATATTTTAAAGAACTTGTAAGAAACTTGGCTGTAGGATGACTAAGTATCTCATATAATACTTTTGTATGTTTCTTATAAAGCATGTATAATATTACTTTTTTCTACACTATACCAAATGCAGAATTAATGCATTTTTCATAACTTATCACTTCAATTACATTTTAATAGAATTATCCTAAAATTTGAGCCCCAATGGACATTGAAAAATATTTAATGATCTGGATAAATTATTTTTTTTTATATATGTATATAGTAGGTGTATAAAAAATGTTTTCTATGCAAGTCGAAATTCAAAATTGAGTTAATTTTTATTTCAAACATTGTTTTAAAAGAGGAAAAACTTGTCAAATTTTTTGACCATTTTAATAAAAAAAATATTTCTTGCGATATATGTGGCTCCATAATATAGCTTTTATACACTAGCTGTAATTGAAAAAAAATTATATATATATATAATATATAAATGTATATATATATATATATATATATAATATATATATATATATATATATATATATATATATATATAAAGCCTAGCTGTAGTATTGAGCATGTTTCAGCAACTTTTTAATATAATTTGTATTTGAAAGTGTATGTATTAGGTATGTATATCATGCCTTGAGAAATGTTATAAAGAAGCATCTTTGTTTTGGCATATGTTAGCCAAATTTCATATTTTTTATTGGTTTACAAGTGGGACCAAAAGGGTTTTTTTTTTTTCCTTTAGTATGCAGATAATTTTGCATAGCAAGAACGAAACACATACCAAATAGTTATATATTTATTTACTTTTAATAAGGGAATAAATTCCTTATTTTAATGACATTTTTTGAAGAAGAATATGATTTAGAATGCTATTAGAATTTGCACATAGTTTAAATCATAAGCAACGCCAGGTACAGAGGTTGCCAAAAATAATTTTTTGAGTAGTATTTTTACATTCTTTCCTAACATTTGAAGAGAAATTTTTTAAAGTAGGAAATATTTAAATTAAACTGAAGGATAATATTATAAATTATTTTCTCTGATATTTTTTTAACCAAAATATTTATTTTTAAACTACAATTTCTACCATTGCCCAGAATTTAAAGCGGGTATTCATTAAATTTTTCAAAATGCAACAGAGTTGATATTGGATAAATAAATCTCTGCTGTAAATTATGGGCAATGCCAGTTACAAAGTAAATTTTATATAAACGACCTTGTATGGGTTCTGTAAAAATCTGACTAGTCTCTTGGTTTCTCAGTTTGATGTTTTTTATTAATTCAGATGTCTACCCTCTTCCTCAAAACCCCCAACATGATGTCAATGAACAAAAAATAATCTTCCTATTTACAGCAGGGAATGTTTTAAAGATAATGCAATAAATATTTATTTTCTGATCGAAATAAAAAAATCTTAGAAAAAGACACATCATTAGAAAAACAATTGTGCACTTTCTGATGACATAAAAATTTCGTGTTCCAATATCTGATACCAATTATTGGTTTCGCTGATAAATCAGTATTTTCCTGATACCAACAAAAATGGATGGATCCAATATTTTTTTTTTCTTTTGATTTTTATTCTTCATTAAGAAAATGATTTTTCATTAACTGCCTTTCGTCCTGAAACAGAACGATGTGCAGTAAAACAATAAAGTACAGAAATACTTCACTCGCCTAAAAGATATACTGAAAGCCAGAGGTAACTCTGTCGGATCCTGTGCATCCGCATGAAAGGGAAACTCTAAAGTCAAAGGTCATTCAATGCCACATTCTAATGTTTTATAGTCAATGGTCCCAATTTTCTCTTATTTATTTATCTTTAGAATGATATGGAGATCTTTAACTCTTGATACATAAATAAAATCCCTTTTTTAAAAGTTAGCCACAAATAAGCCACAGCAGGGACTTAAACAAAATCATTCCTAGTCAGATTTCTAGTATAGATATTGTACTTTGTATTTCCAGTTGAAGACAGAGTTGCCAGATTGGGCATCATTCTGCTAATTGAATTACTTTTGAACACTTATCACAACTTTTTTAAACATAAAATAGCTAAAATAATATAAAATAAGTCCTGTAAAATCCGTGTGCCAAATTTCATGGCCGTAGGACACTTAGATTTCCCTCTACTTTTTCATGTGTGTCCGGAAATGCTTACCCACTTCTAAAAGGGGCAATTTGATACATGGCTGATTCAAGTGGTGTACTGACTAGAAAATTCCAAAACTCTGAAATAAATCTATTAGAGGCTTGGGGGATGCAATTTTATTCTCCATATCGGGTTCATATTTAATTAAATCTCACTATTGCATTGAATATTAACCATTGTTGTAGGAAAGTTAAAATAGAATTCAATATTCAGCCTCGTTATCCTTCTATTTTCTTTACTTATTTTACTTGCATCTTTTTCCATAAAATTTGCTTTGCATTAGCCGAATCTGTAGAAAAGAAAAAAGGAAAATATCTCCTATAACCTATCCTGAAAAAAAAAAATTAATTAAAGAAGAACGAGAGTTGGAAAGATCATGAATAATGCACTCCCCTATCTGTACAATAATATTATTCAATTATTCTTTGTTTGGTGTCGATTTGGGCTAAATGTTCTGGAATTTTTTCTCTAAAACCAATATTTCCAAATACAAATATACGAACTGAGATTTCTTGACGGTCTTCATTTGTGAATGCCCTGTTTTCACTAAGTGTTGACATTGAGTCATAGTCAAAACAGAGCAGAAGCGAATTGGCGATTATGATGTCTGTGGTAAATGATTTCATTTTGTGTTTGTGATAATTAATTTTGGGATCAAGGAGGTTAAGTGTGGGGTTAATATATTTTTACCTCTATGTAAAACTTATTTCCTAATTATTATTTTTACTGTCCCATACAAAAGAATATAGTATAGAGAAGGTATTGCTTTCATGAAACTTTTCGATTTCAAGATTTTGATGGAGATGTCAATATAGGTTTTAGTGCCTTCCTGAACACATTTTGACTATTATTATTGAACATGTATTGACGTTCTCATGAAACTTTATATTCGGCTTTGCTAGCCAAAAATCTAGAACTTGATAGTATTTTTTTACATTTGAGTGAAAACTTCTAAATGCATTCAAAATTTTATATTTATTTAATATGGCAGCATAGGACAAAATTTGATATAATCATGCATAAAAGGAGTTATTTATAGCTCAATGATCACGAAAATTTTTGTTTCAATCACTGTTGAATGAAATAATGCAAATTTTATGTTCGGGACATCATTAGCCATACTCATTGGGGAGCGCTATCCCCCGAAATACTCGTAGAGGGATCCCTGGATAGCTCAAATGATAAAGCATTGTCTCACAATATGGAAAGTTCGCAAATAGGTGGTTTGAACCAGTAGAAACAACAAGCACACAACTATAATCGTACAAAACTTAAAAAGGCCAGAGCGCTTTCGAGCGTAAATGCGCTCTTCATCAGTGGCTGCATGGAAATAGGAATGATCGTTCATATATAGACCAGAAAAGGTGACAAATTTGCATAAATACAATTATCAGTAAACTTACGTTTATCTAAGGAGAATCCAAAAATACAAAACATTTTGCACAGATTCAAAATATCGAGCATAAATCACGAAAAGAACAGTAAAAATTTACGATTTTATTACAGAATTTACAAATTCAAAAATTTTTTTTTTTAAATGGGGGCAATCATGTCCAATCCCCAAGAGGATGACGTCAAAGATAACTATGAAGAGACTTGAATTGCATGGAGTCGAGAATGAGTCGCCAAGCATAACTTAAAATCTAAACGAGATCAAAATTACAAATCGACTCGCAGTAAACATAAATAAAGAGGGACTCAAAAAAGAGAATATTACGAGAGTTATTACAACGCATAAGAAGGAAAGTTCTTTCAAAAATGGGCCGGAAATTTTCTTTAACAACAAAATGAGCAAGGGCAGTAGAAAGTTTACCACCTTTGACATCCCTAGCATGTTCTGCCAAATGGATACCAATAGTACGTTTTGTACTGCCAATATAAAATTTTAAAGTTACCATCGGTGGACAACAGGGGAACCACATACACCCCATGCTATGGTAAACCGTCTTTTACTAACACTTCTGTTTACCGTAAACCGTCTTTTACTAATTCCTGTATTCCTGCTAATTCTTACCATCCTATTTCCTCTAAAAAAGCTTCTTTTAACGCTTATTTTAAGCTTGCTTTTAATGTGTGTTCTTCTTTTTCTTCTTTAAGTGACGAAATTGATTTTATTTTCAATCTTGGCTATAAGGCTGCCTATTCCTTTGAATTTATATATAAGGGTTTTTCCCATGTTCACCGTAAATTTTCCCTAATTGATACTAAACTTATTTCTTTAAAAGATCGTTTGAATCATAAATCTAGTGTCCCGTACCATCCTAGGATTTTCCGTCCCTTTATTCAATTCTGCTCTGAATTTGGTTTCAGGCCTGCTCACTCTAATGTTTCTTCTTTATTTAACTGGATTCGGTCTGATAAGCTGGGTGATAAGGATGACTTTAAAAGCTTTGCTGGAGTGTATCTGGTTCCCCTGTTGTCCATTGATGGTAACTTTAAATTTTATATTGGCAGTACAAAACGTACTATTGGTATCCATTTGGCAGAACATGCTAGGGATGTCAAAGGTGGTAAACTTTCTACGTCCCTTGCTCATTTTGTTGTTAAAGAAAATTTCCGCCCATTTTTGAAAGAACTTTCCTTCTTATGCGTTGTAATTATCCTCGTAATATTCTCCTTTTTGAGTCCCTCTTTATTTATATTTACCGCGAGTCGATTTGTAATTTTGACCCCGTTCAGATTTTAAGTTATGCTTGGCGACTCATTCTCGACTCCATGCAATTCAAGTCTCTTCATAGTTATCTTTGACGTCATCCTCTGGGGAATTGGACCTGATTGCCCCCATTTTTAAAAAAAAAATTTTGAATTTGAAAATTCTGTAATAAAATTGTTTATTTTTGCTGTTCTTTTCGTGATTTATGCTCGATTTTTGGAATCTGTGCAAACTGTTTTGTATTTTTGGATTCTCCTTAGATAAACGTAAGTTTATTGATAATTGTATTTATGCAAATTTGTCACCTTTTCTGGTCTATATATGAACGATTATTTCTATTTCCATGTAGCTACTGATGAAGAGCGTATTTACGCTCGAAAGCGCTCTGGCCTTTTTAAGTTTTGTACGTCTTAAAAGTGAAATAAAAGACCTTCTATTATAGTTGTGTGCTTGTTGTTTCTACTGGTTGAAATCAGACGTGATGCCAATTTTATTTATTTAGGTGGTTTGAAGTTTATATCCACGCCTGAACAGTGATTCTTTTCTTTAACCCTAAAAAAAAATTTACATACTTAAATACTTCAGTGAATAATAGCTGATTTTTCAAATAGTATAGTTTGTCAAGCAGTGTGCTACAGTATGTTTAATTATTTGCATAAATTACACCATTTTTATTGGGATCAGATTGGAAACACAGGCTCACGACCAGTGCCATCGCTGACATTTTCGGGCCCCTATACAGTAAATGCGTCCCCTACTATCCCCTATTTTACATATTAATGACCTTTCTTTTTTGTAAACTGTGTATTTGGCCCAGGCCCCAAAACATCTCTGGCTCGTATGCAAAGCATCCTTTTGTCCCTACCTGTCAGTGGACCTACTCACAAAGGGTTCGCTTTCAGTTTATTCATCAGTTGATGTACATAGCCTTTCTTTTCCATTTTCTGCCTCCTCAGCAAATTGTCATTAAATTATTACATAACTACGATGGCATACGATAATTTTCCGAAAGATTGCCATGAATGTTTTCCGCTACAAAGAATTTTTACCTAAAGTACAGAGAATATTATTGAATAATGTGTACTACAATTTATCAGCACGGATAGAATGAGCAATGCACAAACATGTCTCATTAGAATTACGATTGATAAAAAAGTTTTGATTTATGGTATGATTTTTTTTTTCGTGTATTTCTATACACTCAAACCTATTTTTATGCGATGGATAGGAACCGCATAAAAAAAAATCGCACCAAACTTCACGAGTAGCTATAAAAAATAGTTTTCGCAACACAATTAAAAAGAATTTTTTTTATGCGGTGAATAGGGACCGCATAAAAAAAGTTTCATGTAGAAAATAACTCAAAACCTTACGAAATAACTAGGAATTGCTTTTTTTAACGAAACCAAGACACGAGGCTTGGCAGCTACTTGGAATCTCACCAAACCTTTTGGAATCTGATTTAGAAAATACACATGCGAACATTTTTAAATATTTTATTTACATATATACTTATTTTACACATACAAAACTTTTCAAAACGTGTAACCATTATCCTTCGTAGTCTGACAATACGCAAACTTTCTTGTGGTAAACTGGTTCAAAATCGCTTTTGTCACTTGAAGGTACTACCTCGCACTCGTTTAGAGTTGACTTTTTTTCAGTTACCATGTAGTCGGTGATCAGTTTTTGTGACGACTGTTGTTTCACTAGACGCTTGTATATATCTCGGTAGCCAGATATATAAGATTGAAGCTCCTTTTGGAATTTTGAAGTTCTTTCAGAATTGGCATCGATTGCAAGAAAATGACATTCTAATTTATGGCAAAGTTGGAGTTCTGCATAGATTTTATCTGCTGTCATGTTCCAATTTGATTGAAATTTTCATATACCGCACAAAAACAGGTTTGAGTGTACTCTTATATCCATGATTACATTCCAAAATTTTGTAATTTATAAAAAAATATCCTATCTACAGAAATATTTTTTCACTCTGTTCAGATTAATGTAAAGTATTCATTGATTTACTATAATTTTCCGAAGCACGTATATAAAAAAATTATTAATATGTGTATTATAAGTGTTTTCATTTTTTAATAATTACGAAAGTGTCTAGTTAATTATGGCTGAAATAAGTTTTATAATTAATTTTACAGCAATTATGAATTTGTTATATGTTATAATAGCAATCTAGTATCAGTAAAGTTGGGTCTTTATACAGCCAGTGGAATCACTGGAAAATTCCTAATGTGTAGGGCCCGTTGGATTTAATTTTTTGTCCTTAGCAATTATGTGTACAATGACCAACGTTGAAAGATTTTACCCACAAACATTTGCTTGTAGGTGAACTGAGCGTTCTTGTAACTGGTGTCAAACTGTGAGTGTAAAACACTTTTTAACCAACTGCACTAATTTCAGATATCATAGTTTTAAATATTTCATGACTTATGATATTACTTTATACGGACTTAATGGAAAACAATCCTCAACCTGACAATTTTCATTGGATATAGGATTTTTTTATCATATAACATATTACCTCTCGTATTGTATCATCCTTTTACTGTATATCATCTGATTTTGTACATTTTCCTTCATCATGTTATTATATGTACATTTTCATTTTTTATATTATACACTTATTTTTACTAGTAAATTAGTTGTTTGTATTACCATGTGTTTGGCACAGCATATCCTTTTAGGATTTTGAACTACAAAACCCCAATCCACCAACCAAAATGTCTTTTATGAACTTTTAATTATATTTGTCAGTGTCACATTTAATGACTGCCAGCCCACATGAAGCTTGAATATAAATAGCTAATTTAGCATGTCAATGTTTTTCAATTTATACTAATATTAACTAATTTTTCTCTTTCTCTTAGTGGTAATGTAATCATTGAAACTAAATTCTTTGATGGTGATCTTCTAGTCAGCACCTCCAAAGTCCGGCTCTTTTATGTGTGAACCATAATACTGATATATGTACAGACTTTTTAAGTTTTATGCACCATGCATCCGTTGTTTTTTATGTTTTGTAAAACAAGACTAAGAATGTGAAAACTTCATCAGAATCATTTTGATATTAATGTTTGCTGGTTGTGAGCAATTTGATGTCTTTGAAGTGTGATATTCATTGACTTTGAGTAAACCTAGAATTGATGAATAACTGTGACAGAAATTATTTTTTAAGAATTTCATAATAAAGAGCTCGCCATGTATTGCATCACAATTTCAGGGTCTTGTTGAATTCTTCAGTTATTTTGTAACACCTGACTTAATGAAGTAGGGTGTAGTTTAAACAAATTAATGGCATGAATGTAACAGAATAGCTAGTTTATTTCTTTATCAAGGTTTTTATAGTAAGAGAAAACTGTAATAAATGTGTAGAACTTCGAACAACTTTAAGAACAGAGCAAATTTAATTATAATATTGTAATGTAAACATATTCCAATCGGTCTATGATATGCAAGCAAAGCGCATCCAAAAAATAGGGCTGTGGAGTCTTGTGGCGGATCAGTAGCAGTTTGAGGCTGAGTGGGAGTCTGAGAAAATATACCAACTCCTAAATAAAACAAAAATATTTTTATTTTGGAATATTTCATTTTTAATATATTTTTTCTTTCTTTTTTTTTCTTTTTAATAGATTTTGGGTAATAAATTTGTAAAACATCAAGTGTTTGCTAATCAAAAAATTATTAATAGGATAAATTAAAAATTTATTATTATTTACGTTGCTATCAAAGTCGGATATTAGAATACAAGAGAAGGCAAAGTTGGAATTGGGGTCAAAAGTTTGAGGTACCAACTCCACAGCCCTGCTGAAAAGAGCCTAGATAGCTAGTTACTGAACCAGATAAATATTTAAATACTTTATGCTTAAGTCAGAAAATCACTTATGGAAATTTTGATTACTCTTACACAAAAATTGCAGTAAAGTAATAAAAATAGAATTGTGTTGCACTTTATAACCATTGCCTACATTTTAAATATCAAAGGTTTGTTCCTTTATTGTCTACATGACATTTGAAGAAACAGGGGGGGGGGGGGGTATAAGTATTTACATATTGATCTATCGAACTACAGTAGATTCCTTAATATGTGGCCCTTAGAGACAACCCCTTCAAAGTGCATGAAATTTTTCCAACACACTGTGGTTGTTAACAGCATCAAAGTCTTCTCAGTTAACAACATCCCATCTATACTCACCTTTTTTCAGTATTTCTAGGTATTTTGCGAACTTCGTCTATGAAGTTCACATACATGGATGATACCCCACTAGGTTAAATGTTGAAACCTCCCCTGTTGAAATATCACCCCTTAGTAATGGATCCTTGAAAAATCCCTGCTGATCAGTTAAACCTTATTTTTTTATTTATATTACCAAAATATATATAAAATTGATACATAGATACTTATTTATTCACATTTTTAATTTATTTGTAAAATGTGTACATTTGAAATTCTAAATATAAACACTTAAACCTTACCAGGAAATTCCTAATTTCTTTTACATCTGTTCATTGAGAAATAGCATTTGGTTTAACATACTCTACGAATTTTAAATAGAGAGTCAGTATAATGGGTAGAACTTTCTTTTTTATCTCTAAAAGTGCATTTAAATGTTTTTCAACATATTTTGAGCATTCCTTCACTTGTTCTTGTAATTATCTTTTACTCTGATATCACTATTGTTATCTATCTTCTATAACAGTTAGCAAAACTGTTAACCCATTAAATGTGATGTAATATATGGATTATCAACTAAGTTGTGTTTCCAACATATGGTTTTATTCCTTTTTTTATTTATTATATGTTAACTTTAATTAATACAAGAGCCAGTGTCTGATAAATATTAAGCTATATTGGAATAGTGCAGTGCTCCTAGTGCAGCAAACAGTTGTTAACTATACAATAGAGTGGAGTGAAGGAAACCAAAAAAAAAAAAAAAAATTCAGTGCCTATATTTACAATAACTGCCTATTGGTTAATTACATTTTTCTGTGAAGTTTCACCAATGTTCGAAATTAGCAGTTGTATTTTGCACCTATGAATTTCATTTTGACAACCAAGATTTTAGACCCAGTCATCTTTTTTTGCACCTAACATTTCCACTTTTTTTTTTTTCAAATGGATGCATAATGCAAATTTTGACTAATCAACTGTTTATTCTTCCTTCTAATAATTTAACCTATGCATATTGTGGATTGCATTCATCCGCACAGTGGGTCGGAGATGCTAATAAAAGGTGATTTATTTTGTGGGCCACATAATGTAAAGAAAATAAATAATTTAAAAATTGCATCCCCAACAAGGAATTTTAGCAACTAAATAAAAATAATTTAGCACCATGGACACCTGACTTTCTGCTCCTAATTTCTAACCCTGGATTTCACCCCTCTTGAGCTTCATCTTCAGGTGGCACAGCAGTGGCAAATTACAAGCAAGATTATCTTTTTATCTCAAATTTAAGCATATAACTTTAAGACTTGAGACAATTTTTTTAATTTGGCAAATCTGTTAACTCCTAAAAAAGTCCATTTTGAGGCCAGTTTCATTCAATTTAGTTCAATATCATCATCATTCATGTTCTGTGTGAGTATTTGCCTGCTTTGTAAACGATTAAAAATGGCCCTGACATGAAGGACTATGCTCCACCACAAGATATTGTATGTGATCAAAACCCCTTTGAGGGCTTTTTTGCATTGTTTCTTGACAACTATTATGGTTATAGATGAATCAAAACTTCAATTTTTTGCTCCACACTATTATACAAGCAGCAAGGAAACTAGCAAATGTTTTTGCTGCAAGTTCTGTTAATAACTATTTCCTCATTTTGAGCTCCAACAACTATATCTGTCCTGTGATGATGTTTATTTCTGGAACATAATTCCAAGCTTTGAAATGCCACCTTTTATCTTGTTTTTTGGCTGTGTACTATTTTGTATGATTCTATGAAATAAATACGATTAACAATTTCACTTTTATTGGGATCATTGAAATATTTAACAGTCATGTTTCTTCATATAAAATCATTGTTAGGAAGGAACTGTTTAGTCCTTTTGTAATGTTAAGAAAGTGATAAAGAGTCAGTATCAACATTTCATTGGATACCGTGGGAAAAAATGTTTTCAAAAACTCAATTGAATAAAATGTGCTTATGTGTGTGTATTGTATGCAATGCTTGTAGTAAATTCACATGCACATAGTTATAGAAGACATCTTGTACTTGAAACTGTGAAAGATGTGTAAACCATGCTGTTATTTATTGTAATATTTAAAAAAAACCATGCTTCTTAAATGTGCATTTTATGTATGCATAATATGACAAATAATTTGTGAGGTGACATGTTTCGTGTTTTGCTTGTTATTTTAACAAATATTGTTTCATAAAATTTGCATTTGGCAAAACTTCAACCCTCTGACTACTGAGGTCTGAACCCTATATCACTTTAAAATGCATGTTTTTTATTGTATATTTTTATACATATTTGCAAATTAACTTCTTTTTTTATTTAATGTATTATAAATTGTTATATACAGAATTACCTTTATTACATTTTATTAATATTACCTTTTATACACTCATACACTAATTTTAAATTGCATAGAAGTCTTTCTCAGTGTCCAAATGAGAAAAAAAATAGGATGTGCAAATAAATAAAGGAGTTAAAATCAGCGATCGCTGAAATTGCAGGATGAGCAATTTTCCTTACATTCAAGCTGTTCATGGAAATCGCAGAATAAGCAGTCGGGAGAGTAAAAGTAATTTTCTTTCATTTTGAACCATTCAGCATAGTTCCCGAACTTGCTATTATTGATGTATAATACATAACAGTTTGTTTCAGCAATATCCAGGCATCTCCATGGATATCTGCAAAAAAAGAATCTGCCCCAAAATTTCTGAAATTTTTTATTGCAGACCTAAAAAATTGCTGAATCTTTCATGAATTGTGACTTTGTGTCAGTATTTTCCTTCGAGTTCAAATATTATTTTACAGCTAAAGGTGGAAAAATCTGAATGATTGATAGCTGATAGAACAAATATTATTATATGCAATTGGGATAAAAATTATTAAATGAAAATTGTTTGCTCTTGAAACAATTTTCAAGCATTAGTTATATTAATACATTTTCTACTAAAATGTTTTTGCTTTCTATTCAAATAATCTTCAGTTATTTATTATTACATTTTCTATTTATCATGGTTAAATTTTATCTATATATATTTTACTTAGGTGCATAGCACAAAAAAAAAGACCTAATTATCATTTGCCAAATGGCAACAAGTTTAGTCTTAACTACATTGTTTAAAACATGAAGCGAAACTCATCTCCATGATTTAAAAACTTCATCAATAGTTATATCCATGGAGTTAGAAAGAAGGAGATAAAACTCCTATGGATGAAACGTTTGAAAATGCCATAATGCTTTAAGAATTATAACTAGGTGTCGCTAGTGTTACTAAAATAGCTGTTATTGTTAGTTGACACAACAGGAATGCGTAGTATTTAGTATATGTATTTTTGATTATTTTAAGTTAAAGGTTTCATTATTATGAGTATAATTAACCAGTATTTTTTCATAGTTGTAGGATAGAATACAGAATATATGGGGATAAAAATAAATTGAAAGATAAATGATACATAGGAATATTCTTTATTGTTTCAGTTCAACTTTACATTGCACTAATAATTTATTTTTACAAAATTGGCAATTTAAATAAATATTTTAGGCCTTTCACCATAGAAAAGAATACAATGCAGGGTTACTTATCTTATCCCAGCGCCACCTGGATTATTGTCTCAAACGATATTGGTGTTTTCTTAATATGAAGTTTTAACTCCTTCCTTTTACCTCCATGGTTATATCTCAAATAATTATTATTTTGTTCAATAATTGATTATTACCATTAGATTTTTACTCAACAATGAAAATATAATGACTTCAAAATAGTTTTTTAATTATTTGTATTTTATGAGCAAGTTTTTGTCATAAATACTATAACATATTTTGTACTACAAGTTATATATTATTTGATTAAGTATAGGATTTCAATAAGTAAGAAACACTTTGTGCAATGATTAAGGAAATCTTGAGCAACATATTTAAGCACATGCTGCATTATTATCTTATTTGTGCTTAAATATGTTGCTCCAGGTTTCCTTATGTATAGGGTTTGTTTCATTAGAGAGCCATGTAATAATTAATTCACATGTGTCTGGGGATATTAGGAGTAAAAAAGCTTTACCTTCATTCTGATAATGATTGTGAGACAAAAAGAACTAAATACTATGGAATATTAATGTTCAGAAAAGTCGAAGGAAAACTCATACTCTAGAGATTGGGTAGTAAATTACCAATACATACTGAGCATTAAAAGGCACAAGAGCACAGATGCTCTATGTGGATACAGCTAGTTACATATAAACCATTTATCCTCTGCTATAGAAGCTCTTTTGTGTGAACCGAAGTGGGAATGGGATGATTATAGCCAAGACACTGCCCACCCCTTTAAGTATATATTTCAAATTGTTGAATCCTTTTGTTTCTAATGTGTTGTTAAATTAAATCTGAAATTTGTATTTGTTGTTGATCAGAGTATCCCTTATACCTATGTATTGATGTAACTCGAGAGAACACTTTTCCTCTACTATTTTATGTGAGGTATGGTGTCCCCTAGGCATGCCACTTTTCACTTAATAAGTAAGGTAATATTAAACACATTCCAAACAAAAGTGCGCATTTCTGAACAGGGTGTTTCAGAAAGATTGTATGACTAAATATCTCCTGAAAGATTAATCGCAGACCCATGGTTCCAGTTTAAGAAATGTTTCAAATGAGATAGAAATTCAGACTACGACAGATTGGATCATGAGACACATTTTGGTGAAAAGTACAAAATTAGAATTTTTATACAGATCGATTCCAATTAGCAAATTGTTCCTTGCCCGAAAATATTAACATTTGACCCAACCCGAGTCAAAGTTTTTCAAGATAATTCACCTAGCCCAATTTTTTAAAGTATATTGAAGCCTGACTAAAGCTTGCCTCATATCATTATCATAATTTGCTATTTAAGGAATTAAACGCAAATTATATTGCATATTACTTACAACAATTCAAATCATCAGATTGAAGTTGCAAAGGGCAATGTATGTCTTCAATTTCCTATCTGAAATTATTATTTTTCTGTGTCCAGTTCTAATTTCCCCATCTGCATTCTCCATACAGAGCAAGCTTTCATTACTTAATATAGGACAGGGAGATTTTCATCCGCTTATTGAGAACTTTGTTTTATATAATAATTTCAAATTTTTCTGTTTAAATTTTGATTTACTTTGGGCTTTTTATATATACTTTTACCTGACTCAACCCAACTTTTTTTTAACTTGACCTGAGCCCGGCCCAAAGTAGTTTCTTTAAAATGAAGCCCATGAGCCAAGCCTGAGCCCATGCAGACCTACTTATATCAACATCTGTGGGCTCCTGTAATGGCAACTTATTATTGTTCTTTCATTTGCAATAGCTACCTGTTTATAAGTATTTTAGTCATGTTAAAACTGGGCATAAGTTTTGTTTTTCAGTTAGAATAATTTTAGTCTTAAACCATGATTCTCTATTGGAAGTCTCTATCACAGTATTTCTTTGGGCTTTTTATAGAAATGGTAAAATTGAGAAAAGAATTGGAGCTATAGAAAATGTGAAAGAAATTTATTCAAGTTAATGAATGGATGCTACATTGTTTAACTCTCCTATTGGAGTTACTGGCAACCAGGCTTCGAGAAAGCATCAAAAATTAGCCCCATTGAGATATTTTACCAGTCCTCTTAAAAAAAAAAATTGTTGCACATGCTTTCATTTTGAATGGTCGTATGTTAAAAAATATTCTTTGTTAAATCCTCGGCAACATTCTGATTATGGAGGATTTTAACATCAGTTTCAAATTTTTCAGGATCCTGACAAAGATTAAAATACATGAACTAGATTACAGCAGTCTCTTCATTTTTACACATACATAAAATACAACTTTGTTCTTTAACATTAACTCAATAAATGCAATGAGGAAAGTCTAATAAGGACTCAAACTATAACAGATATACCAAAGACTATTATGTTATAGAAGACATTGACATTTCGTGCTAGGTGGGTTTATGCTTATGCAATAAAGGGACAATTAAATTTTCATTCAAATAGATAATAGTGGGAGGAAGAGTGTGCTTGCTATAATTTTACAATTATGGCTACTTGCTAATCTCAAGGCTGTCTCAGAAAACAGGCTAATCTCATCGAATTTCAACCCAGCTAGGATGGATGATTTCCAGAAGGGCCTGCTCTCAACATTGATACGTTTTTCTCAACAATTGTAGTTTGTTTTATCGTAAAAAAAAATAGCAAAAATTGACTCTGTTACTTATATGTAAGGTGTAGTTTCGTTTTATCTTGGGGCTATAGTAATAAGTCAATAATAGTAATGGGGTCTATGACCTCAACAATACTTGAAGTGAAAGAAAAAGTTTGTATTAAGAGAGTGCAAATTGTAGTTGCACAAGATTTAATTTTTATTAAGAAAATTCAGAAATTATAGTTAAGTTTCAAGATATTGTAACTGAATCATATGTCCATTCATGCTAGCTCAACTATTGAAACAGCTCATGCTAGCTCTACAAAGAGCTCCTATTCTGTCTTTTTAAATTTATAATTTTAAAACTCATTCAATATTTCCAGTATATCACATTCAGTTAATGTATAACATTCCTGTCTTGCTTTTGTGCTTGATTTATTTTAAGCATTGTTATACTGTAAATGCTTGTGGATGTGTAAATGTAAATATATTCTGCACTTGGCAGATTTTGGATATGAAATTGCTATGTACTTAAGTTATATTTTTATTTTGTATTCAAATTATCTTTGAACTAAATTTTTAGTACAAAATCAAAATTATTTGTACGAATGTGCCTGTTTAAAAGGTGTATATAAAACAAATTATTAAAAATGCTTTCTTTTAAAATATTTTAATTTGGAAATATTTAAAGTTTTCTTTGTGTATAATTGAAAATAGATGCTTAATTTTATTTATTAAATACCTCATTATATTTATGGTGAATATTTTTGACTTTTTACACAAAATTTTAAGCATTGAAATTATATTTTTAAGTATTTCAAAGCAAACTTTTTGATAAGCTTTTAGAAGTAGTTTTACAGAATTTCAGGTAGTAAGTCTCAGTAAATTAATTGAACTAATATATATGCCAACCTATAGTTTTGAGGAAAATTATCATGTATGAGTCCAAACACAATTAAAAATTCAGGAACTTTTTAATTTACATTCTATAAATAT
This sequence comes from Amaurobius ferox, assembly GCA_951213105.1. Lineage (NCBI taxonomy): Eukaryota > Metazoa > Arthropoda > Arachnida > Araneae > Amaurobiidae > Amaurobius > Amaurobius ferox. The sequence continues at coordinate 91,241,851 of OX578150.1, forward strand.
ATTGAAAGTTCTTATTATTATTATTATTTGAATACATTGTTAAAAAAAATTTAATAAAAGTTTGTGTAATTTTTGTATCAATTAATAAAACTAAACTTTGTTATAAGTAATAGGTACTTTAATTTCAAAAGATTACATTACTCATATCTAAATGTTTTTCACAAATTGTATTAGCGACCAAATTAAGAAGTTGTTTTTTAACTTGGGAAAATTTCTTTCTTGAACTTAAAATATGCAGATGCATTTAAAATTAAAAAATAATTCTGTACATTAAAATATGTGAGAAAAGCTGAATATGCTTCCAGTCAGAATTTTGTACAATACATACTTTTTACAGTCCAGAAAATCAGCATAGGAATTACTACATGGCAATGTAATAATTTTTTGATCAAGGAACACCAAATTATAGAAAACACTGTAATAAAAGTGTAAATTATACATAAACAAAAATTTTTGAGGTCCTGAAAAATAACAAAAATTACTGCATTAACATATATCTCTACGCAATACAGCATCTACTTAACATGACAGTTTAACAGTTTTTTAAGCAAAGAATACCAAATTATCGAAAACAGTGTATAAATAAAAATACATAACATTTTTTCCGTCCTAAAAATCAGCATAGGAATTATTGCATTACCATTTCTGCACAATACAAAATGTGCTTAACAGGGCAGTGTAACAGTTTTTTGTCCAAAGAACAGCATTAAAATAACGAAACTAGTGTAAAATGGTATCTTCAGCAAAATGTTTAGAAATTGTTTGGGATTAATTGATAGGATTTAATGAAATAAATTATCTCAATATATCCAATTTATTTTCCTTATTATTGCAGCAAGTTTTCATTTTTTTTTTCCTCTGAGTTATTCAATCTATTTTCAGATGAGCATTCCAATTGTCAGTACCTGTATTGAAATACCGACAAAAGTTGACCAGAATATTGGTTTTTGAAATCCTGTTATTTAACACCCTACTGAGGAATGTATGACCAAATAATTCCATGTTTTGAGGTGTTAAAAGTGGCAATTGTCTTCTGCTGTTTGTCTTATTAGATAGATTTCACTGTATATGAATTTTGAATAATCAACTTACTAAAGACACAATTTACATTTCATGCAATATATTTTTTTTTCAAAGGCTAAGTACTTGATTATATAATCATTTACCTATAGAGTGGTCAAAGTGTAAACCATTTTGCCATGAAAACACATTGTCCTGATGCACTACAGTAAGCAGATCATATTATGCCCTCGAACCATGTAATTAAGACCACAGGGAACCATTAAGAACCAGTACAGGTGGAAACCACAGGGACTGTACCATCCTTTCTTTAACCCATCACTTCTTGAATGGACTTTCAGACCTACAGATTTATTGTGCCCATACTTCACGTAGATATCGGAATAATTTGGACCGATATCGAAGATCGAACACTGAATGTGATCCTCTTGCCATAAACCACTAGGCTATATCCTGGCCCCACATTTCATGCAATAATAAATGATATAGATACACTCCTGCATTTATTGTATTGTTTTGTTCAGAAGATAACATGAATAAAAAAAATTATTGAATGTTTGACAATAAGTGATTTGATAAATGATAGTCTTTGAAAAACCAAAGAATAATTGTCTTTTTTTTTTTTTTCTTTTGGAAAATTGGAAGATTGTTCCAGTAACTTGAATTAACTCTTGTTTATAAGACTAATTGAAAATTTCTGAGAAAAGGGTGATAGACTGTTTTTAATTATTTTTTCTTGTGAAATTTAAATTGATAAATTTTATTTTATCTAAATATGATTCCTATTGAAAATTTCTACTAAATAATGTTAAAAAATTTCAGTTAATCTAACATCTGTTCTCTAAATTGAACTATTTATTTTTCAAGAAATCATTAATGTAATAATCCTAATTTTCTTGTTTGTTCAAACACTGCCTTTGAATTCTATTAGAACTTAATCTTGTGTAAAAAAGCATTTTTAATGTAATAAATTATGTGAATTAAAATTTGTTTCAGCTACTGTATTTCAAAGTTGAAAAAACCAAAGTTTCTGTTATATGTTTTATGTCAAATTTTATGAAAAATTCATTTATTGTTTTGTAAGAAAATGTGTTTATTATAACATTCATCACATTAGCCATTTATGAATGTAAATTGTAGCTGTTCTTTAATACAGGAAATAAACTGATGTTTAACATGTCTATGCATCACAATAAGTGAAACTGCTACTTATAAAAATACAACTTTCTAGTTTTTTCTTAAAGAAAATTAGAAAAAAAATCTATATTCACATATTTTTTTTTTATATCTACTTTCTTCCAGGAAGTACTAAAAAATGGTATATCAATGTACCCTGATCTAGAATTTATAAAGTATATTAATGTTACTTATACAGTAATATTGTAAAAAATAATTTTGAAGATAATTTATATTCAGTTATCAACACTTATTCATAAGATACCAATGAAGCTGCAAGATCTAAATGCAATAAGGGCAAAACTAAAAATAATCATAAGGATTTTAAATTAGAAATATAAGTTTTAGATTGTAACTTTAGTAATATTTTTAATTGAAAACCAATAACATCCTGTGTCTTTTCTGCTAAGTAAAGAAATGTTAGTCATAGTTATGTTATTTTTTTTTTAAATTAAACTTACCTAATAAGCATTTTAATATTTTATGATTTGCATATTAAAATAAGAGCTAATAATTTACACGCATGTCTTAATAAATATCCTAATAATCACTCAAAAGTTTTAAAGGTATTTAAATGCAACAAACCATTAGTAAAAACCATATTTAATTATAATGAAATTTCAAAATTACTAACTTTAGATAATGCTTTTGTTACTAATGTATTCATATTTGTAATGATGAAAATTTTATGAAATACTACATTAATCCCACGCTTGGACATATAGTAATTGCTGACTTAATTTTTGTTAAAGATGATTTCTTAGAAAATGAAATGTCTTATAGTACTACATTTCAATCAGTCTACTAGTATAGTAGTAACACTTCTATTATATTAACATCGATTATCTAAGACTTGATACATATAAATTAGCATGTAAAAATACACAGCCATTAGAAGCATTCAGTATGTGGAAATCTTACATAATAGAAGAAGAAATCTGTCTATCTGTAGCAGGAAATTTTACGGCTATGAAATTTCGTAGATGGGTACTTCTTTACGTGCACCTCAACATTATTTTTATCAAATTAGTTTTTTAGTTATATTATGTTTTAGCACAATTTTGAGCAATTTTCATACAAATATAATGCTACCATGGCAATTTTCATACAAACTCTTTGTTTTACTTTCCACTGTTGAAAAGATCTTCGGCACCCCTAAAAACATAACCAGCCATAGCTAGGCCAAAGAATATACCTAGGTGTTCAGCAAGGATCATACAAAAATGCATGTTGATCTATGATCATGACTTCTTTGAAGCCTTTCATATCCGGAAAGATTCTAGTAACTGAGTTAATGACTTTTCTTCCAGTTCTCCATTATGTTCACTGTCTGATGGACATAGTCAATTTTTCCACTTTCATTGTTCCATTTCTTAACCTTTGGGACTCATGTGTTGTCGTCTTGTTGCATCTCATTTATTCTTCAGACTTAATTCGTCTTGTCAGAATATTCCTGTTGTGTTTTTCTGCACACCAATCTTGTGTGTTACTTCTTGTTTCGAATTGACTGAAACTGTTCTACATTGTGAAAAAATCTGATGTGGGCAACACATGACTTTCCTTATATAATGTAATGAATTTACTACTTTTACAGTAAAAACATAGGTTTTTCTTATAATAGATACTAATATTCTTTCCAAGATATTGAATTTTCGACAATTGGTCGTCATTTTCATTGATGTAACGTCATTTTTATCCATTTGGCGAGATTTTCGTTAATTTGGCAACATTTTAAAAAGTCGCCAAGTTGGCGACATTCCGCCAAATTCGTTGCCAAAATCTCGCCAAGCGTTATGGATGAAGAAATAAGTTGTTCTTGCAGCAGATAAATGACTATTGGCGTTCAAATAAAAAAGTATTACTCAAAGTATCTTTTTTCATGAATGGAACGAGCTAGATCCACGAGAATGATGTCACCCAATTTATCGCATGGTATTACATATGAAAAGTGAACATGATTCTCAATAGGAAATATTTTTTTTTTCATTTTATATGACTTTTTAATATTTTTTTTGAAAAATGTGCAATATCTCGAGAACGGTTCATGTTAGCGTTCTAAAATTTATGTCAATCGTTTTCTAATGAAACATTACATAGGATATGTCTATTTACGTAACTTTATTAGTGGTTTTGATTTTTTGACGATTTTTTCAAAATTTTATTCGAAAATTTAGGGGGGGGGGGGGGGGTTCTGAACATTCGATTACGTATAAAAGCAATAGGCTTCCAGTGTTTACGGATTGTGATTTTTTCACCAAATTTGGTTCAAATCGGTCCATTCGTTTGTCAGTTATCGTCTCCACAGACATCACTTCAAAAGTGTTTGATTCGTGATCAGGGATGCTTGAAACGTGCTCTCCCGTCGAAAACTCGATTTCGAATTTTCGACCCCATCACAATACTTTCCTTATACATTATGTATATAAGGAAAGTAAAAAGTGGCTTCAAGATCATCATATTCATCTGCTGGAATGACCTGGGAATAGCTCAGACCTTAACCCCATCAAAAATCTATGGAGCGGACTAGAGACTTGTTAGTCAGAAGCAACCCAGCAATAAAACCTAATTAACAGAAGCAATAATTCAATCTTGGTTTCACATTATAACAGCTGCAGAACTAAAAAAAACTTGGCTCACTCCATGGGAAAGCGCTGTAAGGCAGTAATTAAGGCTACAGGTTACCGAACTAAATATTAACTAACATAGTGAGAATTTTTGTATATCTCATTTTTTCTGTATATTTCACTTTTCTTCTTTTAAATTCTGTTCTATTAAAAAATAATTCATAAATGTTATTGCATTACAATCTTGATTAAATTTTAAATTAACTTTCCATTGATATATAATTTTATGGTATTGGTACAAAAAAAAAAAACAGTTTTGTTATGAGCCACCAAACCTCAAAAATATACTTTTTCCAAAAGGTTTCCACAATTTTGACCACTACTGTACCTGGAGTTCCCAACTGCCATTTTGACCGACGGATTTTGATTTTGGAGACAACACTTCAAAAGAGAAACAAAGTGTTGGATTTTAGTTAAATATTTAGATACAGAGGTTGATTAAACAGTATCTCGAGGAAATTTATAAAACTTTTATATATACTTCCGACTAGACACAATACAAGCCATAATGGTGTTTGCTTAAGTTATCTTTTCAAATTTTGCTCTGCCAGATTAATATTTTGGCTAATGCAGACCTCTAATGTACACCTCCGAAAAAAAATCTGACGTGGGCAGCACATAACTTTCCCTACCGACTCAAATTAATTTTCTCTTTATTTCTTTAATAATTCATCAACTTGAGTTTAATTGCACAAAATAACACTGAATTTGCACTTTTAATTCAATTTTTGCTTTTATTTGGTAATGGAACATTTTTTTAAAGGCAGCTTAACAAAAATGCGAAAATATCAAATATCTCGAGAACGGTTAGTCCTAGAGTAATGGAGTTGGTCTTAGTCTTTTCCTCCTCTAAAATTACGTATAAAACAAGTATTTAATTGATACATTTAAGCATACGTAGTTTAGATTTTTGCGGGCCATTTCGTAAAAAAAAGACAGGTTCTTTTCCGAATCGTACCAAAATCTAATCAGCACCAGGATATCCCACAAATGACTTATCTACCAAATTTTGTGAAATTTGGTCAGTTAGTTTTTTAGCTAGAGTGAAAAAATGGGATTTTTGCTTGCCATTTCGCAAAAGAAGATGGGTTCGTTTATCCCGAATCGTACCAAAATCTAATCAGTACCAGGGTCAGACTTACCTATAAAATTTTATGAAATTTGATCCATTGGTTTTTGAGTTAGAGTGGATGACACATCTCGCTAAAAATAATTTTTTCGTGTTCTAGTGGTTCGAAAACGCGTAGATCCGTTGAAAAATCGAGTTGCGATTTTCGACACGATTTCAATACTTTCCCGGTACATTACCATGCATTGCAGGGAAAGTAATTAAAGAACCTCCCGCTTTATTTATGCACCGTTCATAGTAGAGCAAATTCAAATACACCCTTTCGATAGAGAATAACACCCTCTACGAATGTCTTCATATCTAAATGTGCACCAAATTTAAAATTTCCAATGGCAATACCCAATTTTAACTCTAGATTTCAAATCTACATCCTAACATCTTAAGAAATAATATTTAAATAAGTAGCTTGCACTCTGACAACCAGAGTTCGATTCCCGGCCTTGCCTAAACTGTCCCCGTGTTCATGCTGAGTACGGACACGTTAAATATGTGGATCCGCAAGTCCTTCCGAGAGGTTGGTTGTAGGGGATGGAGGGTACGGTCCCTGTGGATGCTGCCCCCACTGGATTCCAATCTCAATTAAATGGCACTTCCCGGCCTTCCAAACAGATACCTTCCATCTTCGGGTAGGTCGGTGGGTACGGTCCCTTTGGATGTCGACCCTGGAGGTTTCGGTCTCAACTGGATGGCACTTCCCGGCCGTTTAAATAGATACCTTACACCTTCGGTACATTTATACCGAAGTTAACTTAAATTACTTACTTTAATGGTATGAGTTGAAACATATGTTAACTTCTTCCCACCTTGATAAAATTTGCTCCGCACTAATTTTATGTGCTCCCAAGTAAAAAAATCTGATGTAGGCAGCACATGACTTTCCCTGCAGACTTATATACACATTCTCTTTATTTTAATTAAATTTAATTCACTATTAATTCAATTTTCGTTCTCATTTGGTAACTGAACTCATTTTCAAAGGTGGCTTAGAGAAAATACGAAAAAACTAAAATATCTCGAAAACGGCTAGTGCTAATGTAATAGGGTTGGTCTTATTCTTTTCTTCGTTAAAAATTACGGATAAAGCAAGCATTTAATGGATATATTTCAGCATACGTTGTTTTTTATACGTAGTTGTTTATTTTGTCGATTTTTGTGGGTCATTTTGCAAAAAAAGGCAGGTTATTTTTTCTGAATCGTAGCAAAATCTAATCAGCACCAGAGTGACCTACAAGCGACTTATCTACCAAATTTTGTGAAATTCGGTCCATTAGATTTTCAGCTAGAGTGGATACAAGCTTTTGCGGGCCATTTCGCAAAAAAAGGCGGGTTCTTTTATCCCGAATCGTACCCAAAACTAATCAGCACCAAATTCGCCCACAAGTGACTTACCTACCAAATTTTATGAAATTCGGTCCATTAGGTTTTTAGTTAGAGTGGATACAAAATCTGCACAGACAGACACACACACAGACTTCACTCTAAAAATAGATTTTTTGTATTCTAGAGGTCTCGAAACGTGTAGATCCGTCGAAAACTCGAGTTGCGATTTTCGACATGATTCCAATACTTTCCCTATACATTACCATGTATTGCAGATAAAATAAAAATCTGATGTGGGCAACACATGACTTTCGCTGCGGACTCAAATTCATATGTTCTTTATTTCTTTAATTCATTAGATTGAGTTTATTGAACCAAGTAACACTAAATTTGCATTTTTAATTCGATTTTTGTTTTTATTTGGTAATTGGACATTTTTCCAAAGGCGGCATAACAAAAATGCGAAAATTCTTAAATATCTCGAGAACGGTTAGTCCCAGAGTGATAGAGTTGTTCTTATTCTTTCCTCATAAAAAATTACGTATAAAACAAGCATTTAATTGATATATTTGAAAATAAATAGCTTTTTTTTTTAATTTTGGCGATTTTGGAGAGCTATTTCGTAAAAAAAGGGCAGGTTCTTCTTTTCCGAATAATACCAAAATCTAATCAGCACCAGAGTATTATGCAAGTAACTTATCTGCCAAATTTTGTGAAATTTGGTCAATTAGTAATTTAGCTAGAGTGGATACATGAAATTTTTAGGGCCATTTCGTAAAAAAAGGCGGGTTCTGTTTTTACGAATCGTACCAAAAACTAATCAGCACCAGGGTCATACCCAAGTGACTTATCTACGAAATTTTGTGAAATTCGGTGTATAAGTTTTTGAGTTAGAGTGGATACATACATTGCACAGACACACGGACTACAGACACACCAAATTTTGTGAAATTCGGTCCATTAGATTTTCAGCTAGAGTGGATATAAGCTTTTGCGGGCCATTTCGCAAAAAATAATTACGCTAAAAATAGTTTTTTCGTATTCTAGAGGTCTCGAAATGTGTAGATCCGTCGAAAACTCAAGGTGCGATTTTCGTCATGATTCCAATACTTTCCCTATACATTACCATGTATTGCAGGGAAAGTAATAAAAATATAAAATTTCAAAGAAAGTCGTAAACGTGCTGACATGATATAGATGTATTATACAAAAAAATCTGATGTGGGCAGCATATGACTTTCCTTATATAATGAAATGAATTATTTCTTTCATAGTGAAAAAATGATGTATGAGATCCACAGCACTGTTTCTTAAACGTTGAATTTGTACATTTGGCGCTTTTTCGACTGACAAAATAGTTTTATATATATAAAACTATTTCGTACCCAATTAAATCAGTTCTAAATTAACGATTATCAATGTTGATAGCATCTTCAATGAGCAATATAGTCCATATATTAAAATATTTTAGTAATAAATTCATCAATTAGCCGCTCTTCCACTGCCACACACACTCTGATGGAAATATTTCCAAAAAAAGTTCGAAATGTGTTCATGATGTCTTTAAATGCACTTTTTTGTTTAAACAAAAAGAAACTTGACATATATTACTCACATTTTTATGCTTTTATTTTACGTTTAAGAATTTCCAAAAAAACAAAAAAAATTATTTCTGTAAAAAAATACCAGAAGACCAAGGCTAAAAAAAATTAGAAAAGAATGAAAAAAATCTCATGTGTGCAGCACATGACTTTCCTTATATAATGCAATAAAGTTACTACTTTTACAGTCACCACGGTTCTGTGTTTTTAACGTTGAATTGTATATTTGGCGATTTTCTTAATGACAGCATGTAAAATTATTTCAAAAGTACCCAATTAACTTATATTTCGCGCAACTTTAAATAAACAATTATCAATACTGATAGCATCCTCAGTAAGCGATATAGTCCATATATTAAAATATTTTAATAATTAATTCACCAATTAGGCGTCAGTTTCCTGAATTTAGCGTCATTTTTTCAATTTTGACGATATTTTCGTTTATCTGGATCGAAATATCGCAAAGTTGGCGGTACTTCGCTAGATTAACAGCCAAGTTCGCCAAAATTTCGCAAAGCGTTATGGATGGACAAATAAGCTATTCTTATAGCAGATAAATAACTACTGGCGTCCAAATACAAAAGTATTACCTAAATACATTCCCTCATGAATGGAACGAGCTAAATCCACCCGAATGATGTCACCAAATTTATCGGTATTATACATGAAAAGTGAACATATTTCACAATACTTAATTTTTTTTATGTGATATTTTGATGCATTTATTTGAAAAATGTGTAATATCTCAAGAACGGTTCATACCAGCGTTCTAAAGTTTGTGTCCATCGTTTCCTACTGAAAAATTACATAAGAAATAACTATTTGAGTAACTTTATTAAAGGTTTTTATTTTTTGATGATTTTTCAAAATTTCACTCGAAAATTTAGGGGTGTTCTGAACATTCGATTACGTTTAAAAGCAATTGGCTTCCAGTATTCACGAATTGTAATTTTTGTACCAAATTTTGTTCGAATTGCCCCATTCGTTCGTGAAATATCGCCTCCAAGGGCTCACTAACACACACATACTTCCACACACACACACATACTTTCAATCACAGACACACATACTTTCACACGCGCACACACACAGACATCAACTCGAAAACGTTTGATTCGTGTTCAGGGATGCTTGAAACGTGCTCTCCCTTCAAAAACTCGAAGTCGAATTTTCGACCAAGGTCACAATACTTTCTTTATACATTATACTATGTATATAAGGAAGTAATAAAGAATCGGCAAACAGCCGATTTCGGAAAACTATATGAACTACTTCATAAATTAAATTTAAATAAAATTCGATCAAACTACTTTGAAAATACCAGTGAATAAAAGGCTGCATAATTAAGAGAAATAAAACAAATAATGAAAGAAAGCAACCAGTTTCGGAAGCAATATGAGCTAGCTTCATCACACATACTTTCACACAATATTCGATCCAACAACTGAAAAATATTACATTTTTTCTTCTCTCTCCCCCCCCCCCCCTCCCAAGGTCAACAGGTATCAGTCATGCTTATGTACTTTTTGAATTCCGCTGGCTTAAGTTAATACATAGCAATTTAATATAATATACAGTTATTTTCAAGAATTGAGTATACTACTTTTGAAAATTATCATTACTGCTCTGTAAGAAATGACGCTATGAAAATATTTACTTTCAAATAACTCATGTTCTAATCACGGAAATACAAAAAAGCATTCTTAATTCTGGTTTTTACGTAATGTATCTACACATAAAATGTCATAACGATACGTACATTTATTTTTGAGGTATTGTGTCCAAACTTCACACACATACAGAAACACATAAAGTCAGACATCTTTCTGAACATTTTCGACACGAATTCAAAAATTCATCAGTTCGAATTCATCAGTTCAACACGAATTTCGGAAAAACAATATTTTTTGTAATATTTTATTAAATTAAAAATAATTATTAGGATCTTATAGCAATTACATTTTTTTCGGGGTCGTATAGTAATTACATTTTGTTAAAAGGGGTCGCATAGTAATCACATTTTGTTAAGGGGGTCGTATAATAATTAAATTTTGTTCAAGGGTCATAAAGAAGTTAATACTGATTGAGATGTGTGGGGTTTGCGTGCGTTTGGGAATTGCATGAGAAGCAATTGTATTCATAAGCACAATTGCTACGAGCGGATGGGAGGATACATTTTAAATAAATAAATGTATACACCTCGTCACTTTAATCTCCAATGAACGTTTCGCCATCCTGATGCGATAATGAAAATAATCTGATGTGGGCAACACATGACTTTCCTTATATAATGAAATGAATTTACTACTTTTAGAGTAAAATAAATAGGTTTTTCTTCTAGTAGATACTAATATCCTTTCCAAGATATTGAATTTTCGACAATTAGTCGTCATTTTCATTGATTTAGCGTCATTTTTATCCATTTGGCGAGATTTTCGTTAATTTGGCAACATTTTAAAAAGTCGCCAAGTTGGCGACATTCCGCCAATTTCGTCGCCAAAATCTCGCCAAGCGTTATGGACGAAGAAATAAGTTGTTCTTACAGCAGATAAATTGGCGTTCAAATGCAAAAGCATTACTCAAAGTATATTTTTTCATGAATGGAACGAGCTAGATCCACGAGAATGATGTCACCCAATTTATCGCATGATATTGTATATGAAAAGTGAACATGTTTCTCAATAGGAAATTTTTTTTTTCTATTTTATATGATTTTTGATAATTTTTTTTGAAAAATGTGCAATATCTCGAGAACGGTTCATGTTAGCGTTCTATCTCTTAGTTGATTAAATGACCTTTTACTACTTCCTTTTTTCTGTCTCTTTTCCTTTTCGTTTGGAGTTTAAAGGGAGGAACACTTCCTCTCCTGGGCACTCCACTAACCCCGTCCTTGAGATGTTAGCGTTCTAAAATTTATGTCAATCGTTTTCTAATGAAAAATTACATAATGTCTATTTGCGTAACTTTAATATTGGTTTTGATTTTTTGACGATTTTTTCAAAATTTCATTCGAAAATTTAGGCGAGTTCTGAACATTCGATTGCGTATAAAAACAATAGGCTTCCAGTGTTTACAGATTGTGATTTTTGTACCAAATTTGGTTCGAATCGGTCCATTCGTTCGTCAGTTATCGTCTCCACAGACCCATGACACACATACTTTCACACACACAGACATCATTTCAAAAATGTTTGATTCGTGATCAGGGATGCTTGAAACGTGCTCTCCCGTCGAAAACTCGAATTCGAATTTTCGACCCCATCACAATACTTTCCTTATACATTATGTATATAAGGAAAGTAATAATCTTATGTATCTTATGCCGATTGTTTTGTGTGTCGTGTTGATTTAGTTAATTACTTATCTTAAAAAATAGGTAACTCTACATCATTTTACTTATTAACTACAGCCAGTAGTAGTTGGGTTAGTACATTAGGTGGCCGCAAAACCCACCTAAATTTTGCATAACGGGATACTAAGTAATATATATATATATATATATATATATATATCTTATAGACATTCAAAAGTAAGACCTAAGGGTAAATAGAACAGTCTTCAATTTATTTAACACACATCATCAATGTTACATCATTATTTTTAATATTACAAATTCTATCATTTTTCTTCAGACACTTAATTATTTAACTAGCGAGATGTAATGCCAGACTTAGTAATATTCGGTTGGAACACTGGGTGAGACGCATTAATTGGCCTTTTTTTTTAATAAAACACAATTTTGACATTATCCTCATATAATAAAAATCTGATGTGGGCAACACATGACTTTCCTTATATAATGTAATGAATTTACTACTTTTACAGTAAAAAAATAGGTTTTTCTTATAGTAGATACTAATATTCCTTCCAAGATATTGAATTTTCGACATTTAGTCGTCATTTTCATTGATTTAGCATCATTTTTATCCATTTGGCGAGATTTTCATTAATTTGGCAACATTTCAAAAAAATCGCCAAGTTGGCGACATTCCGCCAAATTCGTCGCCAAAATCTCGCCAAGCGTTATGCACTAAGAAAAAAGTTATTCTTACAGCAGATAAATGACTATTGGCGTTCAAATACAAAAGTATTATTCAAAGTATATTTTTTCATGAATGGAACGAGCTAGATCCACGAGAATGATGTCACTCAATTTATCGCATGGTATTACATATGAAAAGTGAACATGTTTCTCAATAGGAATTTTCTTTTTTATGTCACTTTTTCATAATTTTTTTGAAAAATGCACAATATCTCGAGAACGGTTCATGTTAGCGTTCTAAAATTTATGCCAATCGTTTTCTAATGAAAAATTACATAAGAAATGTCTATTTGCGTAACTTTATTAGCGGTTTTGATTTTTTGACGATTTTTTCAAAATTTCATTCGAAAATTTAGGGGGGTTCTGAACATTCGATTACGTATAAAAGCAATAGGCTTCCAGTGTTTACGGATTGTGAGTTTTGTACCAAATTTGGTTCGAATCGGTCCATTCGTTCGTCAGTTATCGTCTCCACAGGCTCACTGACACACACACACACATACACACACACAGACATCACTTCAAAAATGTTTGATTCGTGATCAGGGATGCTTGAAACGTGCTCTCCCGTCGAAAACTCGAATTCGAATTTTCGACCCCGTCACAATACTTTCCTTATACATTATGTATATAAGGAAAGTAAAAAGGTACCTGATAATAATCTTTCACATCTTAGGAGATTATCATCAACTTCTACTTCTCGGCCACAATTTCAAGTTTTTTCAAAACCTACTCGCCCTATCAACCGTCTACAAAACATTCATCCTTTTACTTCTTCTGTACTTTCTCGGCCTTCCTCCCCGTCAGTTCGACTTGCTGCTGCTCCTGCTACTTCTGCTCCCGCTCCTGCTTCTGCTGCTATCCCGTTGTCTCCTCCTGTCCCCGCTGCTGCTGCTCCTGTTTCTCCGGCGACCTCCTCTTCGGCTGCTGCTCTTCCCTCCTCGGCCTGCCCTTCCCCTGCCACCTCTCCTTCCGGTTCTTCATCTCCTCCTGGGCCCCTGCCTCTTCTGACTGCTCCTGTGGATGCCTTTTCTCCTCCTGTTTATCATCCTCCTGCAGCTACTACTGTTCCTGTTTCAGTTCCTGTCACCGACTTCTTGCCTGTTTTTTAAACACTGACCACTCTTCAAATCCTTGCACAGATGATGCTACCTCTACGGCAGACACTGTAGACTCTTTTGACTTAAACGGTGCTGATAACTCCGACTTAATCTCTCAACTCATGTTACATTCCACCAGAATGCAGAACTATATTTCCAAAAACGTTAAAACTAACCAGGTACAGAGAAATTATCTAGAGGAGAAGTTCAATAAAATCAGCAATATTTGCTCTGCTATTGAAAATAACATCCAGAATGCTCCTCCCCCCTCTTCTCATTCTTGCAACTGCAAAGAAGAGATTTCAAACCTTCGGGATACCTTCTCTCATGATTTTCAAGAACACAGATCAGCCTCAAACATTATGTTGAAGGATATTAAAAATACCATTATCAACAGCTTACCTGCTCTTATCAATAAATCCATAAACGATATTCTTCCTAATGCATTATCAAAATCTTCAACAACTGTCGGCTCATCTTCCTCTTCTGCACCTACTCCTTCCTACTCCAACATCTTGCTGCAGGGGAGGGATAGACAGAAGAACAATGAGAAACTCAAGAAGGATCTCTTCTCACTGCCTTGTCCCAAGGGTCTCGAGGTAAAAAATATTACTGCTCTTCCCAACGGGACAATCAAACTTTCATGTAACAATCCTTCGGGTTCGGACCTCCTGCCCATCATTGACAATTCAGCTATTAAACAGAAATTTGTATACAAGATGGAACCTCCCCGTAAGGAGGCGCTGATTATTTTTAACATCCCTCCCAATTATGAGGAGGAGAATGTTAAAGCCCTGATCTCTTCAAACTGTCCAACCATAAAACCCTCAGACATTTTAACAATTAAGAATTTCAAGAACCCACGTGGATCTATTAACTGGGTTATTCTGGTGGAGGTTGCTAATGCAAAATTACTGAAAGAAACAAGAAAACTGTTCCATCAGTTTAAATATTATTTCATAAAGAAGTACATTAACATCAGAATATGTTTTAAGTGCCAAAATTATGGCCATGTAGCTAACTATTGCCCCTACCCTACTGGTAACTGTGGACGCTGCTCCAGCAGCAAACATGACCATCGTGCCTGTAAGGTCCTCATTCCGAAGTGTGTTAACTGTTCCACCGCCATCGCTGAGGCAGAGGATAGGGGGATCACCCTGAACTGGAATATCCACCATGTGGTACACGATAAAAACTCTTGTAACTCTTACATCAAAGAAATTGAGAGGATCAGACTCCTCCAAAGGGAGCAATAACCTATCACAGTCATCGTATTATTTCATATTGTATATCTTTGTATATAGTGTATATAGCTTTTTACATATTTACATTTTTCTCCCCCTCTCTGCGCTCTGCCTCGAAATCACCTTTAAATGGTTTTAAAAATTATTCAGTTTAATTCCAATCACTCACTGACAGCCCATAGTAATTTATTTCAATTCTCCTTGGAGAACTCTATTGATCTGGTATGCCTGCAAGAGCCTTATGTCTCCAAGGAAGGTATTCTCCGCCCCCCCCCCCTCTGCCTTCTCCCAATTCTCCTCCCTCTCCAATAAAGCCACTATCATTGTTTTCAATTCCTCACTTTCCGCTAAACTAAAGTTCCAGTCCCTCTCCATTGTTATTATCGAAATTACATTACCTAATAATCTTACCATTAATATTGCTTCCCTGTACTTCCCCCCCCCCCCCATTCTGAGATCAATGATTTAATTGAAGAATTTTCTAATCTTGATCTCCTTAATCCTAATTTTTTGATACTTGGTGATTTCAATGCCAGAGCTCAGATGTGGGGGTACAACTTCACTGATCGCAGGGGCACATGCATTATGGACTGTTGTTTGGAAAATAACCTGATTGTCGTGAATGACCCGAAGAGAGGCCCAACATTCGCTTCCCATTCAGGCAGGGGTTTCCCTGACCTTTCCCTTGTAACTTTTAACCTTCATGATCTTCTCCAAAACTGGGAGGTCCTCTCGTGCGATACCCTTAGTGACCAGAAATATATACAAATTTCTCTCAACATCAACCCCGTTCCTGATTCTTCCTTTTTTCTAAAAACTAATTACAGCCTAGGCAAATTCCTATACAATTTTAAACCACTACTTAAAGACCTTAACTCATCACTGGATTCTGTTCACGACTCCACCATGCTTGACGAATTTATTAAAAACTTCATTCAGAAAACACAAAACTGTGCTCTAAACTTCATAAGGAAGAAAAAATCCTCTAAAAATTTTAATCTCAGTTGGTGGAGTCGTGATCTCGCTAAATTTAGAAATTTTGTTAACGCCCTTTTCAAAAGAATTAAATCTCTCGAAAGGAACTCTGCTCCCCCGATACCATTTCCCAGGCCAAAATTAAATACAGACAGAACAGAGCAAAATATAAACTTTTAATCATTAAAGCTAAATCTAATGCCTGGAAATCTCATTGTAGTAATTGCTCTGAAAAATTTGGCTCTTTATTCAAATACACCTTCCAAAAACACAAAAAATTTAACAAAATTAACTTAATATTTCAAGATAACCCTAACTTAGATTACAACGAAAAAATTCAGCGTCTTTTGGACCATTGCTTTTCGGAAGACTCTTCCTTCACCACTTTCCTATTCACGACATTCCTCCTGAGGGTTTGGGGTCGGTCTCGGATGACGAGCTCTCCCTTGTCTTTAACCATCTAAAACCTGGCAAAGCCCCTGGACAAGATAATTTAGACTACACTATATGGAAAATTTATTCAAGACCTATCCCGCCCTCTTCACAAAAATAATTAACCTCATCTTTAAATTCTGTAAATTCCCAAATTCCCTAAAAAATGCCAAAGTTCTATTTATTTTAAAACCTGGTAAAGACCCTTCAGCCTGTAGTTCTTATAGACCTATCTGCCTTTTACCTACCTTTGGCAAGATAATTGAAAAACTATTCATAAACAAACTAAACCTTTGGTTAAAGACAAACGGTTCTCTTCATCCGCTACAGTTCGGTTTTAGGGAGTTACACAGCTGCGAAGACGCTGCTCACGCGCTGGTCACTCGTATTTAATCGCTTCGGCCTTCGAGTCTCGTTTCCCTGGCCACGGTCGACATCAGCGGGGCCTTTGACAATCTTAATTGGAATGTTCTACCCTCTACCCTTGATAGAATTAATCTCCCCCCCCCCCAATTTAAATCCTTTATCTACTCCTATTTACAATTCAGAACTATCTCATTTTCATGTAATAATTTAACACTTACTAAATCAATTTCTAAAGGAGCCCCACAGGGCTCTGTAATTTCACCCATCCTCTGGAATATTTACTTCAACAACATTTTAAATTTAAACAATGACCTTTATTATCTCCAGGCTTTTGCTGATGATTTGGCCGTGGACTCCTCTGGCAACGACATCCACACTGTTGTCAAAAACACTAATACTGTCCTTTCCCTTATTGAAACCTCCCTTGCTTCCTTAAACCTTTCGGCCTCTGTAAAAAAATCCTCATGCATTATATTTAATAGATCTCTTAAAAAACGTAAATATTACCCCCCTATTAAATTCCTCAATAAAACCCTCAAAATCTCAAGGTCCCTTAAATTTTTAGGTATCATCATTGATGATAATCTTAAATGGAGCCCTCATATACTGTATTTAAAAGAGAGATGTTTCAAGCTCTTTTCTACCTTTGGAAAGATTTCGGGCAATAACTGGGGTGTAAACAAAGCTTTTCTTAAAATTTGGTATCAATCTGTCATCGAAAAAATAATTACTTATGGCTCGGGTATCTGGGGTGGGAACCTTACTGGGGATCAAATGTCTAAACTTACTTCGTTACAAAGAATCTTTCTACTTAAAATTTCTTCCGGATTTAGAACATCTTCAAACATTTCTCTTTTTTCAATCACTGGAATTCCTCCCCTACATTGTGTCATTAAAACTCAATATTTTAAATATCATTTCTGGAAGCATAAAAACAACCTTTTTCCCGATCCTTCTTTTCCCGCCCCTGCACTTTTCGACTCTAATATTGCTCTCTCCGGCCTTCCCCCTTGTCTATCCGCTCCATAAATTTTCCTCCCTGTCAACCCCATATTTTCTCCAACTTTAACATTTATACCTACGGCTCTAAGCTCGAGGATAAAGTTGGTTCTGCGGTTTGCGTTTTTGAGGGGGACTCGTTGGTTGAGACGCTTTTATACAAATTAAATAATGAGAACACAGTCTTTCAGGCTGAACTGGCTGCTCTGAGTGCGGTCTTTTCCTGGGCCATATCTAAAAATATCAATGTCAATATCTATTCTGACAGCCTTTCAGCCATTCTGGCTCTTAATTCCCCCAATATTAAATCAAGATACCTAAACGATATTAAATCAAAAATTTTACCCTTTAAATCCCTTTTTAACCTTTCGTGGGTCAAGGCCCACGCTAACATTCGGGGTAACGAGGTCGCCGATGTTAACGCTAAATTAGCCACTTCTACTGGTTCCCCTATTGCAGTTCCCTTCCCTTATTCCTTTTTGAAAAACCTTTGTAAAAATTACCTTCTTAATATTTGACAATCCCTCTTAAACAATTATATTTCTCCCCGGACCCATGACCCTGCTAGGATCCTAACCTTTCTCCCCAAAGTTAACTTAAACATCCAAATTTATAACAAATATCTCATTTATTTTCTTACTGGTCATGGTCCATTCCTAGATTACCTCCACCATTTTAAACATAAAAGAACGTCATGCTGTACCTGTGGAGCTTATGGTGATGTGGACCACTATGTCTTTTCGTGTCCACACACCTCCTCTTTTCATCTGGTCAAACCTTCTCCTGCTCATTGTGCGACCTGGTTCTCCGGTGTTAGCAAAAACCCCATTCTTTTAAATAAATTAAAAAACTGTGTTCTCATTGCGAGAGAAATCTCTAATAAAATTACTTAACCTGCCCGTGAGCACCCCTCTACTTTCAACTTCTCGATCAGTGAGGTTTAATAATACTCCCTGGGTTTCCCGCTGCTTGTTTTTGTACGTATTAGTTGTACATATTGGTTGCACATCTCTGTATATGCTGTACTTGTATTTTTACTGAACATAGTTGTTAACCATTTTACCATTTAATCATAATACCAGCTACATTTATTACACTAATTTGTCCTGGGACGTGGTAGCCCATTGGTTAGCGCGCTGGAGTTGCACTCGGTAGGCCCGGGTTCGATTCCAGCCACTGCCAAAACTGCCGCCGTGTTCACGCGGAGTACGTTCACGTTAAACATGTGGGTCCGTAAGTCCCTCCGAGAGGTTGGTGGTAGGGGAAGGAGGGTACGGTCCCTGTGGATGCCTCCCCCACTGGGTTCCGGTCTAAATTGGGTGGCACTTCCCGGCCGTCCAAACAGTTACCTTACACCTTTCTGGTAGGTCGGACGGTCTGGGTAACAACAACAACATCTTAGGAGAATCCTCGGGTTTTTCACCATCTTAACACCAGATGAATCTGAGAGCTTATCACACACAATTTACAAAACTGTTATACTGCCTTGCTCTACAAAAATGTCGAACTTCACAGACTGGCGGAACTCCAACTGCTGACCAACTCCGAGCAACAGGTAACTCTCTTGACCCCCAGCTTGACCTCATATATATACCTTCCTTCCGTTGGACGGTCTACGTGCTGGTATGTAACCATGAGGGCTGATCCGTAGACATGGGGCGTGGTATGTAAGACATGGGACCACCTGTATGTTATCACCACTGTACTTAGCGTAGGGATAATCATTCCCCCCGCATTCCTCGCTCCCTCATTTCTTAATCCTTCCAAATCTTTAATATTTTACATTTCTGGCATTACAGATCTAAAAAATTACAAAATTCGATATTATGGGGGAAATTAGTACAAATAAGAGATTATATTTTATCTACTAGATCTTGCTGAAAATTTTTGTTTGTGATTAAAAAAGCATACCAAATTTAATGAAAATAGGTTAATGATAACGAGAGATACTGTGTTGCCTTTGGACAAGTAGAATTTGTTAAAAATAAACTTTTCAAAAATCCTACACACACACCCTTACGTATTGAAATAATTCTACCAATTTCCATTCGAATCGCTCAATTTGTTCGAAAAATATCCTGTATGCACTCAAATTTAAAACATCGTTGATTCATAATTAGGGATGATCGAAACGGATAGTTCCATTAAAATTCGAGAGCCAAACGTTTACGGTTTTTCTTTCTTATCCGCTGTTAACAAAAAGATAAATCTACATATCACGAATTTACACATCGTACCCATTGAAAAAGAAATTTAAAATTTAAGAGAATAATTCGGTTATTGGAAATTTTTAATAAAAGCATATGAACTTGAATAACATATGTTACAGCTACTTTTTGTAAAAAAAGTCTCCCATCTCGGGGAAATAAATTTTAATCGACGATCAAACCAATGAAAAGACGATTAAATGCCAAATCTGGCAATATCTCTTCTTTCTGTCAAAATGCAAAGCATTCTTCATGAAGACTAGATAGATAATAACGGAATAAATAAAAATCAAATAAACTTCTTATCAACCTAATGCTATTTGAATGGAACAACCATAACTGTGCTAACAGTAGCGCAACAACGATGTCTATACATACACACACATTGAGGGGCCATATTTTAAACAGACGAGGGAAGAGTTTTGTGGGGAAATTTCTCTAAAATTAATTAACATGCAGGTTTACAATATCATCATGGAGGGATTTGTCAGAAATGTTTCAGTGGTTGGTGTAAACCCCCAATCCCTTATATATATGTGTATATTGAGAAGGTATAATGTTAGTTTGACTGTGAAAAAAAAATTTGGCTTTATAACAGCTTAGATGTAATTTCGTAAGTGTTTCACATCTTTTAGAACACGATGTTTAAAATTCAACCGGAATTTGAGAATAAATTCACGAAACACTCCCAGGTAACACACATACGGTATTATAACCGTTGTTAAACCGTTTATACGTTATATTTTCGTATGTGTTATACGATAAACGGTAATACATCGGTTATAATACCGTTATGAGTAAACGGTATATAAAAATACCGTATATCATACGTATGAATTACCGTGTATGAACATACCGTATGTAGAAATACCGTTTTAAATACGTATGTATTACTGTTTATTTTACATTAAAATAACCGTTTTTATTACATTAAAAATACCAATTTATCATACGTAAAAATAACCATTAACACTCCCCCCTTGCTCAAATCCTCTTTCAGCTTTGTTCTCGAATCCTTTTCCCGAAGGCATTTCCATGTATTACCGTTTCTTATACATTATAAATACCGTTTATCATACGTTAAAAATACCGTTTATCATACGTTATAAATACCGTTTATATTACATTAAAATTACCATTTTTCATACGTAAAAATAACCATTCCACCTCCTTCCCCTTGGGACTTCTTGCTAATCCCCTATCGGCTTTGTTCTCCAACACAGGTGGTCAGGGTACGAAGCGTTGGAGACAGAGGCCCTCTCCTTGGCGATATTTTGTTAAAGCAAACAACCCCACCGGTAACAAAGAAAATGTCACATGACATCAGAAACGACCTCTGATTGGAGGGAGAGGCCACTCTCTCTACCGGCCTCTACTCGCACGTTTACCAAAATGCAAATGGGTACCATCGCCAAAGAATTTCTAACCGCCATCGCTTTATAAAGAATTTGTTGTAGAAACGGAAAGTTCATACTTTTACTCGTTGTAATCACAGACTAATATATAGTATTCTGTGGTTGTAATAATAAGCTACAAGTATAGTCCCAACGTATACTTTAGAAAGGAAAGAAATGCAATTTGTTTGGACAAGCTATTTTTAGATGGAATTCTGCTTTTCCAATCCAATCATCTGTAGCGATTTTCCTAGTAAACGGTTTTTGTCATAAAATTTTGAAATAGGTTAAGACTCGCACTAGTTCTCAAATTCAGAACCCAGAGTTCATTATAAATGAAAAAATGTATGATTGAACTGTATAATCATGTAAAGCATTTTATTTCCCCAAAGCCATTTGGATAAACATTTTCATATGCTAGGAATGAATCAACTGCTTGTGTGCTTGTTCCAAAAACCGATTTTGCATTAAATAAAGATTTGAATCAGCAAATACTTGTGACAACTGAAAAGAAATTATTTTCTACAAGTAATCTTTTAAATCAATACATACACTCATAGTAACATGTGAAATACATGAAAATATCTTAAATTTTGTTATTTATGACATAAAGCATTTAATAAAATTTACATTAGCATTTCTAAAATAATGCTGATAGATATTTGCAGAAATAAATTATTTAATTATAAACAAATTATATCATACAAATAAAGTCATTTAATGTATAAAATACATCAAGAGGCTATTTGTACAATTAGCTACAAACTTAAATGGTTTTAAAAAACTAATGATATAGTATTTTTTTTTTCTTTTTAGTAAATATGTTGTAAAAATTATATGCATTTGCAAAATCAATCTGTAATTTACATAAAAAGAAAGTTGTTTCAATCAATAGATAACGGTTTTCATGTAAAATGCTTCAGAAAATGTTCACTCCTAAAACCACCGAAAAAAGTGTTTTGAATCAACATAAGTATTTTTACAAAGGTCAACTTTTTGTATGTGAAATATGTCAGAAAACATTTTCAAGAATAGGCCATTTAAATAGACACAAGGTTGTGCATACCTGTGAGAAACCATTTACATGTGATATATGTCAGATGACATTTAAAAGAAAATGTGATGTAAATACACACAAGACTGTGCATACCTGTGAGAAACCATTTGTATGTAAAATATGTCAGATGGCATTTAAAAGAAAAAGTGGTTTAAATACACACCAGTTTGTCCACACTGGTGAAAAGCCATATGAATGTGAAATGTGTCTCAAAACATTTTCACGGAAATGTTTTTTAAATGCACACAAATATGTGCATACAGGGGAGAAACCATTTGAATGTGAAATGTGTCAGATGATGTTTTCACAAAGCAATTTATTAAAATTACACAAACTAGTGCACACAGGTGAAAAACCATTCGCATGTGAAATATGTCAAAAAGCATTTACCCAAAGAAATTCTTTACGTGCACACAAACTTGTTGTGCATACCTCTGAGAAACCATTTGTATGTGAAATGTGTCAGAAGGCATTTCCACTTAAAAGTTGTTTAAATAAACACAAACTTGTGCA
Organism: Amaurobius ferox; assembly: GCA_951213105.1. Classification (NCBI taxonomy): domain Eukaryota; kingdom Metazoa; phylum Arthropoda; class Arachnida; order Araneae; family Amaurobiidae; genus Amaurobius; species Amaurobius ferox. The sequence continues at coordinate 91,265,050 of OX578150.1, forward strand.
CACAGGTGAGAAACCGTTTGAGTGTGAAATTTGTCATAACACATTTTCACAAAAAGGTTCTTTAAATGCGCACAAACGTGTGCACACGTCTGAGAAACCATTTGTATGTGAAATATGTCAAAAAAAATTTACTCGCAGTAGTGGTTTAGGAATGCACAGGCGTTTGCATGTAAGTGAGAAACCATTTGTATGTGAAATATGTAAAATGGCATTTTCACAAAAAGGTGCTTTAAATGCACATAAACGAATACACACAGGTGAAAAGCCATTTTTGTGTGAATTGTGTCCAAAAGCATTTTCTCGAAACCAGAATTTAAAAATACACAAGCTTGTCCACACCGGTGAGAAACCATTTGAATGTGAAATATGTCAGAAGACATTTTCACGAAAAAGTTCTTTAAATAGACACATGTTTGTGCACAGAGTTGAAAAACCATTTGTATGTAAAATATGTCAGAAAGCCTTTTCGAGCAAACGTACTTTAATTACACACAAATTTGTGCACACTGAAAAAACATTTCAATGTGAAATATGTCAGAAAGCATTTTCGCAGAAAACTAGTTTAAATGCACACAAACTTGTGCACACATATGAGAAACCATATGTATGTGATATATGTCAGACAGCATTTTCAAGAAAAGGTGATTTAAGTAAACACCAAGTTGTCCACAGAAGTGATAAACCGTTTGTTTGTGAAATGTGTCCAAAAGCATTTTCACGAAAAAATTCATTGAAACTACACAAACTAGTGCACACAGGGGAAAAATCCTTTGTATGTGAAATGTGTTCGAAAGCATTTTCACAAAAAGGAGCTTTAAATATCCACAAACTTGTGCATACAGGTGAAAAACCATTTCAATGTGAAATATGTCAGAAAGCATTTTCTCTAAAATGGTGTTTAAATCTACACATGATTGTGCACACAGATGAGAAACCATTTGTATGTGAAATATGTGGGAGAGCATTTTCTCGAAAATGTCATTTAAATACACATAAACTTATGCATACAGGTGAAAAACCATTTAAATGTGAAACGTGTCAAGAAAAATTTTCACAAAAAAAGTATTTGAATGAACACATTCGTGTGCACATTGATGAGAAACCATTTGAGTGTAAAGTGTGTCTGAAAGCATTTTCACAAAAAAGTGATTTAAATCAACATGCATGTGTTCATCCACGTAAGAAACCATTTGCATGTGAAATGTGTAAGAAACCTTTTTCGCGAAAATGTGATTTAAATGACCATATACGTGTGCACACAGGTGAAAAACCATTTGTCTGTGCAATTTGTCAGAAAGCATTTTCACAAAAAAATAATTTAAGAGCACACAAGCTTATGCATACAGGTGAAAAACCATTTGTATGTGAAGTGTGTCAAAGGGCATTTTCACGAAAAGATCGTTTAAATGCACACAAACTTATACATACTGGTAAAAAACCCTTTGCATGTGAAATATGTCATAAAACATTTAATGCGAACCATAATTTAAATGCACACAAACTTGTGCATACAGGTGAGAAACTATTTGTATGTGAAACGTGTAAGAGGGCATTTTTACGAAAAGGTGATTTAAAAGAACACAAACTTACGCACACAAGTAAGAAACCATTTGTATGTGAAGTGTGCCAAAAAACATTTTCACGAAAAAGGCATTTAAATAAACATAATATTATGCATACAGACGTGAAAGCATTATCATGAAAAATTGCTTAAATGCATACATATAAGAAACTATTTGTATGATATTAAATTTGTTATAAGAGTCATTCCATAATCAACGCAAGAAAATGTAATTTTTTCTTACACTGTCTCCGATGTTTTTGAAATTTTGTGGACTAATTGGATTTACTAAGAATGTAAAGCCAGGGGTGATTGTGTTCCGGAAAAAATCCCAAAAAATCCGCTTTTTCTGAAAAATTCAATTTTTTTTTAAATACATTTTTTTCCTCAAAGTTCTGCTTTTCAAAGAAAATCGCAGAGAGGTTTCAACCAGAGCTATTATCATAATTGAGTTTCGGCCTACGACTGATGAGCGTTGTCCGCTCCGTTTTATAGACGCTGTGTGCGGGGGGTGAAAGAATAAATGTAGCTTGTCACACGAGAACGCAGACGTTCTTGTGTGACAAGCTGTATTTATTCTGGTACTCCCAGCACGCAGCGTCTAAAAAACGGACTGCAAGCAAAGCTCGCCTTTCTAATCCGGAAGTGGAGGCGTAAAATCCCCCACAGAAGGGGAATCAAAAACAAGTCGTAAATTTTTAGTCTCCGTAATCACCGTGATGTATGTCATCATATATGTCATTAATATATATGTTGTCATAGGACTCAAAGGGGAAATAGAGAAAAAATCTTCGCGCAGCACTTGAAAATTTTTGTTTTACGTTTACCCCTTTCATATCAGTATATAATTTTTATAGATACGACTAGTGCAGAGATGCCAACTTTTACGGATTTTCAGTACACAGTTTGTACCGATTTTTACTTCATCTTACGGTTTTACAGACAGTACTCCCAAGACTACGGAAAATCCCAAGAAATCCATGCATCCCACCATTCAATTCATATTCCCTGCTTTGTTGAGAGTCCAAAATTATCAGTTTGCATCTAATTCTTCTTCTTCTAATGATTTCATATCAGAACAATAGACCTAATTTATTTTTATAGTGCGAGTAAAATAAAGAAATATTTTACTAAGCAAATTATATTTCTCTTAAATTATAAGATTGCACAATTCAGTCTTTGCTGAGAGTACACAATTGCCCTTTTCCATCCATCTCCATCCCCTTATTATTGCACATTAACTTTACTAAAATAACTTATTTGCATATTTTGGTTGACTATAAAGTTTACCTTTTTAATTATTTTTATATAAATATTTAAATTTTTATATTTATCGGGATTTTTTTTTTTTTTTTTTGCGGTCGTTGCCAAGAGAACGCTATTATCCTTTTCCATCGATCCCCATCTCCCTATTGTTGCACATTAACTTGACTAAACTAACTTATTTTCATATTTTTGTTGATTATAAAAGTTAATTTTTTAATTATTTTCATATAAATAGTACGATCGTGAAATTCAGTTTTTTTTTGTTTCTTTGCGGCCGTTGCCGAGAGTACTTAATTATCCTTTTCCATCGATCTCCATCTCCCTATTGTTGTACATTAACTTGACTAAACTAGTTTATTTTCATATTTTTGTTGATTATAAAAGTTAATTTTTTAATTATTTTCATATAAATAGTAAGATCGTGAAATTCAGTTTTTTTTGTTTCTTTGCGGCCGTTTCCGAGAGTGCTTAATTATCCTTTTCCATCGATCTCCATCTCCCTATTGTTGTACATTAACTTGACTAAACTAGTTTATTTTCATATTTTTGTTGATTATAAAAGTTAATTTTTTAATTATTTTCATATAAATAGTACGATCGTGAAATTCAGTTTTTTTTTCTTTGAGGTCGTTGCCGAGAGTACTCAATTATCCTTTTCCATCGATCTCCATCGTCCTATTGTTGCACATTAACTTGACTAAACTATCTTATTTTCATATTTTGGTTCATTATAAAGGCTAATTTTTTAAATTATTTTCACATAAATAGTACGATCATGAAATTCAATTTTTTTTTTCGCGGGCGTTGCCGAGAGTACGTAATTATCCTTTTCCATCCATCTCCCTATTGTTGCACATTAACTTGACTAAACTAGCTTATTTTAAATATTTTGGTTAATTATAAAGGTTAATTTCTTAATTATTTTCACATAGATAGTGCCATTCAGTTTTAATTAACTTAGTTAAGTTAGCAAAACTACATTTTGAATTTATTCTAAGATTTTAAAATATATATTTTCAATATACTTAAACGATGCGGTTTTACTGAATACTACTGAAAACTTCTGATTTTTCTACTGATGACTCCTTTCAGAGGTTGGCATCTGTCCCAGTGGAAGTATATTTTAATATTCTTTGAAATAAACTTATTAAAATATCTAAAGCCTTTTCTGCCACATTTTTATGAATATATATTTTTGAACAAAATAAACATTTTCATTAAAACACACATAAGATACTGCCACCAAATTTTATTTATGTGTAGACACTAGACAATGCACATTTTAATAATACATGATAATTTTATAAATGTGTTTAAAAATATACTGCACTTTAGAACAAAAAATTTGTATCTTGCCAATTGTAAAAAAATTTGTATTTTGTGAAATTAAGTTCGTAACTCCTGACTATTGTTGTAATGATTTAATTTCAGCAAAACTTGCAAATAAAAGTATGAGTTATTATAGATAACAAAAGCATAGTTTAGAATTAATATGAAGGAATGCGTTAAAATTAAATTTGCCCATGTATTTAAACAACCCTGTTCTTAAACGCAATTGCCAAATTTGCATTTTCTAAATATAATAGAATTAAATCATTTTTACAATGTAGTTGCATATAAGATGAAATATGATTTGGCAAACACTCTTCAAAACAGGATTGTTGAGACATTGAAGAAAGTAAAATTCTCTTTGAATTTGGATGAAAGTACAAGTAGATCATTCAAAAGTATACTTACTGTGCTTGTTCAATATTTTTGTCCTGAACAAAATAATGTAGTTATTCAACATTTAGTTTCTTTTTCTTTTAATGTTGGTACTGCTGCCACCATTTACAACCAGTTGGTAGAGTTCATAGAAGCAAATGAGATATCTTGGGTAAACTTGGTCAGCGTGCTTATGGATTCTTGCAACACTATGCAAGGAACTAAGAAAGGAGTTGAAACTTTGATAAGGACTAAAAAGGCTCCACATCTTTTGGACATAGATGGGGATGCATTTAAACACACTGTAAACAATAGAGTTAAACGGTTTATCAAGCCATTTATTACGCACATGGAATCTTTATGCGATAACATGCATTTTGATTTGAAAAGTGCAGATAAACGACACTTGTTTTTGGAAATATGTGCTGTCTTAGAAATAGATCAACTAGCTCCCCTATCACGACCTTCACATAGGTGGCTGTATGTTTTATCTGCTATCGATCAGATAGTTTTTTTTTTGTGGGATGCACTATTAATTTTTTACTATTCTTTTATGTCCAAAAGTGACCAAGAATTGCACAATATTGCGTAAATTGCAAAAATACTGAGAGTGAATTGCAAAATTATTGCGTAACTTTTCAGGAAATTTCTTTGTATGTTCAGGAAATTGGACTTAGACTCACAATCACCCCTGTAAAGCACACAGAATTTCAACCTCCTAGGCCTATTTGTTTTTTAGTTAATATGCATTTAAAAATAGGCGAAAACATAAATTTTACCCTCTGATTTCTACAATTAAATTACCATAACTCCTGTTCTAATTAACAAACTGAAACAATTTTGATATCGTTTTAAAGCTCTTTAAATGACCTTTAAAATGATACCAAACACATGAGGTTTTGGGGAAAAACATTTCAAGGTCATAGTATTTAACCTTGGACCCTGAATTGCTAAAAATCGAATTTCTAATTTTGAACTATATATTTCCCCTGAATACTATAACATCTTAACTACATGTATACCATTTTCAAAATGGGCATTCAATGGGATCACACACACAAAAAAAATAATTAGAAACAAAAAATACAATATTTAAATATTGACATAACCCTTTGACAGGCTGTTTTATTTTATAATTTATTTATTTTTAGTAATGCTGCAATTTTATAAACAACTTTAAATTAAATTACTACTGGTTTTTCCATGAGCACAATTTTGTATTTGCCACTACAGTTTCCTTTTCAGTTATAGTGTAAACTCTTCTCGTCACTGTGGAAGGATCAATTTTTTGTTAATACATCTTGCACAGGTACCAAAAGTACATCTGGCTTATTTGGAAATTTGAATGATGGATGGAGAAAACTTAATTCAGTATCAATTACACATGTCACCCACCATTTTTTGTCATAAACAGTAGTCACAAATTCTTTGATATCACTGATCGAAAGTTCACATCCTAATTTGGTAACTCGTTCAACGTTTATACAGGTAAATCAGAATACACTTTGTGTAAATTGTATGTGCTGTCAAAGGAATAAGCCAGTGGATCTTCTGAGTCCCAGCAATTGTGCGGGATTGTTCAAACCATTCTTTCTGTTTCTTTTCTTCGATTAAGTAGTCATTTGTTGTACTGTATTTGAATGACATTGAAGGAATGTTATCGATTGTCCACTGAAGCAGCTGTGTAGGAGTCATAATCTGTTGATCATGTGGCCGTTGTGTGCTGGTACATGCAGGTAATCTTTTTATAGAACCTCCTACTCCATCACAAGCTACTTTTCCGTGAGCTGTTGCTGTAAAATGCCACTCCATAAGTACTGCAAAATCCTATTCATGATAGCAAAGATTTATGAAATTTTTTCTATTTTTGTAATGTGCTGCTGCACCATCAGAAAAGTAAAATATATTTTTAATTATAGTTGGGTGCATTTTATTTTTAAGAATTCTTGAAATAAATGAACTGCAACAATGTCATGAACCATATACTCTGAAATAATAGGTAGGTCAAACTAGTTCACTGAATTTCATAAAAATCTGAGCTATTGAGGAAGATGACAGTGTTGATTTGACATGACCCATAAAGCATATTTAAAAAAGGCCATTTAAAAGCACACAAACTTGTTCCCAGAGATAGGAAATCATTTGTATATAAATTGTGTCAGCATTTAAATTTGTACATACTAGTGAAAAGCCATTTATATGCTATATATAAAAAGCCGTTTTTATTGATTTATATAAATATGCTCATGAGAGTCACAGTATGTGGAAGACCCAGACCGCCCGACTCACCCTAGTGTATGAGCAGCTGATTGAGTGGCCAGCGAGAGTCACAGTATGTAGAAGAGTGTAGAAGGCCCAAACCACACAGCCAGGGCCTTCTACACTCTTCTACATACTGTGACTCTCGCTGACAGTATGTATATTAATTCATAATTTACACATAAATGCCTGAAAGCATGGAAAGGTGACTAAGTTGAACTTCCTCCCTAGCCTTCCTTTAGTCAATTACAAAGTAATTGTTCTTCTGTACTTTAATGTGGATAACCCAGACCACTTGACTTGCTCTAAGGCACGAGCAGCAATTTCAGTGGCCGGGAACACTGTACTTTAATGTGTAATTTTCTTCTTAAAATTGCCATTTCATTCTGCATTCTAAGAACATTTTTGTATTTATCAATAAAATTGTTTATTAAACCTTCATATCTAGATCTCTTTTATATCTACAGTGGCAGAAAGAGGTTAAGAACAAATTATAAATATGTAAGATTACAAGGGTTTTAATCAATTAAAATCAATTTTCACACAAAGTCAGACATAAAATTAGAAAACATTAGAATAAATAAAAGCAAGGACAAAACGTCTTTAAAATGAAAGGTCATTTATTAAAACATCCTAAAATAGGTACAAAACATTTTTAAATTTATCAAAAAAATTTAATTAAAATTTGAAAATGTTCTGTATATCTTTTAAGATGTGTTAATAAATGACCTTTTGTTTTAAAGACGTTTTGTCCGTAATTTTATTTATTGAATACAAGCGCGATACCAATTTTGATTAACCTTAGAATATCTTCTTTTCAATTATCTTGATCATTTGCACTGTCTTTGAAAGGTTTCAAAACTCTGTAAATTCACATTTTGCTTCTTAAGGGCTTAAAACTCCTTACCTTTGCTAGATTCTCCTTAAACTTTTTGTCATTCCAATTCCAAAAAGTCAGGAAAACCGAACAAACTATCTGAAATTGCGACTGAGAAATATTATCAAAGTATTAGATATTACTATTTTTGTTTGTTTTTTAATTTCTTTTGCCCCAAAATCCCTACTTCATTAGCTGGATCAAAAGTAAAAAAAAGAAAATGCAAAACACCCCCTTTCATCTCTCCTAAAAGAAAGATTGGAAGATTGTTGAGTAGTGAAAGCCCCAGGCCGTCCGGCTCGTCCAGAGGACTTAGAGCAACAAATTGGATACGATTGTTGAGTAGTGTATTTTCACTTCGATCCTACAAATTACTATAAGTTTCTTTTTCTTTACCAAGTTAAAATTTTCAATTATTCTTTGTTTGGTGTCAGTTTGGGTAAACATTCTGAAAATTTGAACTCTTGAAGAATTTTTGAAAACTAATATCTCAAAATATTCTGATTAGTCTCTAAAATCAAAGACAACCAAATAAGTGGTTAAAAAGTCTTTTATTAAAATCACCTTATAATGTACACAATCACATAGCCAAATCGCTTTCGGACATTATCATGCATGGCGAAGTAAAATAAAGTTATCAGTGGCGAAGTCAAATAAAGTGCGAACAAGTGCATAAATATAGGCCATACCCGCCAAGCAAAATTTACATGCAACAACTACATACAAAATTACATACATCAATATATATATTTTTTTTAATCTTTTAAAAAACAGGATAAAATAATTATAAAAATGCATATTACAGTAAGAAATAGAATTTAATAACCAACATGAATATTGAAAAAATTGAAAAGCAACTGCTATTAAATTTTTAGAAAATCATGTAAAGACTTGCAGAGAGTCAAGAACAAGTTGCCAAGCATAACTAAGGGTCAGACTGGAGTCAAAATTACATATAGATTTACAGTAAATATAAATAAAAAATATTCATAAAGTAAAATATTATGGGGTTATTGCAGTTAATTAAAAGAAAAGTTTTATCAAACATACGCTGAAAATTATTGTTAATAACATACTGGGCAAGAGCCATGGATAGTTTACCAGTTTTAACATCACAGGCATGTTCAGCAAAACGAATACCAACAGTATGTTTAGTATGGCCAATATAGTTAATAAAGTTATTATCGGGAGATAAAAGGGGGACAATATACACCCCAGCCTGACTTTTGAATTTCTTATTACCCTTATATTTATCTGAACGGATACGATTAAATGACGTAGAAACAGTAGAATGAGCAAGCTTGAAATTGAATTCATAGCAAAAATGAATTAGAGGATTAAAAATCGTTGGGTGATAAGGATGACTAGATTTATACTTCATATGAAACTGGGTATTCTTTTGAGTTCATTTATAAAATCTTTTTCCATATTCGTAATAATTTTATGAATTTGAATACTAAGCTTGTTCCAATTTCTGATCTTATGCTGTATATATCTAATCTTGCTTATCATCCAACGATTTTTAATCCTCTAATTCATTTTGCCATTTAATTTCAAGCCTGCTCATTCTACTGTTTCTATGTTATTTAATTGCATCTGTTCAGATAAATATAAGGTTAATAACAATTTCAAAAGTCAGGCTGGGGTGTAATGTTGTCCCCCCTTTATCTCCCTATATTTAATATTACTCCCAATAAGTTCTATATTGGCAGTATTAAACGTACTGTCGATATTCATTTAGCTGAATATGCTTGCTATGTTAAAATTGGTAAACTATCCACTGCTCTTGCGCAGTGTGTTATTAACTATCATTTTCAGCCTATGTTTGATAAAACTTTTCTTTTAATTAGCTGCAATAACCCCTGTAATACTTTACTTTGAATCCCTTTTTATTTATATTTACCATAATTCTATTTGTAATTTTGATCCTGTTCTGTTCCTTAGTTATGCTTGGCGACTCATTCTTAACTCTGCAGGTCAAACCTTTTACATGATTTTCTAAAAATTCAAAAGCAGTTGCTTTTCAACATTGTCGACATTCATGTCGGTTATTAAACTCTATTTCTTATTGCATCTGTAATATACATTTTTATGATTATTTATCTCATTGTTTTTTAAAAGACTAAAAAAATATATAGATGTACGTAATTTTGCATGTAGTTGATATATATAAATTTTACCTGGTGGGTATGGCCTATATTTAGGCACTCGTCCTCATTTTATTTTACTTCGCCACTGATGAGCATGATGATGTCCAAAAGTGCTTTCGCTATGTGATTTTGTATGTCATAATAAGGAGATTCTAATAAATGACTTTTTAACCACTTATTTGGTTGTTTTTGATTTTAGAGTTTATTGGTTGACATGTTTACCATGCTGTTTATGTATATTCTGACTAGGCTTCTCTTGCATTCCTCATTTACAAGTCACGAATTTTTTCATCTTTAAAGCTAATGTTTATGGTACTATTAAAAATTAAACTTAAAAAATTGTCAATTTATGAAATCCTGACTACCGGCTAAACTCTGTGATAGCCTAAAAAGAGTTTTCTCCATAAACAATCTGTGTAGTGAGAAAAATCTGTCAAGAATCTCCACCATACTTTCTCCTCTACCAACCAATACTAATATTTTGCACTTGCAACTGAGAATAAGTGCAATCCACATTCTATCTTCTCTCTTCCTGTAATCAGCGATGTGTTTTGAGACATGCCCCAGCACAGCATCTTTGTTGCATTCTATCTATTGACCCAGTGCTCTGCCAAAATTTAGAATACCTCCCAACTTTTTCATGTTGTATTAATAGATCTTTCATCATATTTACACCTACTTCAACCTTTAAATGGTTCTCGACAGAAAATGCAAATGGAATTAAAATCATGCTCTAAAAAAAAAAAAAAAAAAATTTATGCATGAAACTTGCCCCTATTATTTTTGGCTTGTGAATTTATTGATTAAGTATTTCCCTGGCTCAATATTCTCAATTTGGTAATATTTAAATAATATTTATTTGTTTTTCATTTATTCATTAATTAGAATTTTTTTAATCTTCTAAATTAATTTTCTTTATAATTTTCTTAATTAAAAATGTTCCATTTCCTAAATTAATATTACTTTTGATTTGTAAATTTTAATTTGATTTGTAAATTTGTAAAATGATTATTTATTTGATTCCCTTTAAAATTCCCTTTAATTTGATGCCTCATTTTTCCCATTTTGGTTAGAAATTTCGTTTGTTCTATAGTTTCCAGTTATTTCTATGGTCAGTGCGTTCCAAAAATTTCAGTTGCGGCCATTTTGGAATCTTGGTCTTACGCGCTTTTTATGGCGATTGATGCGACGCGTAGGTGATTTTCGCACCTTTTCGGAATTCGTGATTTATTTTAATTGGTTCTCGTTTTTCCAGATCATCCTCTATTAGAGTTTTAAGTTTTAATTTTGGCAATTCTAATTCGGTAAGCTGATTTTAATTGCTGCCGTTTTTCTAAACTCCTCTCGATTTCCGCACCTATAAATATGCTTGCGGAAGTTTTCAGCTTCAGTTTTTTTTGTTGAAATTCCGCTTTTTCGTTTGCGCTAGAAGCGCGTTGCTGACTTTTTGATAGAACTTGCATTCCACGCGATGTTTTCCATGGAAAATTAAGTTCCTCGCGATATTTTTTTAACCCTTGTTTTTTTTTTTTTTTTTTTTTGTGAAGTTCTTTTTTTAACACTTTACAACATAGTTGAAAAGTGTTTATGACTTTGTTCATTCATTCTGTCTGTCTGTCTGTTCGTTAGCACGATAACTGCCGTAAAAATGACTTTATCAAAATGAAATTTTAGTATGTTTTTCAGACGGTCTGCGGCACCTATGGGAATATAAATAAATAATATCACCCAATTAGTTTTTTATTGAACCCGGGTTGAAAAAATGAAATACATTGAACCCTATGGGACCTAATTTTTCAAACATTTTTTAAGCACATTTAAAATTCACAAATTGCTTCGAAATTTTTAGGAAATGTTTACATTATCCCATAAAATATATAAACAAAATTTCAGTAAAATATGTTAGGTAGTTTTTTAATTAAAAATTATTTAATATAGGGAGAAAAACGAATTCAATTAAATTCTGACTTTTGCGATATCCTCCAGAAAGAAAAAGTAGATATATTATATAATAAATATCTTTCCAAGAGTTTAATTATTTTGTATATGAGAGAGGCTTCACATTTCAAAATAAATTTGGTAGATAAAAATTTTTCAAATTTTTTTTTAATTTTATATAACTCTTCATGATATACGTATTTGATGGCGTTTTTAATGCACTTTCCTACGTCCTAGAGAGTTAACATTTGGTACACAGCTTAAATTTGTAGAACATTTTATTCTACAACAATTTGGTGGATCTTTAAATATAGATCCTACATTTTTTTCGAAATGGCCTGCAAATAATCCCCGTTCACTTCTATAAATCATTGTTGTAATATTGTTAAAAATTCTGATGTGAGCAGCACATGTCTTTCCCTGGAGACTCATATTCACGTTCTCTTTATTTCTTCAACAATAATTTGAGTTTATCTGCACAAAATAACAACCATACGTATTTTAAATGACATTGAATTTGCACGTTAAACTTAAATTTGGTTCTCATTTGATAGATGGACTGATTGTCAAAAGTGGCATAGCGAAAACGCAAAAAAACTAAAATATCTCAAGAACGGCTAGTCCTAGAGTAATGGGGTTAGTCTTATTCTTTTTGTTGTCAAAAATTACGTATAAAATAGGAATTTAATTGATATAAATGAGCACACGTAGTCTTTTATTTTTATATTTAACGATTTTTGCGGGTCATTTCGCAAAAACAGCCCGTTCCTTTTTCCTGAATCGTACTAGAATAACCTACAAGTGATTTATATAACAAATTTTGTTAAATTTGGTATATAAATCACTTGTAGGTTATTGAAATATTATACACCAAATTGTGGTAAATTTGGTTCATTAGTTTTTAGCTAGAATGGATAAAGGCAATTTCTGCCGGCCATTTCGCAAAGAAGGCAGATTCTTTTATGAGCATCAGGGTTTCCCACAAAAAACTTACCTACCAAATTTTATTAAATTCGGTCCATTAGTTTTTAGTTAGAGTGGATGCAATATCTCCACAGACACACAGAAACACACACAGATACACACTGACTTTTTCGTGTTCTGGAAGTTCCAAAACGTATAGATCCTTCTGAAATTCGAGTTCCGATCTTCGGCACGATTCCAATACTTTGAATACATACACACGCACACACATATATTATCTGTGTATCTAAATTCCGTGCCTACACAATTACAATAGTTGTGATTTTAAATGATCCCTAAACTTTTATTATTTCTTCAACGAAGACTAATTTTAACTTATGCAGAATGCAAGAATTGAGTATACTACTTTTGAAAATTATCATTACTGCTCTGTAAGAAATGACGCTATGAAAATATTTACTTTCAAATAACTCATGTTCTAATCATGGAAATACAAAAAAACATTCTTAATTCTGGTTTTTACGTAATGTATCTACACATAAAATGTCATAATGATACGTACATTTATTTTTGAGGTATTGTGTCCAAACTTCACACACTTACAGAAACACATAAAGTCAGACATCTTTCTGAACATGTTCGACACGAATTCAGGGGATCTTAAAACGTATTTTCCTGCCAAAATCGAAAAATTTCGGAAAAACAATATTTTTTGTAATATTTTATTAAATTAAAAATAATTATTAGGATCTTATAGCAATTACATTTTTTTCGGGGTCGTATAGTAATTACATTTAGTTAATAGGGGTCGCATAGTAATCACATTTTGTTAAGGCGGTCGTATAATAATTAAATTTTGTTCAAGGGTCATAAAGAAGTTAATACTGATTGAGATGTGTGGGGTTTGCGTGCGTTTGGGAATTGCGTGAGAAGCAATTGTATTCATAAGCACAATTGCTACGAGCGGATGGGAGGATACATTTTAAATAAATAAATGTATACACCTCGTCACTTTAATCTCCAATGAACGTTTCGCCATCCTGATGCGATAATAAAAATAATCTTATGGATCTTGTGCCGATTGTTTTGTGTGTCGTGTTGATTTAGTTAATTACTTATCTTAAAAAATCTGATGTGGGCAGCACATGACTTTCCTGCAGATTATATTCACGTTCTATTTATTTAAATTAAATTTAATTCACTTTTAATTCAATTTTCGTTCTCATTTGAAAACTGGACTTATTTTCAAAAATGGTGTAGGAAAAATACGAAAAACTAAAATATCTCGAGAACGGCTAATCCTAGTGTAATGGGGTTGGTCTTATTCTTTTCTTCGCTAAATATTACGTATTAAACAAGCATTTAATGGCTATATTTGAGCATACGTAGTTCTTAAGTTTAGATTTTGATGATTTTTGCTGGCCATTTTGCAAAAAAATGTTGGTTATTGTTTTTCGAATTATATCAAAATCTAATCAGCACCAGGGTGGCCTACAAGCGACTTATCTACCAAATTTTGTGAAATTCATTCCATTAGTTTTTCAGTTAGAGTGGATACAAGCTTTTGCGGGCCATTTCGCCGAAAAAGGCGGGTTCTTTTAACCCGAGTCGTACCCAAAACTAATCAGCACCAGATTCGTGCACAAGTAACTTACCTACCAAATTTTATGAAATTCGGTCAATTAGTTTTTTAGTTAGAGTGGATACAAAATCTGCACAGACAGACAGACAGACACACACACAGACGTCACGCTAAAAATAGTTTTTTCGTATTCTAGAGGTCTCGAAACGTGTAGATCCGTCGAAAACTCGAGTTGCGATTTTCGACATGATTCCAATACTTTCCCTATACATTACCATGTATTACAGGGAAAGTAAAAATCTGATGTGGGCAGCACATGACTTTCCCTGCAGACTTATATACACGTTCTATTTATTTTAATTAAATTTAATTCACTTTTAATTCAATTTTCGTTCTCATTCGGTAACTGGACTTATTTTCAAAGGTGGCGTAGAGAAGATACGAAAAAACTAAAATATCTCGAGAACGGCTAGACCTAATGTAATGGGGTTGGTCTTATTCCTTTCTTCGTTAAAAATTACGTATAAAACAAGCATTTAATGGATATATTTGGCATACGTAGTTTTTCTTTTAGATTTTGATGATTTTTGCTGGCCATTTTGCAAAAAAATGCAGGTTATTTTTTTCCGAATCATACCAAAATCTAATCCAGTCTTTGGCCAGGGATAGGGGAGCCTGGAGTTCTATACTGCGGAAGGCAAGGGCCCATCCTGGGCTATCAGGCCACTGAAGAAGAAGAATCAGCACCAGGGTGACCCACAAGCGACTTATCTACCGAATTTTGTGAAATTGGGTCCATTAGTTTTTCATTTAGAGTGGATACAAGCTTTTGCGGGCCATTTGGCAAAAAAAGGCGGGTTCTTTTATCCCGAATCGTACCCAAAACTAATCAGCACCACTGCACCAGATTCACCCACAAGTGACTTACCTACCAAATTTTATGAAAATCGATCAATTACTTTTACTTTCCCTGCAATACATGGTAATGTATAGGGAAAGTATTGGAATCATGCCGAAAATCACAACTCGAGTTTTCGACGGATCTACACGTTTCGAGACCTCTAGAATACGAAAAAACCATTTTTAGCGTGACGTCTGTGTGTGTGTCTGTGTGTCTGTCTGTGTGTCTGTCTGTGTGTCTGTCTGTGTGTCTGTGTGTCTGTCTGTGCAGATTTTGTATCCACTCTAACTAAAAAACTAATGGACCGAATTTCACAAAATTTTGTAGGTAAGCCACTTGTGGCCGGGGCTGGTGCTGATTAGTTTTGGGTACGATTCGGTATAAAAGAACCCGCCTTTTTTTGCGAAATGGCCCGCAAAAGCTTGTATCCACTCTAACTGAAAAACTGATGGACCGAATTTCAAAAAATTCGGTAGATGAGTCACTTGTGGGTTTCTTTGGTGCTGATTAGATTTTGGTACGATTCGGAAAAAAATGACCTGCCTTTTTTTGCAAAATGGCCCGCAAAAATCGTCCAAATCTAAACTAAAGAACTGGGTATACTCAAATATATCCATTAAATGCTGATTTAATACGTAATTTTTAACGACGAAAAGAATAAGACCAACCCCATTACACTAGGACTAGCCGTTCTCGAGATATTTTAGTTTATCTTACTTTCCCTACGCCACCTTTGAAAATAAGCCCGGTTACCGAATGAGAACGAAAATTGAATTAAAAGTGAAATAAATTTAGTTAAAATAAAGAGAACGTTAATATAAGTCTGCAGGGAAAGTCATGTGCTGCCCACATCAGATTTTTTTAGTTAGAGTGGATACAAAATCTGCACAGACAGACACACAGACACACACACAGACGTCACGCTAAAAATGGTTTTTTCGTATTCTAGAGGTCTCGAAACGTGTAGATCCGTCGAAAACTCGAGTTGCGATTTTCGACATGATTCCAATACTTTCCCTATACAATACCGTGTATTGCAGGGAAAGTAAAAATCTGATGTGAGCAGCACATGACTTTCCCTGCAGACCTATTAACGTTCTCTTTATTTTAATTAAATTTATTTCACTTTTAATTCAATTTTCGTTCTCATGCGGTAACCGGGCTTATTTTCAAATGTGGCGTAGGGAAAGTACGAAAAACTAAAATATCTCGAGAACGGCTAGTCCTAGTGTAATGGGGTTTTTCTTATTCTTTTCGTCGTTAAAAATTACGTATTAAATCAGCATTTAATGGATATATTTGAGTATATCCAGTTCTTTAGTTTAGATTTGGACGATTTTTGCGGGCCATTTTGCAAAAAAAGGCAGGTTATTTTTTTTCGAATTCTACCAAAATCTAATCAGCACCAGGGTGGCCTACAAGCGACTTATCTACTAAATTTTGTAAAATTCGGTCCGTTAGTTTTTCAGCTAGAGTGGATACAAGCTTTTGCGGGCCATTTCGCAAAAAAAGGCGGGTTCTTTTATTCCGAATCGTACCCAAAACGAATCAGCACCAGACTCGCTCACAAGTAACTTACCTACAAAATTTTGTGAAATTCGGTCCATTAGTTTTTTAGTTAGAGTGGATACAAAATCTGCACAGACAGACACACAGACAGACACACACAGACGTCACGCTAAAAATGGTGTTTTCGTATTCTAGAGGTCTCGAAACGTGTAGATCCGTCGAAAACTCGAGTTGCGATTTTCGGCATGATTCCAATACTTTCCCTATACATTACCATGTATTGCAGGGAAAGTAAAAATCTGATGTGAGCAGCACATGACTTTCCCTGCAGACTTATATTAGCGTTCTCTTTATTTTAACTAAATTTATTTCACTTTTAATTCAACTTTCGTTCTCATTCGATAAGCGGGCTTATTTTCAAAGGTGGCGTAGGGAAAGTACGAAAAACTAAAATATCTCGAGAACGGCTAGTCCTAGTGTGATGGGGTTGGTCTTATTCTTTTCATCGTTAAAAATTACGTATTAAATCAGCATTTAATGGATATATTTGAGTATACCCAGTTCTTTAGTTTAGATTTTGAAGATTTTTGCGGGCCATTTTGCAAAAAAAGGCAGATAATTTTTTTCTGAATCGTACCAAAATATAATCAGCACCAGGGTGACCTATACGTGACTCATCTACCGAATTTTGTGAAATTTGGTCCATTAGTTTTTCAGCTACAGTGGATACAAGCTTTTGCGGGCCATTTCACAAAATTGGCGGGTTCTTTAATTCCGAATCGTACCCAAAACTAATCAGCACCAGCCCCGCTTACAAGTGACTTACCTACAAAATTTTGTGAAATTCGGTCCATTAGTTTTTTAGTTAGAGTGGATACAAAATCTGCACAGACACACAGACAGACAGACACACAGACACACACACAGACGTCACGCTAAGAATGGTTTTTTCGTATTCTTGAGGTCTCGAAACGTGTAGATCCGTCGAAAACTCGAGTTGCGATTTTCGGCATGATTCCAATACTTTCCCTATACATTACCATGTATTGCAGGGAAAGTAAAAGGGGTAACTCTACATCATTTTACTTATTAACTACAGCCAGTAGTAGTTGGGTTAGTACATTGCTTTGGTGGCCACAAAACCCACCTAAATTCGATATTATGGGGGAAATTAGTACAAATAAGAGATTATATTTTATCTACTAGATCTTGCTGAAAATTTTTGTTTGTGATTAAAAAATCTGATGTGAGCAGCACATGACTTTCCCTGCAGAATTATATTAACGTTCTCTTTATTTTAATTAAATTTATTTCACTTTTAATTCCATTTTCGTTCTCATTCGTAAACCGGGCTTATTTTCAAAGGTGGCGTAGAGAAAGTACGAAAAACTAAAATATCTCGAGAACGGCTAGTCCTAGTGTAGTGGGGTTGGTCTTATTCTTTTCGTCGTTAAAAATTACGTATTAAATTAGCATTTAATGGATATATTTGAGTATACCCAATTCTTTAATTTAGATTTGAACGATTTTTGCGGGCCATTCTGCAAAAAAAGGCAGGTTATTTTTTTCTGAATCGTTCCAAAATCTAATCAGCACGAGGGTGACCTATACGTGACTCATCTACCGAATTTTGTGAAATTCGGTCCATTAGTTTTTCAGCTAGAGTGGATACAAGCTTTTGCGGGCCATTTCGCAAAAAAAGGCGGGTTATTTTATTCCGAATCGTACCCAAAACTAATCAGCACCAGCCCCGCCCACAAGTGACTTACTTACAAAATTTAGTGAAATTCGGTCCATTAGTTTTTTAGTTAGAGTGGATAAAAAATCTGCACAGACAGACACACAGACACACACACACAGACATCACGCTAAAAATGGTTTTTTCGTATTCTAGAGGTCTCGAAACGTGTAGATCCGTCGAAAACTCGAGTTGCGATTTTCGGCATGATTCCAATACTTTCCCTATACATTACCATGTATTGCAGGGAAAGTAAAAAATCTGATGTGGGCAGCACATGACTTTCCCTGCAGACTTATATTAACGTTCTCTTTATTTTAACTAAATTTATTTCACTTTTAATTCAATTTTCGTTCTCATTCGGTAACCGGGCTTATTTTCAAAGATGGCGTAGGGAAAGTACGAAAAACTAAAATATCTCGAGAACGGCTAGTCCTAGTGTAATGGGGTTGGCCTTATTCTTTTCGCTGTTAAAAATTACGTATTAAATCAGCATTTAATGGATATATTTGAGTATACCCAGTTCTTTAGTTTAGATTTGGACGATTTTTGCGGGCCATTTTGCAAAAAAAGGCAGGTCATTTTTTTCCGAATCGTACCAAAATCTAATCAGCACCAAGGTAACCCACAAGTGGCTCATCTACCGAATTTTGTGAAATTCGGTCCATCAGTTTTTCAGTTAGAGTGGATACAAGCTTTTACGGGCCATTTCGCAAAAAAAGGCGGGTTCTTTTATTCCGAATCGTACCCAAAACTAATCAGCACCAGCCCCGCCCACAAGTGACTTACCTACCAAATTTTGTGAAATTCGGTCCATTAGTTTTGTAGCTAGAGTGGATACAAAATCTGCACAGACAGACAGACCGACACACAGACAGACACACAGACACACAGACAGACACACAGACACACTGACAGACACACACACAGACGTCAAGCTAAAAATAGTTTTTTCGTATTCTAGAGGTCTCGAAACGTGTAGATCCGTCGAAAACTCGAGTTGTGATTTTCGGCATGATTCCAATACTTTCCCTATGCATTACCATGTATTGCAGGGAAAGTAAAAAGCATACCAAATTTAATGAAAATAGGTTAATGATAACGAGAGATACTGAGTTGCCTTTGGACAAGTAGAATTTGTTAAAAATAAACTTTTCAAAAATCCTACACCCCCCCCCCCCTTACGTATTGAATTAATTCTACCAATTTCCATTCGAATCGCTCAATTTGTTCGAAAAATATCCTGTATGCACTCAAATGGAAAACATCGTTGATTCATAATTAGGGATGATCGAAACAGATAGTTCCATTAAAATTCGAGAGCCAAACGTTTACGGTTTTTCTTTCTTATCCGCTGTTAACAAAAAGATAAATCTACATATCACAAATTTACACTTCGTACCCATTGAAAAAGAAATTTAAAATTTAAGAGAATAATTCAGTTATTGGAAATTTTTAATAAAAGCATATGAACTTGAATAACATATGTTACAGCTACTTTTTGTAAAAAAAGTCTCCCATCTCGGGGAAATAAATTTTAATCGACGATCAAACCAATGAAAAGGCGATTAAATGCCAAATCTGGCAATCTCTCTTCTTTCTGTCAAAATGCAAATCATTCTTCATGAAGACTAGATAGATAATAACGGAATAAAAAAAAATCAAATAAACTTCTAATCAACCTAATGCTATTTGAATGGAACAAGCATAACTGTGCTAACAGCAACGCAACAACGATGTCTATATATACACACACATTGAGGGGGCATATTTTAAACAGACGAGGGAAGAGTTTTGTGGGGAAATTTCTCTAAAATTAATTAACATGCAGGTTTACAATATCATCATGGAGGGATTTGTCAAAAATGTTTCAGTGGTTGGTGTAAACCCCCAATCCCTTATATATATATATGTATATTGAGAAGGTATAATGTTGGTTTGACTGTGAAAAAAAATTTGGTTTTATAACAGCTTAGATGTAATTTCGTAAGTGTTTCACATCTTTTAGAACACGATGTTTAAAATTCAACCGGAATTTGAGAATAAATTCACGAAACACACATACGGTATTATAACCGTTGTTAAACCGTTTATACGTTATATTTTCGTATGTGTTATACGATAAACGGTAATACATCGGTTATAAAACCGTTATGAGTAAACGGTATATAAAAATACTGTATATCATACGTATGAATTACTGTGTATGAACATACCGTATGTAGAAATACCGTTTTAAATACGTATGTATTACTGTTTATTTTACATTAAAATAACCGTTTTTATTACATTAAAAATACCAATTTATCATACGTAAAAATAACCATTAACTCTCCCCCCTTGCTCAAATCCTCTTTCAGCTTTGTTCTCGAACCCTTTTCCCAAAGGCATTTTCATGTATTACCGTTTATCATACATTATAAATACCGTTTATCATACGTTATAAATACCGTTTATATTACATTAAAATTACCATTTTTCATACGTAAAAATAATCATTCCACCTCCCTCCCCTTGGGACTTCTTGCTAATCCCCTATCAGCTTTGTCCTCCACAGGTGGTCAGGGTAACCCTTCTTGTTTATTTTCACCCTCCCAAGTTCTAACCCCGCCGTGATCGGACGTGACGTCACGTAGTTCTGGAAGCACAGACTACTATACAGACCTGTCACTCTGGATAGTTTCGTTTTCGCGGCGGCCATTAGAGATAGACCAAACATTGGGTTGGCGCGCTCTTGGCGATGGTCTGGTTTGATCCGAGCGCTTGGCGATGATCTGGTTTGGGTCCAAGCCGATTTTCAATGTTATAACCCTATTTCGCTGGGCGAAAACTTAGAACAACAGACTAGCGTGGTTTGAGTAACGTGAAAAAGGATTATTTGTTAAGTGTTTAGATCATTTTATAGAAATGGATTGATAAAAGAAAACTGGTTGCGTTACAGGGTATGTAATTTATGTTTATTAAAATTGAAATAAATTTAGTTATCACCATCCTACATACGTGTTCATTATAAGTATACACGTGTTCATAAGTATACACGTGTTCATATAAGTATACATGTGTTCATCATACGAAATTAGTGCTGTGTTGTTATTACTGCCGGATTAGACTAAATTTTAAGAGGTAGTGGTATAATTAGTTAAATATTTTCCGTATTTTTATAAAATGTGAAATAATTGATATTTGGATAGCTTTTTCTTAGTTGAATGTGATATAGTATGTATATATTTATGTAAAATTTTTATTAAGTGCCTTATGGTGAAAAATTCCCCCCCTCGGGTAATTAATGATTGAGTTCCACAACTTCGATAGTGCATTTATGTAAATTTGATATTTACTATATGAATATTTTTATATTAAAAAAAAAAAGTCTATTATCAGTATCCCAGAATAAATTAAGAACGATCAACACGCTAGTATACTTTTTAGACTGAAAGTATTATATAATATTTCAGTCTTTTGAGTATGTTAGCTTGTAATTTTTTGTGCATTATGTTTTATAGTGAGACAATGCAATGTGTGTATTTTTTAATCTATTTTATGATTATTTGAATTAAATATATAACTATGTTTATTTAAATATTCTTAAACTAATGAATATATTTATGTTGCAGATTAATGTATTTTTAAATCCTGATCCTTTCTATAGTTTCAAAAATTATAAAAGTACAGTCCTCAACATTTTGTTCCCCTCCCGTTTAAAAAAAAATCGCCAAGCGAGCGATAACGCGCCAAATCTGGCAGACGCATCGCACTTCAGTTGGTCCATCTGACTAGCGCTAGTGTCTATGGGACATCCCATGTTAGAAATGTTGCCATAGGATCCTATGGGAGTGAGCCTTCTGAATATAGTACTCTGTGTCTGGAAGCTTCCAGAACGGACTCATTTCCACCTCAGGGGACGAAGCCATAAGCTCTGTGAATCTGGCAACACTGACTGCAGTCATTCTCCTTCCCGCCGTGTTTGTAGGTTTGTATCTTGAACTTGATTTTCCCGTGTAAGGTTAACATGTTGCTTAATTTATATATTTTAACTTATTTAATTATATTTAGCTTTAACTTTTATTTTATTTTATATATATTCCTAGCTTTGTTGTATGTATGCACATATTGCTTTAAAAGCAAACGGGAAAAGTGCATGTTTTCAGCATCGTGGTATGTGCATAGCGGAGATTAAATGAAAACGTGGTCCGAGATTGCATTTGTTGTCATGCATGCATGTTTATTTCAAATATTGTAAAATCAGAAATTATTCTTTTACATGTTTTTATGTATTTTAAACTTAAAGACAGTATACTTATACTAAATGAAAGTTGCTTCATGTATAACCTTCAAGTAAAAATACTTATTTAGTGTTTATAATAAAATAAATTTAATCTATATAATAATAACTAAAGCAATTTTCATTTAGTGTAATTATACATGTATGTCTAAAACTAAAATCTATAAAAAACATGTTAAAGAATAATTTGATTTTACAGGATTTGAAATAAACATGCATGCATAACAAATGCAATATGACTACGTTTTCATTTATTCTCTGCTTAGACAGTGTTAAATATTATAATTAATTTAATGTTATTTGCAGAAATAAAAAAAAATATACTAGGAAGAAATTTTAAAATAATACGCTACTTAGAAAAAGTTGACACAGGAGTGAAATGTTAAAAAACACAATACTAAATTAAAACAAATTTGATACTTTAAGAAAATAAAAAAAGAGTTGATACTTGGAAGAAATTTTTGGAAGAAGTAATAAAAGCCTTAAAAGAAAACATGATACTTAAAAGAAATAAAAACACACATAATTCTTAGAATTATTTTAAAAACACCGCAAAATTATATTTCATAACGTAGTAATTATAATTTTTGCAATTATTTGAAATTAGAATAGAATTTTTTCGACTAATTATATTTCTTTTAATTCATTTTATAGCAGTTTGTGTTCTGTGCATCTAGAAACATGTTCTATTTGTGCTTTGTGCCTTTACTCACTGTGTTCCCTCTTAAAAATCATTACAGTCCTATGATACCACTGTTAATTTTTTTAAAGGTAATATTTCTATTTTATGCCAATTTAAAATAGAAAATGTTTCTATTTTGTGCCATACTTGCAAAGATAGCAAGAAAGTACTTGTCTGCACCAGTGTTGATAGTGAACGTTTATTTTCAGAAAGAAGTAGGGAATGTTTATGAACCAAAACTTAATAGGCTGCAACCTGAAAATGCAGAACGCCTAATTTTCCTGTACCATAACTTACCTCTAACTTTGATTACAAAGACTGATGGATGAGATTTACTGGTACTATCACTGTACCAAAAATGATCAATTTTTTAGATATCAAGGTTCAAACCACATATTTGCTAAATTAGTTGATGTAATATAGTCTAATGCTGTCACACATTCAGTAAACTGATGTTCACTATAGTAATAATGCTTAACAAGAAGCCGATTTTCAGAAATTGGGTAAAAAGAATGAAGTTTTAGAGTACAGCACAGTTGATGAGTATGAAGAAGTTAAAGAAATACTGTCGCCACAGTTGAATGACTTTAAGGCAATCATGGGTACTCAAAAACTTCATTCTTTTTACCCAATTTCTGAAAATATACTTCATGTTAAGCATAATTACTGTAGTGAACACCAATTTACTGAACGTGTGACAGCATTAGACTATATTACAACAACTAATTAAGCAAAAATTGAATCTGGATTTGTCACTATACTCTATAATGGATCTTGGTAGCTTGCATGTATTCTTGAAAAGACGAGCGACTATAAAGTAAGCTTCCTACATCCTAAAGGACCTTCTCCTTCTTTCTTTTATCCTCAACCAAGTGACGTATTGAATATTTGAATGTGCTAGGTGAGACCATTTCGCAAAAAGTAGAGCCTGATACTGCAACTGGGAGAGTTTGTACTCTTGAGCAAGGAAGAGATGAAATTGTCTTCACTTGTTTGGAGAAGTACTTATTTTAAAAGTTCTTGAAAAGTAACGTTTTGTAACTGATTGTAAATACAAAATTAAATTTTGAGTGACATATGTGAAATATTAAGTGTGTAGCAAATTGTTAAAATTGAAAAGAACATATGTGGGCTGAATGTTTGAAACAACTGGTTAATGAGTTATGTACTAAGTATATGTTATTCCGTGTCAAATCAATTAATGGTTTGAACCTTGATACCTCAGAAATTGATCATTTTTGGTACAGTGATAGTACCAGTAAAGTTTACAAAAACTGTAAAATTTCAGATTTTGGGGGCTTTTAGATTTTCAGTTATTTACTTTTTTAAAAAAGCCTAAACTGGCAAAGTTTAGAAATCTTTAAACGGTTGTAAATCAAAAAATATTTTACACAGAGAGCTCAATTTAGTGTCGTGCTTTTGTTTTCAATGAGCCTTAATTTGATATACAACATGATTACGGTATTCTAACTCCTTTTTTTTTTTAATTGTGGAGTTTTAAAAAATTACAAACTGAAAAAAAATTTTCTTTTTAGAAAATCCAAAAAAAAAACTGATTTCTTTAAAATATATATATATATATATATATTAAAGACATTAGGGGACTATTTGTGTGCCAAATTTCATAGTCGGTCGTT
Organism: Amaurobius ferox; assembly: GCA_951213105.1. Lineage (NCBI taxonomy): Eukaryota > Metazoa > Arthropoda > Arachnida > Araneae > Amaurobiidae > Amaurobius > Amaurobius ferox. The sequence goes on from OX578150.1 coordinate 91,290,060, forward strand.
AAGGGGTTCCTATGGAAATTAAATTTTTTGTAATTTAGCTAATTTCACTTATAGTTTAATACAAAAAAAAAAAAAAATTCATAGGAACCCATTGGCTTCCCATTATGAAACTTGGCATACAAGTAGTCCATAAAGCATATATTTTTTTCAAAAAAATTAAAAGGGGTGTTTTTGAGATTTAAAAAAAATTTTTTGAAGCTTTTCAAAAAATTCAAATTTGAAATAGCATAGTCATGTTATATATCAAATTAAGACTCATTAAAAGCAAAAGAAAATGACATTAATTTAAGTTCTCTAGGTTAAATAGTTTTTGATATACAGCTGTTTAAAGATTTCAAAACTTTGGCAGATTTCGCTTATTTGAAAGTCAATAACTGAAAAATTAAGAGCTCCAAAAATCTGAAATTTTGCAATTTCTGTTGTCTTTATAGTTACAATAAATAAACACTTTTCAACTATGTTGTAAAGTGTTAAAAAGGAAAAGATTTCATTATGAACAAGAGTACATTTTGAAATTGACACTGAAAAAAATGTGAAAACATGAATAGTCGAATTTTCATAAAGAAAAAAAAATCGTACAGAAAAGTCTCATTTATAAGCATTTAAAAAACGATATTTCGGTATAATTTTTTTAAATACATGAGTTGGAAGAATTAAAAAAATATATATACTAGGAAGAAATTTTAAAATAATATGCTACTTAGAACAAATTAAAAAAAAAAGTTGATACAGGGGTGAAATGTTAAAAAACACAATACTAAATTAAAATAATTTGATGCTTTAAGAAAATAAAAAAAAATACCTGGAAGAAGTTAAAAAAGCCTTATACTTAAAAAAAGAAAATAAACATGATATGTGCAAGAAATAAAAACACACATAATTCTGGGAATTTTTTTAAAAACATTACACACAAAATTATATTTCATAATGTAGTAGATTATAATTTTTGCAATTTTTAGAAATAATTGTGAAACAGTTTGTGTTCTGTGTATCTAGAAACATGTTCTACTTGGGCTCTGAGCCCTTACTCACTGTTTTCACTCTTAAAAATCATCACAGTTGCATGATACCACCATTGATCAGAGATGTGTAGTTTTAGCATGCACATATATAATTTAAAATAGCCTATAAACTTAATTACAACATTATTAATATTGTTTTTTGATATATTTTTAGTATTGAAGTTTACTTTTAAAAAATTAACTCTTTAAAAATTGCAAAAATGTTTTAAGTATTATGTGTTTCAAAATTTTATTCTGTATTTTTAAGTTATTTTCAATTTAAAATAGCTTATCTTTTAGATTTAAAATTATATTTCATAATGTAGCAGATTATAATTTTTGCAATATTTAGAAATAATTAGAATTAAAAATATATTTAAATATAAACTGAAAATAAAAAAAAAAAACATTTTTGCATTAAAATTATTGCATTAACAATATATAATATAAATTAAAATAAAAATTTTATTACATATGAACAGAGTGATTCTATAGTATTGTGAATTTTGCATACATGACACATTTGATATATCGTATCTTTGTAAAAATATGATTTAGATGAATGTATTTTAAATTTTAAAGATACTGTTTCAGATTGTGTTGATTTCAAATTTATAAATTCAAGTACATTATTGAAATCAACACAATCTGAAAATTTGACATCTATTATAAAAATATATTCACCTGGCTCAATATTTTTGTTTTACAAAGATGCATAAAACTTTGTAAATATCATGTCTGCAACATGCACTATTCTGTAGAGTTGTCCAATGTGTGATAAATATGTATATAAACACGTAATAAATACGTGTAGAAACACAATATAAACACGTAATAAATACGTGTGGAAACACAATATAAACATGTAGTAAATACATGTAGAAACACAATATAAATATGTATGGGAACACGTTATAAACATGTATGTGAATATACGTAATATACACGTATATGATATGTAATAAACATGTATCTGGATACGTAATAATAACGTATGTGGATATACGTAATATACACGTATGTGATACGTAATTAACATATATCTGGATACGTAATAATAACATATGTGGATATACATAATAATAACGTATGTAGATACGTATTAATAATGTATGTGGGTATACGTAATAATAACGTATGTGGATATACGTAATAATAACGTATATGGATACGTAATAAACACGTATGTGCATATACGTAATAATAACGTATGTGAATATACGTAATATTAACGTATAAGGATACGTAATAATAATGTATAAGGATACGTAATAATAACCTTTTTTATAACGGTTGGTATACCGTATTCTAACGTACCGTTTTTGCGTAATAATTATGTATTACCAGTACGCGAGTCGCCAGTGCCATTTTGACCGTGTGCTTAGAAAGTCGCGTTTGTTAGGGCTCTTCTTTTTTTCAGGTTATTCAAGGGAAATAAAGCGAGAAGGTCGGTGTTTTTTCTCAATTATCAAGTATAAGTGTATTACCCACCTTCCGTGGTATTTTGTTTGAAGTTTTGCTGATTATTTTTCTATTTTTGAGCATATTTGTACTTTGTAATTTTCCCCATAGGATTAACATTAGCATTTTAAAATTGTATACTGTGTTCCCCTTTCGGCCGATCTGCCTAATTTTTGCGGCGGAAGTGTTTAGAGGACCCCCTCTACATTTCCTGTAACTTTCAGCCCCCTGCCCCCCTTATTTCTTGTTGCCCCCCCCTTGTTTACTTAGTGTTTTTCTGTGTTTGCGTCCCCCCCAGTGCTCCACTTTTGATATTTGTATTATATAAGTGATTAATTATTGTATACTAATGTGTTCCCTCCCCTCCGCCCCTGGTTTGATCTATTTCGGACAATTATTTCCAATTTTATTGGCCTTTTTGTACTCGCACCTCGTGTGTTTTTGGTGATTTTTGGCAGTTTTTTACTAATTACAAGTTAATTAGTGGCCGTAAAGATTACGTATTGCTTGATACGTAAGAATTACGTATTTGTGCTACCTGGGCTGGTAATATTTTATTACATAAACTGATAAATCAAAATTAAAAAAAATGATAAATATTACATATATTATAATATTAAATTATTTTTTGTGTATTCTACATAAAATATTTTTTTGTATTCTAATAATTCTCTATTCACTTTTGTGTATTCTAATATATGAATAGATTCAAAATCAAGAAGGTGATAGAATATCTAAGAATTACCGAAACATTGCTGAAATGTTTACCCAGGTAGCACAAATACGTAATTCTTACGTATCAAGCAATACGTAATCTTTACGTGTCAGGCCATACGCAATTATTACGCAAAAATGGTACGTTAGAATACGGTATACCAACCGTTATAAAAAAGGTTATTATTACGTATCCTTATACATTATTATTACGTATCCTTATACGTTAATATTACGTATATTCACATACGTTATTATTACGTATATGCACATACGTGTTTATTACGTATCCATATACGTTATTATTACGTATATCCACATACGTTATTATTACGTATACCCACATACATTATTATTACGTATCTACATACGTGTATATTACGTATCCACATACGTTATTATGTATATCCACATATGTTATTATTACGTATCCAGATACATGTTAATTACGTATCACATACGTGTATATTACGTATATCCACATACGTTATTATTACGTATCCAGATACATGTTTATTACATATCATATACGTGTATATTACGTATATTCACATACATGTTTATAACGTGTTCCCATATGTATTTATGCGTTCCCATACGCATTTATAATGTATTCCCATACATATTTATATTGTGTTTCTACATGTATTTATTACATGTTTATATTGTGTTTCTACACGTATTTATTACGTGTTTATAGTGTTTCTACACGTATTTATTACGTGTTTATATACATATTTATCACACATTGGACAACTCTACAGAATAGTGCATGTTGCAGACATGATATTTACAAAGTTTTATGCATCTTTGTAAAACAAAAATATTGAGCCAGGTGAATATATTTTTATAATAGATATCAAATTTTCAGATTGTGTTGATTTCAATAATGTACTTGAATTTATAAATTTGAAATCAACACAATCTGAAACAGTATCTTTAAAATTTAAAATACATTCATCTAAATCATATTTTTACAAAGATACGATATATCAAATGTGTCATATATGCAATATTCACAATACTATAGAATCACTCTGTTCATATGTAATAAAATTTTTATTTTAATTTATATTATATATTGTTAATACAATAATTTTAATGCAAAAATGTTTTTTTCCTTTATTTTCAGTTTATATTTAAATATATTTTTAATTCTAATTATTTCTAAATATTGCAAAAATTATAATCTACTACATTATGAAATATAATTTTAAATCTAAAAGATAAGCTATTTTAAATTGAAAATAACTTAAAAATACAGAATAAAATTTTGGGATATATTAAAACACATAATACTTAAAACATTTTTGCAATTTTTGAAGAGTTAATTTTTTAAAAGTAAACTTCAATACTAAAAATATATAAAAAAAAACAATATTAATAATATTGTAATTAAGTTTATAGGCTATTTTAAATTACAATTATTATTAAGAAGGAGAAGGTCCTTTAGGATGTAGGAAGCTAACTATATAGTCGCTCGTCTTTTCAAGAATACATGCAAGCTACCAAGATCCTTTATAGAGTATAGTGACAAATCCAGATTCAATTTTTGCTTAATTAGTTGGTGTAATATAGTCTAATGCTGTCACACGTTCAGTAAATTGGTGTTCACTACAGTAATTATGCTTAACATGAAGTATATTTTCAGAAATTGGGTAGAAAGAATGAAGTTTTTGAGTACCCATGATTGCCTTAAAGTCATTCAACTGTGGCGACAGTATTTCTTTAACTTCTTCATACTCATCAACTGTGCTGTACTCAAAAACTTTATTCTTTTTACCCAATTTCTGAAAATTGGCTTCTTGTTAAGCATTATTACTGTAGTGAACACCGGTTTACTGAACGTATGACAGCATTCGACTATATTACACCAACTAATTTAGTAAAAATTGAATCTGGATTTGGCACTATATAGTCTATAAAGGATCTTTGTGGCTTGCATGTATTCTTGAGAAGAATACTGTTACGAGCGACTATAAAGTAAGCTTCCTACATCCTAAGGGACCTTTTCTTACTTTCATCCTCAACCGAGTGACGTATTGAATGTGCCAGGTGAGACCATTTTGCAAAAAGTAGAGCCTGTTACTGCAACTGGGAGAGTTTGTACTCTTGAGCAAGGAAGAAATGAAATTATCTTCACTCAGTTTGGAGAAGAACTTATTTTAAAAGTTCTTGAACGTTTTGTAATTATAATTGTAAATATAAAATTAAATTGAGTGGCATGTGAAATATCAGGGTGGCCACTCTTCAGACACATTGAAATTCCCTGACTTTTCCAGGTGAATTGAAAAGAAATTCCAGACCAGTAATTTTAACATAAAATGCGTGCACATCCCCATTTAGTTACAAATTTGATTAAAGAATCTTAACAATTTAATTCCACTATTAAAAAAAAGTTATATTAAATCAGGAGAAAAAAAATACACATTTTTTGTTTTTACAAATAAATTTTGACATTTTTAATAAAAAATACATGTAAATGCAGCAAAATTGAACTACTGAAATATTTAAAAGAATTTAATGTTTTTTTTTCACTGAAGAAATAAAAAGAAATAGTCTAAACTGATGTCCTTAAATATGGGCATTGCAAATTGTTCACAATAACAGACATTAAAGATATGCAAAAACTACACTGTAACAAGCCACAGCCATTGAATAATTAATGTCAATTCAGCAATGTCAAAAGAATGTCATTAAAATAGAAAAAATATTGTAAAATGTATATAATATTCTTGGCAACAGTTGTCCAAAATGGAGCACAAACTCTGCATTTTTGTTTTTATACGGAATCAAATGGACACATGGCAACCTTTATTTAGAAGTTACGAGTACAGCATAATACTTGGCGAAATTTTTCAAAAATGGCATACAAACTGGGCAGTCCTGTTTTTATAAGGACAACTAGTATTTAAAAAAAAAAAAAAAAAAAACAGAATTTTCACAAAATTCCCGGTTGAGTGGCCATCCTGAATATTAAGTGTGTAGCAAATTGTAAAAATTGAGAACATATGTGGGCTGAATGTATGAAAAAACTGGCTAATGAGTTATGTACTAAATGTATGTCATTTTGTGTCAAATCACTTAATGGTTTGAACCTTTATATCTAAAAAATTGATCATTTTTGGTACAGTGATAGTACCAGTAAAGCTTAAAAACACCGTAAAATTTCATATTTTTTGCGCTCTTAGATTTTCAGTTATTCACTTTTTTAAAAAGCCAAATCTGGTAAAGTTTTGAAATCTTTAAACAGTGGTAGATCAAAAACTATTTGACCAAGAGAGTTCAAATTAGTGCAGTCTTTTGTTTTCGATGGACCTTAATTTGATATACAACATGATTATGGTATTTAACTCTTTTTTAAAATTGGAGTTTCTAAAATAATTACAAACTAAAAGAGAAATTGTTTTTAGAGAATAGCATAGTCATATCAAATTAAGACCCATTAAAAGAAAAAAAAATGACACCAATTTGAGATCTCTAGGTCAAATACTTTTTTTTTTGCCAAATTTCGCTTTTAAGAAAGTCAATAACTAAAAACTAAGAGCCCAAAAAATCTAATATTTACAGTTTTTGTCAGCTTCACTGGTACTACTATTGTACCAAAAATTATCATTTTCCATGATGTCAAGGTTCAGATCATTGGTTGATTTGACTCGGAATGACCCTTAGATGAATATTCAATTTTGCAGTATTTTAATTTCTTAAGTTTTACACCATATGAAGAAAGTCCTTCCGAGAGGTTGGTGGTAGGGGAAGGAGGGTACGGTCCCTGTGGATGCTTCCCCCACTGGGTTCCGGTCTAAATTGGGTGGCACTTCCCGACCGTCCAAACAGTTACCTTACACCTTTCTGGTAGGTCGGACGGTCTGGGTTTCAACAACAACAACCATATGAAATATTGTTTAAAAACAAACTAATTATTCTTTGTAATCAAGGTTAGAGGTAAGTTACGGTACAGGAAAATTAAGCGTTCTGCATTTTCAGGTTGCAGCCTATTACCATCTTTAAGTTTAAAATCTAAGTTATACCATCTTTAAGTTTAAAATACATAAAAACATGTAAAAGAATAATTTCTGATTTTACAATATTTGAAATAAACATGCATGCATGACAACAAATGCAATCTCGAACCACGTTTTCATTTAATCTCCGCTTAGATAGTATTAAATGCGAGCATGGATGCACATACCACGATGCTGAAAACATGCACTTTTCCCGTTTGCTTTTAAAGCAATATGTGCATACATACAACAAAGCTAGGAAGATATATAAAATAAAATAAAAGTTAAAGCTAAATATAATTAAATAAGTTAAAATATAATAAATAAATTAAGCAACATGTTAACCTAACACGGGAAAATCAAGTTCAAGATACCAACCTACAAACATGGCGGGAATGGGAAGTAATGACTGCAGTCAGTGTTGCCAGATACACGAAGCTTATGGCTTCGTCCCCTGAGGTAGAAATGAGTCCGTTCTGGAAGCTTCCAGAACTGCGTGACGTCACGGCGGGGTTAGAACTTGGGAGGGTGAAGATAAACAAGAAGGGATACATGAAAATGCCTTCGGGAAAAGGGTTCGAGAACAACGCTGAAAGAGGATTTGAGCAAGGGGGGAAGCGTTAATGGTTATTTTTACGTATGAAAAATGGTAATTTTAATGTAATATAAACGGTATTTATAACGTATGATAAACGGTATTTATAATGTATTTTAAACGGTAATACATAAAAATGCCTTTGGGAAAAGGGTTCGAGAACAAAGCTGAAAGAGGATTTGAGCAAGAGGGGAGCGTTAATGGTTATTTTTACGTATGATAAATTGCTATTTTTAAAGTAATATAAACGGTTATTTTAATGTAAAATAAACAGTAATACATACGTATTTAAAACGGTATTTCTACATACGGTATGTTCATACACGGTAATTCATACGTATGATATACGGTATTTTTATATACCGTTTACTCATAACGGTATTATAACCGATGTATTACCGTTTATCGTATAACACATACGAAAATATAACGCATAAACGGTTTATCAACGGTTATAATACCGTATGTGTGTTACCTGGGTAGTTTCAAACCCTCAAAATATACTTCTTCATATTTTGTTCTAATTTTGAAATTATGGATGAAGGGTCAGCAATCTTTCTACATTGTTAATTTATACTTCAAACATTTAACTCAACATTAACTTAAATTTAATTTCTCAGCAGGTACTGATGTTCAACAGTATTGGTACAATTAATTTTGAAAAAACTAAGGAAATATTTTGAATACTACATATGTATCAATTAAATATGATTGATGTTCATAATTTAATATGCATTTAAATTTTGATGTGAAATTTGCAATTCAATCTTTTTTTTTTTAAACTTTGCAACATGATACCATATATACACGCGAAATTAGGTTATTACTTAAATTATAATTTCATTTGATAGTTAGTCTGGAAGTGAAGACAAATCAAAAGAATTATAACCTGGATGCGAGAATAAATGTAATAGGACTTGTGGAAAAGTATCTATTTACTAAAGTGTCTATAATGTATCTAGTGTGCTGACCGGCGGCACAAACTGGTTCTCGAGCGAGATGAAATCCGCGTGAGGGCGCTACAAACGATTTGTGTCCGGGTTAGCAGATGATAATACAGTGCATTATATTATGACAGCAGTTTTCTCGGGAGAGACTTGCTATTTAATAACATTGTTTGGGATAAAATTGTTAACGTGCGATAGGTTTCAGTTTTATACAACCTATTTGTGTGAAGACTGATAAATGTTGGTAACTGTAGCAGTAAAAAAAAAAAAAGAAATTGATAGCTAAAATGTCTTGATTTTCATTTTCTATTTCTTGACATCAGAAATTCCCCTAGAAAAAAGCTTTATTGCACGAGAAGGGAAAATTAAAAAAAAAAAGGCGTTCAAGATTAAATTCTATATATATATATTTTTTTATTAAAAACTACAATAAACTAATATTTCCATAAAAAGTAGGTACATTTACATTCTTTAAATTAACAAACTATGTTGAATCCACTGGGGGAAAACATGCATAATTTAGGAAAATACTGTATAAGTACAGCATAAATACAGGAAATACTGTATATAAAATTTGAATAAATTTCTTTTTTAAGTAAATTTATATTGCATTCATTTACATCTCACCACATCTTGTACACTAAATTTCATAAGATTTCATCAAACGGTTCTTAAAATATCATGTACAAGTTCAAAAGTCAGTATTTTGAAATAAATGAGATCAAAGTATATATTACTTTCCTTATATATACATAATGTATAAGGAAAGTATTGTTGAAGGCCCAGACCACACGACCAGCCCAGGGGTTTGTGGTAACAAATTGTGTGGCCGAAGGAAAGTATTGTGACGGAGTCGAAAATTCGAATTCGAGTTTTCGACGGGAGAGCACGTTTCAGGCATCCATGATCACGAATCAAACATTTTTGAAGTGATGTCTGTGTGTGTGTGTGTCAGTGAATCTGTGGAGACGATAACTGACGAACGAATGGACCGATTTGAACCAAATTTGGTACAAAAATCACAATCCGTAAACACTGGAAGCCTATTGTTTTTATACGCAATCGAATGTTCAGAACCCACCTAAACTTTCGAATAAAATTTTGAAAAAATCGTCAAAAAATCAAAACCACTAATAAAGTTACCCAAATAGACATTTCTTATGTAATTTTTCATTAGAAAACGATTGATATAAATTTTAGAACGCTAACATGAACTGTTCTCGAGATATTGTACATTTTTTAAAAAAATTATCAAAAGTCATATAAAATAAAATAAAAATATTTCCTATTGAGAAACATGTTCACTTTTCATATGTAATACCATGCGATAAATTGGGTGACATCATTCTCGTAGATCTAGCTCATTCCATTCATGAAAAAATATACTTTGAGTAATACTTTTGTATTTGAACGCCAATAATCTGCTGTAAGAATAACTTATTTCTTTGTGCATAACGCTTGGCGAGATTTTTGGCGCGATATTTTCATGATTTTAAGGATACAGTGTCCTCTTTATTTATTTACACAGAAAATGTTTTATATGTTTATTTCCAATAATATACAATTAAAATGAAAGTTACTTGGTCTTAAATTATTTGGGCATTAATTCGCTACTGTCTACGTGGCAAATTTCATAACTGGTAATTGGTTATTGTTCTAAAGGCGTAATAAACACAGAGATAGACAAAGATACATTCTTTTATAATTTCCTTAGAAAATCAGGCGATTTCACGTTTTTTTTTATTATGTTTGACCTCCGCCCCATCATTACTTTTATGATAATCGCTTAACAAGGGCCACTATTTGCTACTTTAAAACCGTCCGAACTTAAAGAAAGACACGCCTAGTCAAACCCTGTGTACGTATATATGTTAGTGTGCATGTGTCTGTGGACACGATATCTCACGAACAAATGATGTGTTTCGAATTAAATTTATTACGATTTATAATCAGGGAATACTGGAATCGCATTAATTTTAGAGATGATTTTATTCATTTTAAACGTGTAGAAGACACTCTTACACCTATTTTCGATTGAATATTTGAAAAAATTAAAACCAAAATCAGCACTTTTAATTATGATAAAAAAAAAGTCCTCAGTTGTTTTAATCCTCTTTGGCAGGTTACCACTTTCGCAACGTGCAGATCTCTTTTTAGGCAAAGGTTTACTTAAATACTTAGGGGCATTAGGGAAGATGGTTGGAATGGCATCTTTGGAAAGTAAAGGACGACCTCTTTCTGTTAGCACCTCTTTTCCACTAATCACAATTCTATAATGTCTATCAATAAATTCTGGTACAAAATGTTTTTCACACAAAACACAATTAGAGTCTAAAACCCTGTCAGCTCGAGGCACAGCTTTTCTCCACGTTTCTAATCTGTTTAGATCCTTTGGGGCTTTAAAAATCGACACTTTTTCTTTGCAGGATGCATAACCACTATTACAACCTGGCGCAAAGCAATGAGTTTGCCTAGATTGTTTTTTCGTCGACTGTGCAGAGTCCATCGTGTTAAAAAAGGGATTCAAACATGAAATAAAAAGCTAAACAATCACATTTAGTCCTTAAAAGGGCTGTTAATTTCTTTTAAATTGCAAAAATAAAAATCACTGTAGAATACCTTCGAACACAAACAAATATCTGATGAGTTTTAATTTAGCGCGAAGGGCGAGCGAGGCGAACAACCGGACAACAGTTGACTACAGCGCCCTCTCCCCGTTTCATCCTCCTCGGAAACCAGTTTTGGAAAACTTTCAAGGGAGCACGTTACACTAGATACATTATAGACACTTTATATCACAGAATACTATATTCAGAAGGCTCACTCCCATAGGATCCTATGGCAACATTTCTAACATGGGATGTCCCATAGACACTAGCGCTAGTCAGATGGACCAACTGAAGTGCGATGCGTCTGCCAGATTTGGCGCGTTATCGCTCGCTTGGCGATTTTTTTTTAAACGGGAGGGGAACAAAATGTTGAGGACTGTACTTTTATAATTTTTGAAACTATAGAAAGGATCAGGATTTAAAAATACATTAATCTGCAACATAAATATATTCATTAGTTTAAGAATATTTAAATAAACATAGTTATATATTTAATTCAAATAATCATAAAATAGATTAAAAAATACACACATTGCATTGTCTCACTATAAAACATAATGCACAAAAAATTACAAGCTAACATACTCAAAAGACTGAAATATTATATAATACTTTCAGTCTAAAAAGTATACTAGCGTGTTGATCGTTCTTAATTTATTCTGGGATACTGATAATAGACTTTTCTTTTTTTAATATAAAAATATTCATATAGTGAATATCAAATTTACATAAATGCACTATCGAAGTTGTGGAACTCAATCATTAATTACCCGAGGGGGGGGGGGGGAATTTTTCACCATAAGACACTTAATAAAAATTTTACATAAATATATACACATACTATATCACATTCAACTAAGAAAAAGCTATCCAAATATCAATTATTTCACATTTTATAAAAATACGGAAAATATTTAACTAATTATACCACTACCTCTTAAAATTTAGTCTAATCCGGCAGTAATAACAACACAGCACTAATTTCGTATGATGAACACATGTATACTTATATGAACACGTGTATACTTATGAACACGTGTATACTTATAATGAACACGTATGTAGGATGGTGATAACTAAAATTATTTCAATTTTAATAAACATAAATTACATACCCTGTAACGCAACCAGTTTTCTTTTATCAATCCATTTCTATAAAATGATCTAAACACTTAACAAATAATCCTTTTTCACGTTACGGTTACTCAAACCACGCTAGCAGGGGGGTGCCACTCCGCTGCCATGAAACATTATCTGTGACGTCAGATGGAGTCAACTTGCAGTAACGACACAAAGTGCCACAAGATGGCGCGGCAATCGCCGCCTGAGATTATATATATATCTCGGTGCCGGCGAAATATTTTATTCTGAGACTGAACCTGCTGGTAAAACCAATGATGAAAAGATGGATGAAATCCTCAACCTCATCAGAGGGTTTATCACCATGTTCGACCTAGATGCAATGAAACACCTGTTGATGCAGTTCGCAGAGCTAATACAAAAAAAGAGTGATCCAATGCAAATGGTCTTTGAGGCTTTTAAATTAATCGCGGATTTTAAAAATAACAGTGAGAATCAAACCCGCCATGGCTAGGTCCCAAAAAGAAAGCTTTAAAATAATATTTTGGAATGCGAACGGCATATCTCCAAGAATAAATGAACTTAGGAGCTACGTAAATGAAAATGATGTAGATGCCCTGTTAATTCAGGAAACTAAAGTTAGAGAGAATAAAAAACTAAATATAGCAAACTATATTGGCTATCACAACCTAAGCTCAAATACAACTGCTAGAAACCCCCATGGAGGAACAGCAATATATATCAAAAGAAATATTCCCCACGAGGAAATAAACAACATAAATCTTCAAGGAGTAGAAAATACTAGCATAAAAATTAAAATAAATAATGTAAACCCATTTATCCTAACTTCAATATATGTCAAAAACATGAGTGGTATAAATGTAGCTGCGCAGCTGGAACTGCTTTTCTCGCGATATCCAAACACAATACTCGCGGGCGACTTCAATGCACACCACCGAGCGTGGGGCAGCAGGAGAGCCAACATACGCGGTACACAGATACACAGATTACTGAACACAACAAACACCAACATCATTGCACCGTCGAGACCAACCTGCTTCTCAGGTGCCAACGGCTCATTCATAGACTTTGTCCTAACGAGAAACATAGAATACGCTCACACTATTGATACCCTAGATGAATTCGACTCGGATCATTTACCGGTATTGGTGACATTCGATCTGAACACTCCTCTTCCAGCCTCTCTGGGACAAGAGAGGGTGAACTGGAACGTTTTCAAAAGAGCACTTTTTGAGCCGCACTTGGCAGTACCCAACATTATGAGCACGGCGGATATTGACTCTGCCACACACACACTCACAACAGAAATCAAGAGAGCTATTGCCTCTGCCACAACACATCGTGAGTCACCAAAAATGCCCACACTTTCCCACCATGTCAAACAATTAGTTAGGCAAAGGAACAGAATGCGTAAGACATGGCAGGCTAATAGAGACCCTACCCTCAAAAGGGAGCTTAACAGACTCACGTGGAAAGTCAGGGATAAAATTGTCGCAGAAAAGCAGCAACAGTATAAAGAGTTAATTGAATCCCTTAGCCCGGAAGACGTATCGCTTTGGCAATTCGCTAAAAGACTCAGAAAACCTCAAATTAAACTCCCGCCACTAATAGATGGCGTTAAAATCGCGTACTCAGATGAAGAAAAAGCAGATGCGCTTGCTAGGCATTACGAAAAGCAATTTGAACCAAACCACGATCTAATGTGTCAGGACACCCTAAGAATGGTTAGGCAAACTCTAAACAACTTCAGGAACTCCCCGGTCACGGCTGAGATTAACCCAGCCACCCCGCAAGAGATAATTGATATCATCAAAAACCTTAAAAACCGTAAAAGCCCAGGGCACGACAAAATCAGGAATATCGCGGTCAAAAACTTACCCCTAAATATAATATTTTACTTGACCACCCTAATAAACAAAATACTAAAACTAAGTTATTTCCCCAAAGAATGGAAGGAAGCAATAATTATAGCGATCCATAAGCCTGGTGAGGATGCCACAATTCCAGCCAACTACAGACCAATCAGCTTACTACCGTCACTTAGTAAAATTACTGAGAAAATAATTCTTAATAGACTGAACACGCACCTTAGTGAGAATGATATTATCATTCCGGAGCAGTTTCGATTTCGGCCAAAACACTCCACCACTCATCAATTGCTGAGAGTGGTAGAGTACATATCTTCTGGACTTAATAGTAAGACACCCACAGCTGCGATTTTTCTTGACATACAAAAAGCATTTGATAAAGTGTGGCACAGTGGATTAGCATACAAATTGATCACTCTAAAAGTCCCTGACGCACTTGTCAAACTTTTAATCTCATACCTAAATAACAGACACTTCCAAGTTAGAGTAAAAGATAACTTGTCTACACCCAAGCTCATTAAAAGTAGTGTACCGCAAGGATCCATCCTGGGCCTGACACTCTTTAACATATATCTAAATGACATCCCCAGGACCCTAGACACGGAGCTGGCACTCTATGCAGACGACAGTGCGATACTTGCAAAACATTCTTACGTCTCAGTAATGCACAGACAGCTACAACAACACTTAGACATACTCCAAACATGGTTGGAAAAATGGCGAATAAAATTAAACCCCAATAAATGTCATTGGATTTATTTCTCTAGAAAACGTAAACCTCCGCCGCCTCTGTACATAAACAACCATGCTCTAAAAGCGGAAAAATCTACTAAATACCTAGGTGTAACGATAGATTCCCACCTAACCTGGAAACAGCACGTAACGAACTTAATCAAAAAAGCGTATATGGCCACAGGAGCCTTATACCCAATGATAGGAAACGGAAATCTCAGTCATCAAAACAAACTCCTAATTTATAAATCGGTCATCCGCCCGGGAATGCTGTATGCAGCACCCGTATGGGGATATGCCTGTAAAACTACTATAGACTTACTAGAGACAAAACAAAACAAAACCCTAAGGATTGTAAGGAAAGCTCCTAGATACTTAAGAAACTCGGTAATTAGGAAAGACTTCAAAATAAAAACTGTTAGAGCCCAAATTAAAAAGCTAGCGCTTAAATTCTATAAAAATCTGCCATCTGTTCCAAATGAACTACTATTCAATCTGCATGACTATGATCATCGCAAAGCCAAATCACGTAAGAGACCCCGCGCGGTACTTAATATTGAAAATCGGAATTAGGTAAGTCCCAACTTAAATAGTTGATATTAAATTAAAACTCGATCAATGTTTTCACACAAAAAATTTCACTCGGCTAGAGGCCAACTATCGGCCATACTCCATTCCCCCCACGCGAGTTACAATACTAAAGTATTACTATACAAGACAGTACTTAGGCCCATCCTCTTATACGGATCTGCTATATGGGGATTCGCAGGAAAAAACCATATCAAAAAACTTCAAACAGCTCAAAATAAAACTCTCAGAGCTATCAGGAAAGCCCCTCGGTTTCTCAGGAACGATATCATCCACAGCGACTTCGGAGTAACAAATATTAATAATCAAATCTCAAAACTAGCAATTAAAATGTTTCAAAATCTAAATAAAATACCCAATGAAGAAATATGCAATTTACCGGAGTACGACCCCCATCAGTGGAAGTTCAGAAAGAGACCCAGAGCGTCCACAATACTCTAATCATTAATAGCACATAATTTTTTTTTTTTTTTTTTTTTTTTCTTCAAAAGTTTAAAAGCTCTCTGAAACTTAAATAAAGTCATCTCTCCACTTGATAAACTGTAAACTGATTAACAGAATAATTATAAAAATCCCTGTAAATTGTGGACGCGGACCCCTAGTCTCAAGAGGAATTCGGACTACTTTTTTGAACATTACGTCATGGCATGTCATACTTTTTCCTCGTGAATTCACTTACCTCCTAGTACCACTTCTATACTCCTACGGAGTATTCTCATCTTCATCCCCTTTTTTGGAGCAATTCAAGTAATTACAGAGATCATGATTGTACACTTACAGCTTGGAGATACGGTCATAGTTGACCAGGCGCTCCAGAATTGCACCCCCGACTTGACTTGACTTGACTTGAAATATTTTATTATTTCTCAAGCTGTTTCAATCTGATTGTTTGTTGCGGTTGTTGTTTCTTACGTATCTTTTTACGTAAACTTTGTTTTGTTTTAAATCAATCCAGTCTTTATTAAGGCTATTATTTCTACTATCTAAAATCATCAGCTTATTCATTTTGTGAGTTTTGTCGAACAGATTTCGATATGCCGAACGATTGTGCAATTGCAACTTGCCACAATAATAGCAGTTTCACGAGTAAAACGATTTCTTATTATAGATTTCCTAAACAGTCTGAGATTAAAAAAGAATGGGTGCGTATTTGCAAACGCAAAGATTCATTTAATCCAGATGTTTCACGTGTATGTTCAATGCATTTTGCTGAGTCTGATTACGTACGGAATTTACAAGCAGAATTATTGGGATATGTTCCTGCCAGGAAATCATTAAAGGTAGGTACTATTCCTACGCTAAATTTACCTGGCCAATCTTCGATTCCCAGTTCAAGCACCTCAATATTACCAGAAGTAGCTACACAGAAATTTCTTTCTGTGTAAATTCAAGGGGATAAAGGTTGGGAACCGCTGTTCTAAATCAGATTGCAAGTTGTGTACATGTATGTGTATGCGAGTTGTGTAGTGTGTATAAGAGATGGTTTGTGTACAAGTCAATGGAATGGTCATAAAGATCTGTAAACTTGTGCGTTTAAATGTGTGAGTACAAGTCAATGGAATGGTCGTAAAGATCTGTAAACTTGTACTTTGAATGCATACTTACGAGTCAATGGAATGGTCGTAAAGATCTGTAAACTTGTGCTCTTGAATGCGAGTGTAAAAGTTACTGGAATATGTGTGATTTTTTATTTATATCTTTCACTGTTATTACTTTGTTATTTTAGTGTGTGTGTGTACCCAATGAAGAAACTAAATGCTTGTTATGAAACTAAACGCATTTATAGAGGGTATTATTTAATATAACTTAATATTTTTATGATAAGTATTTATTCTAGTTATTGTCAACTTTGAAGTGCTTTAATATATACATAGTTTTATTTAAGTATTTGTGCATACAAACTAATATTGAATTATTTTAACATATACAACACCACATTGTAGGCTGGCAGCAAGGTTAATTTTCTATTCTAGATTTCTCAAGACATTTGAACAATGATATAATAAAATAGACTTTCTTCTTACTAGTTGATTAACTGATATAAAGTAGGATTATTTTAAATTTTCTACTTTGTTTTGGTTGATTTGCTGGTGTGAAATGTCTTATGTATATCTGAAGATTGAAAATATAAAGTAATATTCTGATGAAGATGCTTAACCATAGTAAGAGTTACGGAGTGCAAAACCGTTCTCGCGAATGCTGTTATATGCTCCAGGAGCCCGAAGCGGGTGACCACCACCACCACCATAGTAAGTGAAAAATAAATGTAATGATATAATTTGCTTGCTCGTATATTTTTCATCATGAATCAATATACTATAATACATTTAATTTATTATTCTGAAAGTATATCATAGCGAGTGTGTTAAACGATTGGTTTCTTTTTTTTATATGGTTACATTGCATTTCGATTTGATATAAATTCTCTTTTTGATCTAAAAAAAACTAATAAAATCAAGTGTTTAGCAATAATATAAGTTCTTCACTATAAAAGCATCACTTAAATTGTTTACTAGTTAGGCATAAGTACATCCCCCCCCCCGAAAAAAAAAGAAAGACATAAAACTCTTAGTGTTAGCGTTTTATTTATTGTTTTGATTTAATCTCGCACATTTTGTATTAATTAAATTTTATTACATTACATTTTATTAATTAAATTTTAGTACATTCAAAAAATGAAGGGGGGGGGGGTACGATTTAAGAAAATAAACAGGCGCTTGCTCGTATATTTTTCATCATAAATCAATATACTATAATACATTTAATTTATTATTCTGAAAGTATATCATAGTGTGTTTGTTAAACGATTAGTTTCTATATTTTTATATGTTTACATTGAATTTCAATTTGATATAAATTCTTTTTTTGATCTAAAAAACACTAATAAAATCAAGTGTTTAGCAATAATATAAGTTCTTCACTATAAAAGCATAACTTAAATCGTTTACTACTTCGGCTTAAGTACATCCCCCCCCTCCCACTAAAAAGTTATACAACTCGTAGCGTTTTAATTATTTTTTTGATTTTCAATTATTACAGATAACATAATCGAAAATAACTTTATTTATATGCATTTAGAAAGAAATTACGCGATGTTCATTTGTGTATAATGAAAATTTTAGAATGATTGCTTGTTTAGAAAACTTTCCGAACATATTTCTGTAAATTCGTGTATTTAAAACAAAGTTCATTAATAAAAAAAACATCGCCTCCTGTAATAACAATGACAGGTGTCAAAAGCAAAACGAAACTTTCAGATGATTTACATTTTTCAGGAAGGGGAATACAGTTTTATTATGTATGTACCCTTCCAAAAAACCCCAATACTGCATATTTAAGTTGTGTTCACGTAAAATTAATGTTATTTGAGTATTTATTTTATATTTTAAATTAAAAAAAATGATTAAATTAATTTTATTTCCACCCTTTAACATTGGAGTCTACCGGGCCGTTCCTGATTTTCGGCTCCGAGTGACGTTGCGTCTTTACGTGCTCTCATTGGCTAGAGGTGAAGTGGCGCAACCTTATAGATATAGTAACCTTGCCACGCTAGTCTGTTGTTCTAAGTTTTCGCCGAGCGAAATAGGGTTATAACATTGAAAATCGGCTTGGACCCAAACCAGATCATCGCCAAGCGCTCGGATCAAACCAGACCATCGCCAAGAGCGCGCCAACCCAATGTTTGGTCTATCTCTAATGGCCGCCGCGAAAACGAAACTATCCAGAGTGACAGGTCTGTATAGTAGTCTGTGCTTTATATTTACTTTACTCTATAATGAAAGTTTAAGAGTTATGCAGCGGTATTTTTGCAACCGAGATTGTTCTCTAAAAAACAAATTGCTTATATAAGACACATTGGAAAATAAAATGATTTCGAAGAAGAGCATGGCCCTGAAAAGGGCCGTTTGTTTCTATAATTTTTATTTAAATTAGTATCAGACATGTTAGTGAGAAACAAACAGTCAAATTTACGAAGCGTTAGAGACAGAGGCCCGCTCCTTGGCGATATTTTCTTAAAGCAAGCAACCCCACCGGTAACAAAGAAAATGTCACATGACATCAGAAACGACCTCTGATTAGAGGGTAGAGAGTCCGGCTCTACTCGCACGTTTACCAAAATGCAAATGGGTACCATCGCCAAAGAATTTCTAACCGCCATCGCTTTATAAAGAATTTGTTCTAGAAACGGAAAGTTCATACTTTTACTCGTTGTAATCACCGACTAATATATAGTATTCTGTGGTTGTAATAATAAGCTACAAGTATAATCCCAACGTATACTTTAGAAAGGAAAGAAATGCAATTTGTTTGGACAAGCTATTTTTAGATGGAATTCTGCTTTTCCAATCCAATCATCTGTAGCGATTTTACTAGTAAACGGTTTTTGTCATAAAATTTTGAAATAGGTTAAGACTCGCACTAGTTCTCAAATTCAGAACCCAGAGTTCATTATAAATGAAAAAATGTATGATTGAACTGTATAATCATGTAAAGCATTTTATTTCCCCAAAGCCATTTGGATAAACGTTTTCATATGCTAGGAATGAATCCACTGCTTGTGTGCTTGTTCCAAAAACCGATTTTGCATTAAATAAAGATTTGAATCAGCAAATACTTGTGACAACTGATAAGAAAATATTTTCTACAAGTAATCTTTTAAATCAATACATACACTCATAGTAACATGTGAAATACATGAAAATATCTTAAATTTTATGTTATTTATGACATAAAGCATTTAATAAAATTTACATTAGCATTTCTAAAATAATGCTGATAGATATTTGCAGAAATAAATTATTTAATTATAAACAAATTATATCATACAAATAAAGTCATTTAATGTATAAAATACATCAAGAGGCTATTTGTACAATTAGCTACAAACTTAAATGGTTTTAAAAAACTAATGATATAGTATTTTTTTTTTAGTAAATATGTTGTAAAAATTATATGCATTTGCAAAATCAATCTGTAATTTACATAAAAAGAAAGTTGTTTCAATCAATAGATAATGGTTTTCATGTAAAATGCTTCAGAAAATGTTCACTCCTAAAACCACCGAAAAAAGTGTTTTGAATCAACATAAGTATTTTTACAAAGGTCAACTTTTTGTATGTGAAATATGTCAGAAAACATTTTCAAGAATAGGCCATTTAAATAGACACAAGGTTGTGCATACCTGTGAGAAACCATTTACATGTGATATATGTCAGATGACATTTAAAAGAAAATGTGATGTAAATACACACAAGACTGTGCATACCTGTGAGAAACCATTTGCATGTAAAATATGTCAGATGGCATTTAAAAGAAAAAGTGGTTTAAATACACACCAGCTTGTCCACACTGGTGAAAAGCCATATGAATGTGAAATGTGTCACAAAACATTTTCACGGAAATGTTTTTTAAATGCACACAAATATGTGCATACAGGGGAGAAACCATTTGAATGTGAAATGTGTCAGATGATGTTTTCACAAAACAATTTATTAAAATTACACAAACTAGTGCACACAGGTGAAAAACCATTCGCATGTGAAATATGTCAAAAAGCATTTACCCAAAGAAATTCTTTACGTGCACACAAACTTGTTGTGCATACCTCTGAGAAACCATTTGTATGTGAAATGTGTCAAAAGGCATTTCCACTTAAAAGTTGTTTAAATAAACACAAACTTGTGCACACAGGTGAGAAACCGTTTGAGTGTGAAATTTGTCATAACACATTTTCACAAAAAGGTTCTTTAAATGCGCACAAACGTGTGCATACGTCTGAGAAACCATTTGTATGTGAAATATGTCAAAAAAAATTTACTCGCAGTAGTGGTTTAAGAATGCACAGACGTTTGCATGTAAGTGAGAAACCATTTGTATGTGAAATATGTAAAATGGCATTTTCACAAAAAGGTGCTTTAAATGCACATAAACGAATACACACAGGTGAAAAGCCATTTTTGTGTGAATTGTGTCCAAAAGCATTTTCTCGAAAACAGAATTTAAAAATACACAAGCTTGTCCACACCGGTGAGAAACCATTTGAATGTGAAATATGTCAGAAGACATTTTCACGAAAAGGTTCTTTAAATGGACACATGTTTGTGCACAGAGTTGAAAAACCATTTGTATGTAAAATATGTCAGAAAGCCTTTTCGAGCAAACGTACTTTAATTACACACAAATTTGTGCACACTGAAAAAACATTTCAATGTGAAATATGTCACAAAGCATTTTCGCGGAAAACTAGTTTAAATGCACACAAACTTGTGCACACATATGAGAAACCATATGTATGTGATATATGTCAGACAGCATTTTTAAGAAAAAGTGATTTAAGTAAACACCAAGTTGTCCACAGAAGTGATAAACCGTTTGTTTGTGAAATGTGTCCAAAAGCATTTTCACGAAAAAATTCATTGAAACTACACAAACTAGTGCACACAGGGGAAAAATCCTTTGTATGTGAAATGTGTTCGAAGGCATTTTCACAAAAAGGAGCTTTAAATGTTCACAAACTTGTGCACACAGGTGAAAAACCATTTGAATGTGAAATATGTCAGAAAGCATTTTCTCTAAAAACGTGTTTAAATCAACACATGATTGTGCACACAGATGAGAAACCATTTGTATGTGAAATATGTGGGAGAGCATTTTCTCGAAAATGTCGTTTAAATACACATAAACTTATGCATACAGGTGAAAAACCATTTAAATGTGAAACGTGTCAAAAAAGATTTTCACGAAAAAAGTATTTGAATGAACACATTCGTGTGCACATTGATGAGAAACCATTTGAGTGTAAAGTGTGTCTGAAAGCATTTTCACAAAAAAGTGATTTAAATCAACATGCATGTGTTCATCCACGTAAGAAACCATTTGCATGTGAAATGTGTAAGAAACCTTTTTTGCGAAAATGTGATTTAAATAGCCATATACGTGTGCACACAGGTGAGAAGCCATTTGTCTGTGCAATTTGTCAGAAAGCATTTTCACGAAAAAATAATTTAAGAACACACAAGCTTATGCATACAGGTGAGAAACCATTTGTATGTGAAGTGTGTCAAAGGGCATTTTCACGAAAAGATCGTTTAAATGCACACAAACTTATACATACTGGTAAGAAACCCTTTGCATGTGAAATATGTCATAAAACATTTAATGCGAACTATAATTTAAATGCACACAAACTTGTGCATACAGGTGAGAAACTATTTGTATGTGAAACGTGTAAGAGGGCATTTTTACGAAAAGGTGATTTAAAAGAACACAAATTTACGCACACAAGTAAGAAACTATTTGTATGTGAAGTGTGCCAAAAAAGATTTTCACAAAAAAGGCATTTAAATAAACATAATATTATGCATACAGACGTGAAAGCATTATCATGAAAAATTGCTTAAATGCATACATATAAGAAACTATTTGTATGATATTAAATTTGTTATAAGAGTCATTCCATAATCAACACAAGAAAATGTAATTTTTTCTTACACTGTCTCTGATGTTTTTGAAATTTTGTGGACTAATTGGATTTACTAAGAATGTAAAGCACACAAAATTTCAACCTCCTAGGCCTATTTGATTTTTAGTTAATATGCATTTAAAAATAGGCGAAAACATAAATTTTACCCTCTGATTTCTACAATTAAATTACCCTAACTCCTGTTCTAATTAACAAACTGAAACAATTTTGATATCGTTATAAAGCTCTTTAAATGACCTTTAAAATGATACCAAACACATGAGGTTTTGGGGAAAAACATTTGAAGGTCATAGTATTTAACCTTAGACCTTGAATTGCTAAAAATCGAATTTCTAATTTTGAACTATATATTTCCCCTGAATACTATAACATCTTAACTACATGTATACCATTTTCAAAATGGGCATTCAATGGGATCGCACACAAAAAAAAAAATAATTAGAAACAAAAAATACAATATTTAAATATAGACATAACCCTTTGACAGGCTGTTTTATTTTATAATTTATTTATTTTTAGTAATGCTGCAATTTTATAAACAACTTTAAATTAAATTACTACTGGTTTTTCCATGAGCACAATTTTGTATTTGCCACTACAGTTTCCTTTTCAGTTATAATGTAAACTCTTCTCGTCACTGTGGAAGGATCAATTTTTTTGTTAATACATCTTGCACAGGTACCAAAAGTACATCTGGCTTATTTGGAAATTTGAATGATGGAGAAGGTCCAAATGGATGGAGAAAACTTAATTTAACTATTGCATTATCTTCATCAGTATCAATTACGCATGTCACCCACCATTTTTTGTCATAAACAGTAGTCACAAATTCTTTGATATCACTGATCGAAAGTTCACATCCTAATTTGGTAACTCGTTCAACGTTTATACAGGTAAATCAGAATACACTTTGTGTAAATTGTATGTGCTGTCAAAGGAATAAGGCAGTAGATCTTCTGAGTCCCAGCAATTGTACGGGATTGTTCAAACCATTCTTTCTGTTTCTTTTCTTCGATTAAGTAGTCATTTGTTGTACTGTATTTGAATGACATTGAAGGAATGTTATCGATTGTCCACTGAAGCAGCAGTGTAGGAGTCATAATCTGTTGATCATGTGGCCGTTATGTGCTGGTACATGCAGGTAATCTTTTTACAGAACCTCCTACTCCATCACAAGCTCCTTTTCCGTGAGCTGTTGCTGTAAAATGCCACTCCATAAGTATTGCAAAATCCTATTCATGATAGCAAAGATTTATGAAATTTTTTCTATTTTTGTAATGTGCTGCCGCACCATCAGAAAAGTAAAATATATTTTTAATTATAGTTGGGTGCATTTTATTTTTAAGAATTCTTGAAATAAATGAACTGCAACAATGTCATGAACCATATACTCTGAAATAATAGGTAGGTTGAACTAGTTCACTGAATTTCATAAAAATCTGAGCTGTTGAGGAAGATGACAGTGTTGATTTGACATGACCCATAAAGCATATTTAAAAAAGGCCATTTAAAAGCACACAAACTTGTTCCCAGAGATAGGAAATCATTTGTATATAAATTGTGTCAGCATTTAAATTTGTACATACTAGTGAAAAGCCATTTATATGCTATATATAAAAAGCCGTTTTTATTGATTTATATAAATATGCTCATGAGAGTCACAGTATGTGGAAGACCCAGACCGCCCGACTCACCCTAGTGTATGAGCAGCTGATTGAGTGGCCAGCGAGAGTCACTGTATGTAGAAGAGTGTAGAAGGCCCAAACCACACAGCCAGGGCCTTCTACACTCTTCTACATACTGTGACTCTCGCTGACAGTATGTATATTAATTCATAATTTACACATAAATGCCTGAAAGCATGGAAAGGTGACTAAGTTGAACTTCCTCCCTAGCCTTCCTTTAGTCAATTACAAAATAATTGTTCTTCTGTACTTTAATGTGGATAACCCAGACCACTTGACTTGCTCTAAGGCACGAGCAGCAATTTGAGTGGCCGGGAACACTGTACTTTAATGTGTAATTTTCTTCTTAAAATTGCCATTCCATTCTGCATTCTAAGAACATTTTTGTATTTATCAATAAAATTGTTTATTAAACCGTCATATCTAGATCTTTTTTATATCTACAGTGGCAGAAAGAGGTTAAGAACAAATTATAAATATGTAAGATTACAAGGGTTTTAATCAATTAAAATCAATTTTCACACAAAGTCAGACATAAAATTAGAAAACATTAGAATAAATAAAAGCAAGGACAAAACGTCTTTAAAATGAAAGGTCATTTATTAAAACATCCTAAAATAGGTACAAAACATTTTTAAATTTATCAAAAAAATTTAATTAAAATTTGAAAATGTTCTGTATATCTTTTAAGATGTGTTAATAAATGACCTTTTGTTTTAAAGACGTTTTGTCCGTAATTTTATTTATTGAATACAAGCGCGATACCAATTTTGATTAACCTTAGAATATCTTCTTTTCAATTATCTTGATCATTTGCACTGTCTTTGAAAGGTTTCAAAACTCTGTAAATTCACATTTTGCTTCTTAAGGGCTTAAAACTCCTTACCTTTGCTAGATTCTCCTTAAACTTTTTGTCATTCCAATTCCAAAAAGTCAGGAAAACCGAACAAACTATCTGAAATTGCGACTGAGAAATATTATCAAAGTATTAGATATTACTATTTTTGTTTGTTTTTTAATTTCTTTTGCCCCAAAATCCCTACTTCATTAGCTGGATCAAAAGTAAAAAAAAGAAAATGCAAAACACCCCCTTTCATCTCTCCTAAAAGAAAGATTGGAAGATTGTTGAGTAGTGTATTTTCACTTCGATCCTACAAATTACTATAAGTTTCTTTTTCTTTACCAAGTTAAAATTTTCAATTATTCTTTGTTTGGTGTCAGTTTGGGTAAACATTCTGAAAATTTGAACTCTTGAAGAATTTTTGAAAACTAATATCTCAAAATATTCTGATTAGTCTCTAAAATCAAAGACAACCAAATAAGTGGTTAAAAAGTCTTTTATTAAAATCGCCTTATAATGTACACAATCAAATAGCCAAATCACTTTCGGACATTATTATGCATGGCGAAGTAAAATAAAGTCATCAGTGGCGAAGTCAAATAAAGTGCGAACAAGTGCATAAATATAGGCCATACCCGCCAAGCAAAATTTACATGCAACAACTACATACAAAATTACATACATCAATATATATATTTTTTTTAATCTTTTAAAACACAAGATAAAATAATTATAAAAATGCATATTACAGTAAGAAATAGAATTTAATAACCAACATGAATATTGACAAAATTGAAAAGCAACTGCTATTAAATTTTTAGAAAATCATGTAAAGACTTGCAGAGAGTCAAGAACCTGCAGAGAGTCAAGAACAAGTTGCCAAGCATAACTAAGGGTCAGACCGGAGTCAAAATTACATATAGATTTACAGTAAATATAAATAAAAAATATTCATAAAGTAAAATATTATGGGGTTATTGCAGTTAATTAAAAGAAAAGTTTTATCAAACATACGCTGAAAATTATTGTTAATAACATACTGGGCAAGAGCCATGGATAGTTTACCAGTTTTAACATCACAGGCATGTTCAGCAAAACGAATACCAACAGTATGTTTAGTATGGCCAATATAGTTAATAAAGTTATTATCGGGAGATAAAAGGGGGACAATATACACCCCAGCCTGACTTTTGAATTTCTTATTACCCTTATATTTATCTGAACGGATACGATTAAATGACGTAGAAACAGTAGAATGAGCAAGCTTGAAATTGAATTCATAGCAAAAATGAATTAGAGGATTAAAAATCGTTGGGTGATAAGGATGACTAGATTTATACTTCATATGAAACTGGGTATTCTTTTGAGTTCATTTATAAAATCTTTTTCCATATTCGTAATAATTTTATGAATTTGAATACTAAGCTTGTTCCAATTTCTGATCTTATGCTGTATATATCTAATCTTACTTATCACCCAACGATTTTTAATCCTCTAATTCATTTTGCCATTTAATTTCAAGCCTGCTCATTCTACTGTTTCTATGTTATTTAATTGCATCTGTTCAGATAAATATAAGGTTAATAACAATTTCAAAAGTCAGGCTGGGGTGTAATGTTGTCCCCCTTTTATTTCCCTATATTTAATATTACTCCCAATAAGTTCTATATTGGCAGTATTAAACGTACTGTCGATATTCATTTGGCTGAATATGCTTGCTATGTTAAAATTGGTAAACATTCCACTGCTCTTGCCCAGTGTGTTATTAACTATAATTTTCAGCCTATGTTTGATAAAACTTTTCTTTTAATTAGCTGCAATAACCCCTGTAATACTTTACTTTGAATCCCTTTTTATTTATATTTACCATAATTCTATTTGTAATTTTGATCCTGTTCTGTTCCTTAGTTATGCTTGGCGACTCATTCTTAACTCTGCAGGTCAAACCTTTACATGATTTTCTAAAAATTCAAAAGCAGTTGCTTTTCAACATTGTCGACATTCATGTCGGTTATTAAACTCTATTTCTTATTGCATCTGTAATATACATTTTTATGATTATTTATCTCATTGTTTTTTAAAAGACTAAAAAAATATATAGATGTACGTAATTTTGCATGTAGTTGATATATATAAATTTTGCCTGGTGGGTATGGCCTATATTTAGGCACTCGTCCTCATTTTATTTTACTTCGCCACTGATGAGCATGATGATGTCCAAAAGTGCTTTCGCTATGTGATTTTGTATGTCATAATAAGGAGATTCTAATAAATGACTTTTTAACCACTTATTTGGTTGTTTTTGATTTTAGAGTTTATTGGTTGACATGTTTACCATGCTGTTTATGTATATTCTGACTAGGCTTCTCTTGCATTCCTCATTTACAAGTCACGAATTTTATCATCTTTAAAGCTAATGTTTATGGTACTATTAAAAATTAAACTTAAAAAATTGTCAATTTTTGAAATCCTGACTACCGGCTAAACTCTGTGATAGCCTAAAAAGAGTTTTCTCCATAAACAATCTGTGTAGTGAGAAAAATCTGTCAAGAATCTCCACCATACTTTCTCCTCTACCAACCAATACTAATATTTTGCACTTGCAACGGAGAATAAGTGCAATCCACATTCTAGCTTCTCTCTCCCTGTAATCACCGATGTGCTTTGAGACATGCCCCAGCACTGCATCTTTGTTGCATTCTATCTATTGACCCAGTGCTCTGCCAAAATTTAGAATACCTCCCAACTTTTTCATGTTGTATTAATAGATCTTTCATCATATTTACACCTACTTCAACCTTTAAATGGTTCCCGACAGAAAATGCAAATGGAATTAAAATCATGCTCTAAAAAAAAAAAAAAAAATTATGCATGAAACTTGCCTCTATTATTTTTGGCTTGTGAATTTATTGATTAAGTATTTCCCTGGCTCAATATTCTCAATTTGGTAATATTTAAATAATATTTATTTGTTTTTCATTTATTCATTAATTAGAATTTTTTTAATCATCTAAATTAATTTTCTTTATAATTTTCTTAATTAAAAATGTTCCATTTCCTAAATTAATATTACTTTTGATTTGTAAATTTTAATTTGATTTGTAAATTTGTAAAATGATTATTTATTTGATTCCCTTTAAAATTCCCTTTAATTTGATGCCTCATTTTTCCCATTTTGGTTAGAAATTTCGTTTGTTCTATAGTTTCCAGTTATTTCTATGGTCAGTGCGTTCCAAAAATTTCAGTTGCGGCCATTTTGGAATCTTGGTCTTACACGCTTTTTATGGCGATTGATGCGACGCGTAGGTGAATTTCGCACCTTTTCGGAATTCGTGATTTATTTTAATTGGTTCTCGTTTTTCCAGATCATCCTCTATTAGAGTTTTAAGTTTTAATTTTGGCAATTCTAATTCGGTAAGCTGATTTTAATTGCTGCCGTTTTTCTAAACTCCTCTCGATTTCCGCACCTATAAATATGCTTGCGGAAGTTTTCAGCTTCAGTTTTTTTTGTTGAAATTCCGCTTTTTCGTTTGCGCTAGAAGCGCGTTGCTCACTTTTCGATAGAACTTGCATTCCACGCGATGTTTTCCATGGAAAATTAAGTTCCTCGCGATATTTTTTTAACCCTTGTTTTTTTTTTTGTTTTTGTTTTTTTTGTGAAGTTCTTTTTTTAACACTTTACAACATAGTTGAAAAGTGTTTATGACTTTGTTCATTCATTCTGTCTGTCTGTCTGTTCGTTAGCACGATAACTGACGTAAAAATGACTTTATCAAAATGAAATTTTAGTATGTTTTTCAGACGGTCTGCGGCACCTATGGGAATATAAATAAATAATATCACCCAATTAGTTTTTTATTGAACCCGGGTTGAAAAAATGAAATACATTGAACCCTATGGGACCTAATTTTTCAAACATTTTTTAAGCACATTTAAAATTCACAAATTGCTTCGAAATTTTTAGGAAATATTTACATTATCCCATAAAATATATAAACAAAATTTCAGTAAAATATGTTAGGTAGTTTTTTAATTAAAAATTATTTAATATAGGGAGAAAAACGAATTCAATTATATTCTGACTTTTGCGATATCCTCCAGAAAGAAAAAGTAGATATATTATATAATAAATATCTTTCCAAGAGTTTAATTATTTTGTATATGAGAGAGGCTTCACATTTCAAAATAAATTTGGTAGATAAAAATTTTTCAAATTTTTTTTTAATTTTATATAACTCTTCATGATATACGTATTTGATGGCGTTTTTAATGCACTTTCCTACGTCCTAGAGAGTTAACATTTGGTACACAGCTTAAATTTGTAGAACATTTTATTCTACAACAATTTGGTGGATCTTTAAATATAGATCCTACATTTTTTTCGAAATGGCCTGCAAATAATCCCCGTTCACTTCTATAAATCATTGTTGTAATATTGTTAAAAATTCTGATGTGGGCAGCACATGTCTTTCCCTGGAGACTCATATTCACGTTCTCTTTATTTCTTCAATAATAATTTGAGTTTATCTGCACAAAATAACAACCATACGTATTTTAAATGACATTGAACTTGCACGTTAAACTTAAATTTGGTTCTCATTTGATAGATGGACTGATTGTCAAAAGTGGCATAGCGAAAACGCAAAAAAACTAAAATATCTCAAGAACGGCTAGTCCTAGAGTAATGGAGTTAGTCTTATTCTTTTTGTTGTCAAAAATCACGTATAAAATAGGAATTTAATTGATATAAATGAGCACACGTAGTCTTTTATTTTTATATTTAACGATTTTTGCGGGCCATTTCGCAAAAACAGCCCGTTCCTTTTTCCTGAATCGTACTAGAATAACCTACAAGTGATTTATATAACAAATTTTGTTAAATTTGGTATATAAATCACTTGTAGGTTATTGAAATATTATACACCAAATTGTGGTAAATTTGGTTCATTAGTTTTTAGCTAGAGTGGATAAAGGCAATTTCTGCCGGCCATTTCGCAAAGAAGGCAGATTCTTTTATTACGAATCGTACTATAATCAAATGAACATCAGGGTTTCCCACAAAAACTTACCTACCAAATTTTATTAAATTCGGTCCATTAGTTTTTAGTTAGAGTGGATGCAATATCCCCACAGATACACACAGACTTTTTCGTGTTCTGGAAGTTCCAAAACGTATAGATCCTTCGGAAATTCGAGTTCCGATCTTCGGCACGATTCCAATACTTTGAATACATACACACGCACACACATATATTATCTGTGTATCTAAATTCCGTGCCTACACAATTACAATAGTTGTGACTTTAAATTATCCCTAAACTTTTTTTATTTCTTCAACGAAGCCTAATTTTAACTTATGCAGAATGCAAATATCTCAAGCGATTGTAAGGTGAGTTATATAAGAATTGCTGAATTTTTTTCACACAAAATTATTTAGCTCTGCAGTCTGGAATACAAGTTATATGAATGAAATATTCATTGATTTTGCATAGAGAATCAGATGATTTATATTTCGATACAGATTTAAATATTTAAGTATATTAAATTACTGTAGTACTGTGATAATGTAAAAGATATCACCACTGAATGTATCACATTTTAGAGATTTTTAAATGAAATTACATTTCAGTTGGAAAGTGTTTCATAATCAATGCTTATGCATGATTGATCTTTCTTGGTTTTTTTTAGTGAAGTTCTTTTTTAACACTTTACAACAAAGTTGAGAAGTGTTTATGACTTTGTTCATTCTGTCTGTCCGTTAGCACGATAACTGCCGTAAAAATGACTTAATCAAAATGAAATTTTAGTATGTTGTTCAGACGGTCTGTAGAACCTATGGGAATATAAATGAATAATATTACCCAATTAGTTTTGGATTGAACCCTGGTCGAAAAAATGAAATACATTGAGCCCTATGGGACCTAATTTTTCAAACATTTTTTAAGCGGATTTAAAATTCACAAATTGCTTCGAAAATTTTAGGTAATATTCAAATTGTTCCATAAAATATATAAAAAAAAATTCAGCGAAATATATTCAGTAGTTTTTTAAATAAAAATTAAAATAATAATTACACCTCTTATATGAAACGATCACGTGACCATGATATGAAACGATCACATGACCCACTTCAAAATGAAATATGGCATCCATCTTGTCTCAAAATCGTGATTTTTAAAGTTCTTTTTAAATTATATTAAGTGTTGTATCCGTCCTAAAACATCTTTATTTTTGCTTAAATTATGTGCATCTACATACTGAAACAATGCAATTACAATATATTTGAATTTAAATGATCATCCAAATTTGATTATTTCTACAACGAAGCCTATTTTTCACTTATGTAAAATGCAAACAGCAAAATATGTAGAATGAGTTGTATAAGAGTTGCTGTATTTCTTTAACGCAAAATTATTTAGCTCATGAAGTGTGCATAGCTGATATGAATGAAATATTCATTGATTTTACAGAGATAAGGACGATTTTTTTCGATGAAGTTTTAAGCATAAGAGTTTAATTACTTGTTCCTCCATGGTCTTAAGTTTTTAAATAAAATAAATTATTATAATATTGTGATGCATGAAATGAATGGGGAAATGCTATGAATGAAATGCTGCTTTTATAGAGAGAGCCAGGCATGTTATATTTCGATGGCGTCATTTGAATAAATTTTAGTTGTTTTTGATGAAGTTTTTAAATATAATAAATTATTGTAGTATTATGATAATGTTAAAAACATTACCGAGGAGCCAGGCGATTTATATTTAATTGACGTCATTTGAATGAAGTTCGTTTTTCTCGATAAACACTTTTAAGTTTTCAAATATAATAAATTAATGTAGTATTGTGATAATTTTTAAAATATTACAGAGTATTGTATTGCATTTTAGAGATGTTTAAATGAAATTGCATTGAAGTTGGAAAGTGTTTCATAATCAATGCTTTATGCATGATTTATCTTTCTTGTTGTTAATTCCACTGAAGTTTGCCGGTTATATAAAATATGGTGATCACAAGAAAACCCGTCTGGGAAATTCTGTCTCCTTCCATTGAAACTCCGGATTTCGAACTTTTTCCCCGTTATTTTGGCTATCTACCTCCATTCTGTAATCCTATCTGATGACCCGGTTGGGTGAATATGAATATTTAATTATTGTTTTTAAACTTTTAATTTCTTAAATTCTGAATATATGATTTCTCAATATCTAAAATGTATGATTTAAATTTTATTCTTTGAATTTAAAATTCTAAAGCTCTGTTTCTGAGAGAGCAATTTTCTAAACCTTTTTAATTTTTTTGAGCCTGGGAAAATTCTTAAAATTAAAAATTTAATATTATATTTTTAACATTTTATGATGGGATTTAAATAGGTTTCTCTAGAGTAAAGTATAATTCTAAAATTCCAAATATGACTGTTTTGAAATTTAATTTAAGCTTGTTAATTCTTCCTGATTTGCCTTCCTGTGAGCAGAGTTTTGTAATTTGTTCTTTGAATTAATTTGAAGTATCAATTTAATAAACTAATTTTCTTTTAACTAATTATTATGTCTTCATTTATAATTTTATACACAACTGGGTTTTTAATAAAGAAAAACCCAATAGGTTTTGGTGCTGTGACCAGGATCCTGGTCACGGATATAAGTTTCGGAAATATGCCATTGCATGGGACCGACGCGAGCGAACTTAAATCTGAACGCCCGGCAAGAATAGAGGGCATCAACCTTGGGGATGGGGGGGGGGATGCTTTTCTGAGCTGAATTGTCCATGTCCATATTGCATTATTATATAGAGGCGTCGGAAGTCATTTTGCACTATGGGTGCAAGATGCAAGATTTCGAGCTTTATATATATATATATTAGAAAATGTACCCGTTGCCAAGAAGTTAAAGCACGAATAAATTGTATACATTAATCCATAAAAAATAACTATTCATACAATTAACAAATTGCACACAACGGGTACGATACGACCCCATCCCCAGTATCTTGTGGAAACTAAGCAAAAAATAAATAAATTAAGTAATTAATTAAAATATTTAAAAAAAAAAATTTTTTTTTCATAAGAGAGAGGGCTTTAAGCACATGCGCAGATGCCAAAACGAAGGGGAAAAGTGTGTGGCATTGAAAATCAGGTTCGATCGCTTAAACTATCACAGAAAATGAAATTACGTATGAATTACGTACGTACGAAAATGAAATTACGTATTCACCAAGCTCTAAAATTGTGTTAATTTCAGATTTGGTAAAAAAAAATGAGATTACAATAAATCAAACTGCTACTTGTACGATAAAGGCTTGCAAAACTTCTTTGAATAAAGCAGGCATGTGTCAGTAAAGTGATTGCAGTTGTTTCGAGGGCATTATAAGCCCTATTCATCAGGCCAAAGCGGAACAGAAAAATATGCACCTTAACAAAAGATGAGAGTTCCGAAGAGGCAAGCAATGAGCAAGTCAAAAGAGCTAGGACGCATACAGTAAAAAAAATCGCAGTACGGGTGGTATCGGCACTTTAAAAACACCTATAAACATATCCGTACATCATGGGATGATAAAGGGTTCCTCTCCCGCCTAGGAAGATAAGGGGAGTTGGCACTGAGAATGAAATCTTAAGCATTGAAAAGAGATTTAAAAAATCTGATGTGGGCATCACATGACTTTCCTTATATAATGTAATGAATTTACTACTTTTACAGTAAAATAAATAGGTTTTTCTTATAGTAGATACTAATATCCTCTCCAAGATATTGAATTTTCGACAATTAGTCGTCATTTTCTTTGATTTAGCGTCATTTTTATCCATTTGGCGAGATTTTCGTTAATTTGGCAACATTTTAAAAAGTCGCCAAGTTGGCGACATTCCGCCAAATTCGTCGCCAAAATCTTGCCAAGCGTTATGGACGAAGAAATAAGTTGTTTTTACAGCAGATAAATGACTATCGGCTTTCAAATACAAAAGTATTACTCAGAGTATCTTTTTTCATGAATGGAATGAGCTAGATCCACGAGAAGGATGTCACCCAATTTATCGCATGGTATTACATATGAAAAGTGAACATGTTTCTCAATAGGAAATATTTTTTTTTCATTTCATATGACTTTTTAATAATTTTTTTTTAAAATGGGCAATATCTCGAGAACGGTTCCTGTTAGCGTTCTAAAATTTATGTCAATCGTTTTCTAATGAAAAATTACATAAGAAATGTCAATTTGCGTAACTGTATTAGTGGTTTTGATTTTTTGACGATCTTTTCAAAATTTTATTCGAAAATTTAGGGGGGTTCTGAACATTCGATTACGTATAAAAACAATAAGCTTCCAGTGTTTACGGATTGTGATTTTTGTACCAAATTTGGTTCGAATCAGTCCATTCGTTCGTCAGTTATCGTCTCCACAGGCTCACACACACACACACATACTTTCACACACACACACACACACATACTTTCACACACACACACACACACACACAGACATCACCTCAAAAATGTTTGATTCGTGATCAGGGATGCTTGAAACGTGCTCTCCCGTCGAAAACTCGATTTCGAATTTTCGACCCCGTCACAATACTTTCCTTATACATTATGTATATAAGGAAAGTAAAAACAGAATAAAAATTTACAAACAGATAAATTATTTGTAAAAAATTACAAAGTTTATAGAGAGAGGAAAAATAGTTAAACCCTTGAAATGGAAAAAGGGTAGGAAATTACAGGGAATGAGGCGTAATTAAGAGAATAAGAAAAGGATAGTTTCGGGAGTTCAATTCATCACTCAAACTACTAAATCATTAACAGTGGTTCAGTTTATCCTTTTTCAACCTAGATTGATAAAGGATAAACTCAGAAAATAAGAAAGAAAAACGGCTGCATATGCTATATAATTTAACTTCATCAACTATGTAAGAATATCAACTAATTAGTCTACTCAAAAATATCCGTGAATGAGACCGGAATTAAGAAGGATATAACAAAATTGATAAAGAAAATCTAAATGAGCCAACTTTTGAAATCAAAGACAAGTATTTAAACAACTTTAGGGTACTATTGGAGGAGATTGGAATTAAGAAGGAAAATTTACTACTTTTATAGTTTTAAAAATTTACTACTTTTATAGTTAAAAAAAATCTGATGTGGGCAACACATGACTTTCCTTATGTAATGTAATGAATTTACTACTTTTACAGTAAAAAAATAGGTTTTTGTTATAGTAGATACTAATATTCTTTCCAAAACATTGAATTTTCGACAATTAGTCGTCATTTTCATTGATTTAGCGTCATTTTTATCAATTTGGCGAGATTTTTGTTAATTTGGCAACAATTAAAAATGTCGCCAAGTTGGCGACATTCGCCAAATTCGTCGCCAAGCGCTATGGACGGAGAAATAAGTTATTCTTACAGCAGATAAATGACTATTGGAGTTCAAATATAAAAGTATTACTCAAAGTATCTTTTTTCATGAATGGAATGAGATAGATCTACGAGAGTGATGTCACCAAATTTATCGCATGGTATTACATATGAAAAGTGAACATGCTTCTCAATAGAAAATATTTCTTATTTTATATAACTTTTAGATAATTTTTTTAAAAAATGTGCAATATCTCAAAAACGGTTCATGTTAGCGTTCTAAAATTTATGTTAATCGTTTTCAAATAAAAAATTGCATAAGAAATGTCTATTAGCGGTTTTGATTTTTTGACGATTTTTTCAAAATTTCACTCGAAAATTTAAGGGGGTTCTGAACATTCGATTGTGTATAAAAACAATCTGATGTGGGCAACACATGACTTTCCTTATATAATGTAATGAATTTACTACTTTTACAGTAAAAAAATAGGTTTTTCTTATAGTAGATACTAATATTCTTTCCAAGATATTGAATTTTCGACAATTAGTCGTCATTTTCATTGATTTAGCATCATTTTTATCCATTTGGCGAGATTTTCATTAATTTGGCAACATTTCAAAAAAGTCGCCAAGTTGGCGACATTCCGCCAAATTCGTCGCCAAAATCTCGTCAAGCGTTATGCACGAAGAAAAAAGTTATTCTTACAGCAGATAAATGACTTTTGGCGTTCAAATACAAAAGTATTATTCAAAGTATGTTTTTTCATGAATGGAACGAGCTAGATCCACGAGAATGATGTCACTCAATTTATCGCATGGTATTACATATGAAAAGTGAACATGTTTCTCAATAGGAATTTTTTTTTTTTATGTGACTTTTTCATAATTTTTTTTAAAAATGCACAATATCTCGAGAACGGTTCATGTTAGCGTTCTAAAATTTATGCCAATCGTTTTCTAATGAAAAATTACAAAAGAAATGTCTATTTGCGTAACTTTATTAGCGGTTTTGATTTTTTGACGATTTATTCAAAATTTCATTCGAAAATTTAGGGGGGTTCTGAACATTCGATTACGTATAAAAACAATAGACTTCCTGTGTTTACGGATTGTGATTTTTGTACCAAATTTGGTTCGAATCGGGCCATTCGTTCGTCAGTTATCGTCTCCACAGACTCACTGACACACACACACACACACACACATACTTTCACACACACACACACAGACATCACTTCAAAAATGTTTGATTCGTGATCAGGGATGCTTGAAACGTGCTCTCCCGTCGAAAACTCGAATTCGAATTTTCGACCCCGTCACAATAGTTTCCTTATACATTATGTATATAAGGAAAGTAACAATAGACTTCCAGTGTTTACGGATTGTGATTTTTGTACCAAATTTCGTTCGAATCGGTCCATTCGTTCGTCAGTTATCGTCTCCACAGACTCACTGACACACACACAGACATCACTTCAAAAATGTTTGATTCGTTATCAGGGATGCTAGAAACGTGCTCTCCCGTCGAAAACTCGAATTCGAATTTTCGACCCCGTCACAATACTTTCCTTATATATTAAGTATACAAGGAAAGTAAAAATATCCAACTGGCATGGAATTTATTTATCAGCTTCATTTATTTATTTCTTCAGTTATCAGCTCACATAACTTCCGAAAGAGTGCTTTGTTTGACTTTTGGTCACTTATTTAATCAGTTCCTTCTTAATTCCAATCTCATTCAACAGTGGTTTGTATACTCATTTATTACTTTAAAAGTTCATTAATTACTTAATTTTCTTTCAATTTTGTTATATCCTTCTTAATTCCAGTCTCATTCACGAATATTTTTGAGTGAACTAATCAATTGATATTTTTAGTTGATGAAGTTAGCTCATAT
The DNA here is from genome assembly GCA_951213105.1 of Amaurobius ferox. Classification (NCBI taxonomy): domain Eukaryota; kingdom Metazoa; phylum Arthropoda; class Arachnida; order Araneae; family Amaurobiidae; genus Amaurobius; species Amaurobius ferox. The sequence goes on from OX578150.1 coordinate 91,327,934, forward strand.
AGCTTCTGAAACCGTTTTTTATCGTATTTTCCATGTTATATTCTTTTCTAACCTAGTCTCAACCACTGTTAATAATTTAGGAGTTTGATTGATAAATTTAACTCAAGAAACCGATAACTTCATTTTGTTATTACTTTCCTTATATACATAATGTATAAGGAAAGTATTGTGACGGGGTCGAAAATTCGAATTCGAGTTTTCGACGGGAGAGCACGTTTCAAGCATCCCTGATCACGAATCGAACATTTTTGAAGTGATGTCTGTGTGTGTGTGTGTGAAAGTATGTGTGTGTGTGTGTGTGTGTGTGTCAGTGAGTCTATGGAGACGATAACTGACGAACGAATGGACCGATTCGATGCAAATTTGGTACAAAAATCACAATCCGTAAACACTGGAAGCCTATTGCTTTTATACGTAATCGAATGTTCAGAATCCCCTTAAATTTTCGAATGAAATTTTGAAAAAATCGTCAAAAAATCAAAACCGCTAATAAAGTTACGCAAATAGACATTTCTTATGTAATTTTTCATTAGAAAACGATTGGCATAAATTTTAGAACGCTAACATGAACCGTTCTCGAGATATTGTACATTTTTCAAAAAAATTATGAAAAAGTCACATTAAAAAAAATTTCCTATTGAGAAACATGTTCACTTTTCATATGAAATACCATGCGATAAATTGAGTGACATCATTTTCGTGGATCTAGCTCGTTCCATTCATGAAAAAATATACTTTGAATAATACTTTTGTATTTGAACGCCAATAGTCATTTATCTGCTCTAAGAATAACTTTTTTCTTAGTGCATAACGCTTGGCGAGATTTTGGCGGAATGTCGCCAACTTTGCGACTTTTTTGAAATGTTGCCAAATTAATGAAAATCTCGCCAAATGGATAAAAATGATGCTAAATCAATGAAAATGACGACTAATTGTCGAAAATTCAATATCTTGGAAAGAATATTAGTATCTACTATAAGAAAAACCTATTTTTTTACTGTAAAAGTAGTAAATTCATTACATTATATAAGGAAAGTCATGTGTTGCCCACATCAGATTTTTTTAATTACTGCCTCATTCCCTTGTAATTTTCTATCTTTTCCCCTTTACACGGCTTTGACTATTTTTCCTTCCTCTAAACTTTTTCATTTTTTACCAATAATTTAACATTTGTTATATTTCTTCTCTGATTTTAAAATTTTATTTCAATGCTTAAGATTTCATTCTCAATGACGCATTAAGATTTCATTCCCACCTTGTCTTCCTAGATGGAAGAAGGACCCTTCACCATCCCGTAATGTTCGTATGGATATGTTTATAGGTGTATTGAAAGTGTCAATACCACCCGTTCTGCGAATTTTTTCGCCATGTGCGCCCTAGTTTTTCTGAATTGCTTATTGCTTGTCTATACGAAATTCGTTCTCAACTTTTGTTGAGAGCAAATACTGAATTTTTCGATCTTTCCGATGGTACAATACAGAAACAGTGATAATATTTTCGGTCTCTAAAGAACTGATTTGAGTGAAAATCGTGAATAACGCTCACATTCGTGCTGAAACAAAAAATAACCAAATAAATAATTCGAATTAAAAAAGAAAGTTATATATTTATAAAAATATATTTCTTATGCAAGATAATTGAAAGATCTAATAATTACCTTTCCTATGATGTATCATTTATATGAACTTTAAAAGAACTGTTAATATTTATTGCATGTTTAAAGACAAAAAAGTAAAATTTCAAACTTCGACAGCGTTTTTACTAAATATAAATATCTAATGCAAAATAATAATAATAATGAATACTAAAAGAATAATTATCTGTGATATTGCTGATGTTTAGGTCATCTCCCAACCACAAATACTCGATTTTTAACGATTTGAACATTCACTCGTATTCAGGGATGTTCAAAACATGCAGATCCACCAAACTTCGAGGGTTGAATTTCTTACTACTTCGTATACTACTCCCCCCTTCACATTGCTATGAAAGTAAAATTGAATTGAAAAATATTTGTCCTGTGCAATTTGGTCCAAGCACAAATTGTGTGTAATGCGTAAATAATATAATGTTTAATAAAAAAAATTAGCTACAACTAGCGAAAATTGACATTAAAAAATGTTGAACTCTTAAAATCCATACTCCTATAGGGACCCATGTTCTGATATACAAAATTTAAGAAACTTCTAAATTAATTGATTCTTGCCTTTGCTGGCACGGTTGCTCTGTCCGTATATCTTAAAGAAGGATGCTGCTCTTTGCTTCTGAAGCCGATTGATGCTTTTAATCAACATTTTATGCTGTTATCAACGAAGTACTTTTATTGAAGACTAGCCGCCTTTGGCGACCAGCCTGTTCGCTACCCTTGAAAATTCTGACCGTGGCAAACTCGTTGGCGCGACCTACCAGAAAGGTGTAAGGTAACTGCTTGGAAGGCCAGGAAGTGCCACACAATTTAGACCGGAACCCAATGGGGGAGGCATCCAAAGAGACCGTACCCTCCTTCCCCTACCACAAACCTCTCGGAAGGACTTGCAGTCCCACACGTTTAACGTGATCGTACTCCGCGTGAACACGGCTGCAGTTTTGGCAATGGCGGGAATCGAACCCGGGCCTACCGAGTGAAATTCCAGCGCGCTAACCACTGGGCTACCGTGCCATCCGCGACAATCTCCATAACTTTATTTTTATTCGGCAATTTTGGGAATCGAACCCGGGCCTACCAAGTGCAAATCCCGCGCACTAACCACTGGGGTACTTCACCCTCCGCGATATTCTTCATAACTTTCTTTTTATTCACCCAATTTAGACCGGAACCAAGTGGGAGAAGCATCCACAGGGACCGTACCCATCTTCCCCTACCACCAACCTCTCGGAAGGACTTACAGACCCACATGTTTAATGTGATCGTACTCCGCGTAAACACGGCGGCAATTTTGGGAATCGAACCCGGGCCTACCGAGTGCAATTTCCGCGCGCTAACCATTGGGCTACTTTGCCCTACGCGACAATCTCCATAACTTTCTTTTTATTCATCCAATTTAGACCGTACCCTCCTTCCCCTACCACCAACTTCTCGGAAGGACTCACGGACCCACATGTTTAACGTGATCGTACTCCGCGTAAACACGGCGGCAATTTTGGGAATCGAACCCGGGCCTACTGAGTGCAATTCCCGCGCGCTAACCACTGGGCTTCTTCGCCCCCAGCGACTATCTCCATAACATTCTTTTTATTTACCCAATTTAGAACGGAACCCAGTGGGAGAGGCATCCACAGGGACCGTACCCTCCTTCCCCTACCACCAACCTCTCGGAAGGACTTCCGGACCCACATGTTTATCGTGATCGTACTCCGCGTGAACACGGCGGCAGTTTTGGAAGTGGCGGGAATCGAACCCGGGCCTACCGAGTGCAATTCCTGAGCGCTAACCACTGGGCTGCCTCGCCCTCCGCAACTTTCTTTATATTCACCCAATTTAGACGGGAACCCTGTGAGGGAGGCATCCACAGGGACCGTACCCTCCTTCCCCTACCACCAACCTCTCGGAAGGACTTCCGGACCCACATGTTTATCGTGATCGTACTCCGCGTGAACACGGCGGCAGTTTTGGAAGTGGCGGGAATCGAACCCGGGCCTACCGAGTGCAATTCCTGAGCGCTAACCACTGGGCTGCCTCGCCCTCCGCAACTTTCTTTATATTCACCCAATTTAGACGGGAACCCTGTGAGGGAGGCATCCACAGGGACCGTACCCTCCTTCCCCTACCACCAACCTCTCGGAAGGACTTCCGGACCCACATGTTTATCGTGATCGTACTCCGCGTGAACACGGCGGCAGTTTTGGAAGTGGCGGGAATCGAACCCGGGCCTACCGAGTGCAATTCCTGAGCGCTAACCACTGGGCTGCCTCGCCCTCCGCAACTTTCTTTATATTCACCCAATTTAGACGGGAACCCTGTGAAGGAGGCATCCACAGGGACCGTACCCTCCTTCCCCTACCACCAACCTCTCGGAAGGACTTACGGGCCCACATGTTTAACGTGATCGTATTCCGCGTGAACACTTCGGCAGTTTTGGCAGTGGCGGGAATCGTACCCGGGCCTACCGCTAACTTCCCGCGCGCTAATTTACAATTTAAAATGACCATATGCTCTCTAAGCTCTTAATTCCATCATCCTCATTCCATTGTTCCATCATTTAAAATATCCATAAAATTTAAATATCCATCGTTCCATCATTTAAAATATCCATAAAATTAAAATATCCATCGTTCCATCATTTAAAATATCCATAAAATTAAAATATCCATTTAAAAAATCCATATCGTTCCATCATTTAAAATATAAATATAATAATTTCTACAGTGCATATGTTAAGCTCTTATTTCATTTAAAATCGGAAGCGCGGGAAACGGAAAGTAAAAACTAATTCGGTTTCTTATTGTCCCACCCATCGCTATCCATATACAGAACCGTGACGTCACCTCCACCTTGACGTCCCCACCCACCACCTTCCCTGCTTCAGCGGGGAAGATTACGAAGCGTCACGCCGAGCGGAACGGCGAGATCATAATGGATATTTAAAATCATGACGTCTTTAAAATTGCGATCCTGAAGGCAATTTTCATTATTTCTGGACCAGATTAGACTTGTAAGAATGCCAGATGTTTGACCTTTCTGAAAATGTAAATTATTAGTCGAAATTATGAGTACTTTTCACGATGCGAGAATTTAAAAACCAAAAATCGTTTTCTTGAGCAAAAAGTGACTTTTGTTTTAAAATCTTTAAAAAATATTAGAAATCGAAATTCAGATTTGAAATTGATATATTTTTACTCCAAATTCTCTGCTCTTTCCGATGGTGTAATTTGTTTTTTTCTACGATGTCTGGATCGTGGAGAAAAAAGGGCAAAAAGGGCAAAAAACGGTCGAAATCGCATAAAACATTAAATAAATAAAAAAATAATTAAAATTTTAAAAATCGGTTTTCACGTGTCCCCTTCCCTCCCCCCCGGGTCTCCGATTGCCAAATTTCGTAGCTCTCCGACGCGCGGTCGCGAAACGTATAGTGTATAAGACAGACACACACACACACAGACATTGCCTTTTATTATTTAAGATAAATTTTCCATTATAAAGGTTATACGGTCTTGTTTGAAATGTTATAGTAAACAAAGGCATGTGTGCATCTCTCTCTCCAAACACAAGCATGTCACATCCAAAGTCCCATATTTGTAAATAATAAAATTAAAACACATAAATATAGTGATTTTTATGACATTTTAGTGATCATGCTTTCACGCGCATGTTCAGTAAGAAATACCGCGCATGCGCTGTAGGATCCTCTACGCGCATTCGAAGTTCAATCCTTAATGCTTTTGCACTGGAAGAACCTCCACACTCATGCGTTGTAAGGGCCGTTTACACGCATACTCTGAGCTACAACGTATGGGTGCTGTAAGAATTTTGAACTACAACGCGCATTCGCTAAAAGACCCTCCAAGCGCATGCACTGTTCAATCACATGCTTATGCTGTTAGAACTCCCACGCGCTGTTCAATTTTCAACGCGCATTCTCCATAAGAACTTTCATGCACTCCAAAAATATACTCATTCGCATACGATATAAGAGCCTCTCCGCACATGCCTTGTTAGAAGAACCCCCACGCGCAAGCGCTGTAAAATCGCGCATGCGCTGTAAGATAGCTCCTCGCGCAAGCGCTGTAAAATCGCGCATGAGCTGTAAGATAGCTCCTCGCGCATGCCTGTTAGAACTGCCACGAGCGTGCGCTGTAAAAATTATCATGCGCGTATGTTGTAAGAACCATCCACGCGCATGCTCTGTAAGCGCGAATGTAAGAGCACTTCATATGCATGCGCTGTTCTGTAAGTGCGCTATTTGTATTATGTTTGTATCACGCGCATGCGCTGTAAACTCTTTGCTCGCGCATGCCCTGTTAGAACAGCCATGCTCGTGCGCTGTAAAAATTATCATGCGCGTATGTTGTAAGAACCATCCACGCGCATGCGCTGTAAGTTTTAATGAGCATGCGATAAATTCTCTCTCCGTGCTCCAAGTCTTCTCGCCCTGTTGAATCTTCAACGCGCATGCTCCGTAAGAGCCTCCACGCGCATGCGCTGTAAGAGCCTCCACGCGCATGCGTTGTAAGATCGCTGTAAAAATTATCATGTGCATATTTTATAAAAATCATCCACGCTTATGCGCTGTAAGTTTTAATGAACATGCGCTGTAAAAATTATGAACAAATGTTATAAGAACCATGCATGCGCATGCGCTATAAGTTTTAATAAGCATGCGATGAATTCTCTCCCCGCGCGCATGTTCCGAAAACGTACCCGCTAAACCCCCTGCTGTGAGGCCGATTCTTCACTATTGGCTAAGTTAAATGACGTCATGGGCGGAGCCTAGTATCTTCGAGATTATACGTGTTTACATTTTCCTTATATACATCTCGTCAAGTATTTTACTTCATACACACATATTTATTTGCTTTTGATATGATTTTAAACTAAAGAATTAAATAAAATATATTATTATTACTACTTGATCTATGATGAAAATGCTTCATTTACGGGAAAAAAAGTATATACAGCATAAAGTTTAAAATGCTTGTGTTATATGTATTATGTTTATTAAAGGCACCTTATGCCCATTTTATGTTGTATTCCGTACGTGTATCGCAACTTTTTTAATCCTATTTTCATTGATGACTTATAGCACTTGAGGCAATTTGTTTTATTTTATTAATGTTTTAACTACAAAAAAACAAGTTAGCTATCCAAAATAAAATATATAACCGTTTAAATGTGGGTTACCATAACCTTTTTTGAAGTCTTTCAAATATTTATGCAAGTTTGTAAACAAAACTATGTGTTTGATTTAAAAGAAAATGCCATACAATGGAATATTTTGGACAAAAAATGTGGAATTTTTTTTTTTAAATTAATCTAAAATTAATAAAAATGCAGGCTTACAATGTAATCCTGGGTAAAATATTTAGTGTAGAGGGTGGGTAATCCATCCCACTCTATATACCCAGTGATGTGCTAATAATTTTCTATGCTAAAAATTTTTATTTATTGATATGCTTCGAAAATTATATATATATCAGTTGTTTGCTGTTCCCATTAAATTCTAAACAAATAGATATGCATATTGGTTTCTTTACCATTTGAATAGGTGTGAGTAATGCTATGCCACTGTCACTAACCGAAAGAAAACAAAGTGGCAAAACCAAAAGAATGGCATACCTATATTTTTATAGAACTGCGTCAATGGATTTACAATTAAAGTACTTCAATACACCTTCTTCTGGATTTTGAGGAAATTTTTACACACATTAACAATTGGCCAACGACCGTACCGTGCTGAAAACACCGGTTCTCGTTAGATCACCGAAGTCAGGCAGCATCGGGCGCGGTTAGTACTTGGGTGGGTGACCACCTGGGAACACCGCGTGTTGTTGGCTCTTTTCGGGCGCGACAGCCCAGTGGTTAGCGCGCGATTCTCGCCGCTGCCAGAACTGCCGCCGTGTTCATGCGGAGTACGATCACGTTAAACATGTGGGTCCGTAAGTCCTTCCGAGAGGTTGGTGGTAGGGGAAGGAGGGTACGGTCCCTGTGGATGCCTCCCCCACTGGGTTCCGGTCTAAATTGGGTGGCACTTCCCGGCCGTCCAAACAGTTACCTTACACCTTTCTGGTAGGTCGGACGGTCTGGGTCTCAACAACAACACATTAACAATTACAATATGATTTGTGTCTTGATTTAATGTAATTAAAAAAAAAATTCGAATAAATATTTTCCTGTAGTTGGGAGGAGGGGGGGGGGGGAGTATCTTTAACCAGGTAAGTCCATCAGTCACAACCAGTGCATACTTTTAAATATATAAGTTAATTTCTTGGCATTCTTTATTAAACTTTTATTTACTTTAAACATTTTCAATGTAACAACTGATACTTGAACATTGAAAATTTTGACAATCGGTATACTGACTCCAGTTCTCCTTTAATGCTCGCTCCTGGTTTCTATGTGAATAAAAGATACCAATAGATCAAAATAATTAAACTACTGCTTTTGAGAATATAAATTTGTAATACTTTCTTAAAGAATCTGATTTGTCACCTAATTTTTTTATGCCTGGTTTCTTTACAGAAGTATTAAAAACTTATATACCAATAGAATAGATGCTATGGATTTGAATTGATATCACCAGAAATAAACAAGTTGGTTGAGATTTGCACTCTAACTTAGTGTGTTACCTGAAGAATTTGACTTTCAGAGGAATAGCTTTTTTTTTACATTAATTCAAATTTCATGTTAACTACTTCATATGTAACAAATAAATGTATAATAGAATATATAATAGGCACTAATAGTGCCTAGCCTGCAGTTCGTTCTAACTGATATTTCACATAAAGTGGTTTCAACTTTTCTTAGACAGCAAAACCCTCATATAATTCCATATTTTAGTATCGGAACATTCTAAATTGATATTTTGTCTCTATGATAACCATCTACGTAATATATGTACACGTAATAGGTGAATGGAAACAAATATGAGTAAACAGATACAGCTTTCCGAGTACATTCAAGTTAAATGCCTGAAATATAGCTAAAATACTTGTTCATCAAAGACGTCATGTGAAATATATTAGCTGCAACCCCAATTTCAACTTTAAAATATATCTGCTATTTATCTTGCTCATATTTGTTTCTCCAGTCATAATATTTTTTGTGAAAATAGCTTGATAAAACTGTTTTGCTCTTACAGTTTTGCAACATTCTAATATATCAATTTGTGAATAGGATGTAATGGAGAAGACACTCCTATTGCAGATACTAGCATCTATAGACTAGTTTCTCACTTATTATATGCTCGTCATCATGAAATAATCAAAATTTGCAGTGGTAGCATGAAAGTTAGCATGCACCACAATTTTTTAGAACTTCTATGGGAACTAACAATTTCAGATCTTCCACATGGCCGGCTCAAAATTCATATACAATTTAGCTCAGGCCACATGAAGTTGCAAAGGCAAAGTTTATAAACACAAAGCCCATCTATAAGAGGCATTCTAAAAAATATGGGTGATTTTCCTATTACATATACCAGCATGAGCATTCTTGGACTGGTTTCATGCTTATTATGCATTCGTCCATATAGAATATCTGATATCTATAATGGTAACAAGAAACTTAATGTAGATCCAGGTATGGGTCATTGTGGCAATTACCCCCCCCCCCCCCTTTTTTTCAGATATGTCATTTCTTGTGATTCTATAGATTCACTTATAAAAGTTTATTGCAATGTCATAAATCGCAAAATGACATAAAATTCATTTTATCTGGCTAGTTTGCTTCATTTTATGATTAATAAAAAAAAATTTATCAGTTTAACTATTTACTGATATACTACAAAAACGAATGTTCAATAAAAGAAACATGTCGAAGTAAATCCAGGGATGTATCTACAGTGGTCGGGGTTTCCACCACACACTCAGAATTTCCGACCACCACTCAATTGCCGACCACCACTCATCCAAAAAAATATACATATTATAATATTTAAAAAACATTATATTCAATTTTATCAAATGTTTTCGTTAATATATAAGTATATAATACTAATACTGTTTGTGTGTGCGAATTAACGTGAAGCTCGTTACGAAATTTTATATTCTCAATTATAATTGTTCTGGAAAATCAACCACCACTCACATTTCTCTAGATACATCCCTGTAAATCCCTTTTTATTTCTGCCTGAATCTGCCCTTGTAATGTACTAACTGTAAACTTTGCAGCTACCTTTTAAATTTGGTTAACTGTACTCATACACTCATTGAATGATTATCAATTTACAAGGACCTAATTAACCTTCAGCTTTCTATAAGAAATCCGAATTGGTTAGACATGGATTAACATAAACACTATCATAAACACTATGTAATAAAAATTATGTTTTAAATTTGATTAAGTAGGTACTAGTCAATCATGTTCAGTTGATTAAATATTTATAATTTTTCAAGATATTGTTCACCGGATGAACTAAAATATGTTTTTTAAGTAATGCATATGGTTATCTTATTTGTACTGATTTTTTCCCATCAGGAGTACAAATAATAGAATTTTGATGCATAAAAGTAAATTCCTGCCTTAGAGTAAAGGTAAAAATGAATTTCAAAAGTAAATAAAAAATATCCCATTTAATAAACTAATATCTATATGTATTGCAATTGTAACTGTAGGCGAAGAAATTGAAAAGCAGATTTAATTTTAGCTAGAACCATTGTACTATTAGAAAGAAATTGTATATATAGCTTGATTCAGTACTATCTTATTATAGTGGCTCCCACATATCCGATTGAGCCAAGGTTTTCGTTAACGAAAAAGCAATATGACAATAATATAAACACGTGCTGTTTCTTTAGGACTGCAAATGTTTGGTGAGATTTTACAACCTACTTTGGCCATAAATCTCGGACGCTTGGTGATTCATCCTCGGGGGCCACTATAATAAGGAAGTACCCTTGATTCTTTAAAATTATAGAAATATATTTAAGAAATATTTTTTGTCTCTAAACACCAATAGCATTACCAAGTAGGGAAATCATATTCCCTAGAAACCCATTTAAGTTCAGAGAAATGATATTTAGCGAAATGGGAAGCAAACTGTTTGGTTACCAATTCACCTCCCCCCCTCCCCTTCCTCAAAAAAAAGAATTGCCTGGGGACGCTACGCTACTGTTACACACATAATACTAACGTTAAAGGAAAATATTGTAATAGGATCAAATATTTGAACTATCAATGAATTTACATGTTTTTGTTTTAAATATTCTTATTTTCGAATTGAATGCTTTTGAGATAAGCATGTGTACGTTTGTAATCACTGATATCTCACAAATGATTCAAAAGTTAGTACTAATTTTCTACGTACTCAATTGAATGTATCTTCAGGTAATGAAATATGGATAGTTATATTAAATTTCAATATTTGTATGAAATTCATAATTTGTTGTCAAATCAAAACAAATTTTAATTTTATTTACATAAAAATGTTTCAAATATTTTGTTAAATCTTATATAGTCTAATTTCCCATTCTAATCAGTGAATATTAAATTTCAAATATTTGAAATACAGTACATACATCATTTATATGCATTTCTACATAGCTCGTCAAACATTCCTATCCAGTGACATTAATTTCAGTTATATATTTTCACAGGTATACGCTTTACTTCACTGGTCCCTAGAGTAGTGATAGTGCTTTACTATAGTTAAAAATATGCATTTTCTATTTAACAGTACAATCTGTTTGAACAACTTTAACTGCATAATAAATGTTGCATGAAATTACCTAATTTCAATTTATAACATGTTTATAAAAAGAAGGAGTTTATCCAACAGATATTTTAAATCAACTTACTGAATGCTGTTTTTGAAAATAATAGACAGTAGTTACTAATTTAATTTTATATGAAGATGGATTTGATGTCTTAGGATGCATGAATAGATGCAAAATGACTTACCTAGTTAATACTGATGTTATCTGATTTATCCTGATGTAATGAGATATAATGAAGCTGAAAATACATGTACCAGTTAAAAGTTTGACTAATTATCACTGCGTCCAACCGATGCTAAAGTATTTCGTTAACATTAGATAGTAATATATTATCTAAATCGAATTATAGTTGTTGAAGTAATAAAGATATTGAAATTAATATTTGTTTCAAATAAATAATTTTGGGTTTAGAAATTATTAGTATTTTGACTAAATGTTTCAAACTGAAATTATTCAAGAGATTGAAAAATAAAACTTCAGGTTTTATATTTTAGATGTGTTATACAGAATAGCAAGTGTAAAGAGGTTTTTAACTGAATTAACGTTGAGTTAAATTCAAAATGTTCTGAAAAATTTGAATGATGTATCAATACATGCCTTTTAAATGTGAATATCAAAATTTTGTATATTCAAAATTCAAAGTGTAGGATAATACACATGTAATTGTTATTAAACATTTCCAAAGTTTAAATATTGGTTGTTAAATTTTAAACATAAACAACAAGCACACAACTATAATAGAAGGTCTTTATTTCACTTCTTTAAGACGTACAAAACTTAAAAAGTCCAGAGTGCTTTCGAGCGTTCACGCTCTCCATCAGTGGCTGCATGGAAATAGGAATGATCGTTCATATATAGACCAGAAAAGGTGGCAAATTTGCATAAATACAATTATCAATAAACTTACGTTTATCTAAGGAGAATCCGAAAATACAAAACATTTTGAACAGATTAAAAAAATCGAGCATAAATCACGAAAAGAACAGTAAAAATTTACAATTTTATTGCAGAATTTTCAAATTCAAAAAATTTTAAAAAATGGGGGCAGTCAAGCCCAATCCCCGAGAGGATGACGTCAAAGATAACTATGAAGAGACTTGAATTGCGTGGAGTCGAGACTGAGTCGCCAAGCATAATTTAAAATCTAAACGGGGTCAAAATTACAAATCGACTCGCGGTAAACATAAATAAAGAGGGACTTAAAAAGGAGAATATTATGAGGGTTATTACAACGCACAACGCATAAGAAGGAAAGTTCTTTCAAAAAAGGGGCCGGAAATTTTCTTTAACAACAAAATGAGCAAGGGCCATAGAAAGTTTACCACCTTTGACATCCCTAGCATGTTCTGCCAAACGGATATCAATAGTATATTTTGTACTGCCAATATAAAATTTAAAGTTACCATCGATGGACAACAGGGGAACCACATATACCCCAGCAAAGCTTTTAAAGTCATCCTTATCACCCAGCTTATCAGACAGAATCCAGTTAAATAAAGAAGAAACATTAGAGTGAGCAGGTCTGAAACCAAATTCAGAGCAGTGATGACGAGTGTATTTACGCTCGAAAGCGCTCTGACTTTTTTAAGTTTTGTACATCTTAAAGAAGTGAAATAAAGACCTTCTATTATAGTTGTGTGCTTGTTGTTTCTGCTGGTTGAAATCAGACGTGATGCCAATTTTATTTATTTTAAACATAATTTGAAATAAATATGTTTAAGAGTTAAAATATCCATCGAAATCAGGAGGTCATAAGAAACAACAACAGCGTTAAAATATAAATAATTTTAACTCGAACACCAAATGAATTCTAAATGCACAATAAATGTATATTATGTTAGTGTGAACTGCGAAGAATGATAGCATTTGAAACCATAATCTGGCATAATAGCTTACTCGCTGTTAAAAATTTGGCAACTCACTACTGGGTACAGATCAAACTTCAAAGTATTTCATAAACATTAGATAATGGCTATTAGTGTTTGCTTTCTTCAGAATGTTACTTAATATCTATAAAATCTTAAAATCAACACCCATACAATTGAAATCAAACTTCATATATATGCTATTTAAATTACAACTTGGTATATACATATATATTAATTTTATTAGTAATTTCATTAATTTGTATAACATCTTTACACTCTTATACTATAATACACTACTGTGATAAACAACGTAACTATGAATCAGATTAAAAAATATATTGCTGTCTTCTACATAAATTTAATTAGCCTAGAAGGAAATAAATCAAAGTTTCTCCTTTAATTTAACTGATACAACAATAAAAACATCTGACCACTTAAGTTATTTAAACAGGCCAGGTGAAATATTGCAGTACAAGTTTTGATATATTCATATTTGGTTGGCGATCTTCTATCTAAAATTAGGTACTATAAAAAATAAGTTAGAAAATCATTCAATTGGATTATTACAGATGTATAAGGTAGAACGTTTCCAGTGTCAGCATTTTACTCGCAAAAATTGTAATAAATATATCATATACTACTTACCTAAATTTAAGACATTTTTGTTGTTTTACGAACGTGTATATATCTCCGAATATTGTCACACAACGTTATATCTTTGCACTACTTCTTTCTATCATAATTTTCTTCCCGATTTAATAACAAACATTTTTTTCCCATGTATAATCTCGAAGACGACAGATATTGTGTGAAACTGTCAAACTTCAAAGTGTATACTAGGCTCCGCCCATGACGTCACTTAACTTAGCCAATAGCGAAGAAACGGCCTCACAGCAGGGGGTATAGCGGGTACGTTTTCAGAACATGCGTGACGGGTGAAGACACGCTCAAAGTGATATAGTACTCTGCGGACACATACAGTGGTAAGGGGAAGATCTCTGGGGGTGGGAATTCGACCCTCCTGGAAGCTGTCGGTCCTGTTGTGGGGGAAAGCAAAGCAGTTGGTCCGATCTCGGACCGAGCAGAATCTGGATATTTTTTGTGTGATGAGGAGCCTTAATCTCCAAGGAGTCTCCTTTAACAACGTAACTTTTATCCGGTAGGAGGTTAAAGAAAAGTCCGGTCTCGTCCGCATTGAATACGTCCTTTGGCTTGTATCCCTTGGTCAAATTTGGTAGATTTTTCTTCCATTGTAGCTTCATCTACACTTGATGATTCTCCCGAAAGCGATCTATACACAAGATTATGTTTTTTTTTCATTCTGTCAATCCAGCCATTTGAAGCTGTGAAGTCTTTCAAACCGCCAAGCCTATCGGCGATTTCTAGAACTTTTTCTCTTATTATCGTGCCATTTATAGGTACATCCGCGGCACGAGCTTCTTTCAACCACTTTACTAAGATACCTTCCAGCTCGTCGTACGACGATTTTTTCAATGTTTTCCGTTTCTTGGAATTTTTTTCACCCACTTTCTCGATGTTTTTTTCAATGCATTCTTTTTTCTGTAGTATGGGTTGCAGGGTTGTCATGGGAATTCCTTGCGATTGAGCGAACGCTAATTTGGTTCCGTGAAATTCATCAAATTGTTTAACAACTTCGGCTTTCTCAGCAACAGAAAAGTTTTTGCGTTTTTTACTCGTCATTTTGGCACAAAAAGGTTAGAAATGCGACCACCGCGTGCTAAACAGCAACTGAAAGGCTTATCTGAAAACGTGGAGAAGGGTAAGGCCAGCCCCCCCCTCCCCGATGAAAGAAAAGGAGCCACCCCATCTGATTGGTTAACTGGAGTGTTCTTCCCCGGGAAGGGAGCAGTCCGTGACGCGAACGGCCAGAGTGTATACCGATTCAGCAATTTCAGAAGTAATCTCTCATGCCACACGCCAAACGTCGCTTTATCGCCAGTTCTGGTTTATTCTCGCTACAAGTGCAATTGGAGGGGAAAGACGAATTGTTTAATAAAGAATATTGTTCATAATTTGATTGCATATCAGATTGCGTATGAGAATGTCGTTAGATACATTTGTATCAGATTACTTAGAAGATTATTATTTGTAACAGATTATCTAGTAGATTGTTTAGAAGATTATTTGTATCAGATTATTAGGGAAGATGTTAGGAAACTTATCAAAATATACAGTAGTATTTCAAAAACTGGTTTGATTATTTATAAATCAAATAACAATCCGACTAATGTGGTTTTCAAGTAATACTATTAAAATACATGTATTTAAAAACTTTGTGTACTGCATACGGATTGTTTGAAATTAGTTAAAGA